>NW_011627283.1:166498-280518 GCF_000204515.1 Acromyrmex echinatior
TATATATATATACGACTTCAATTTAGCTTTCTTTTTATTTTTTCTATCAACATTAATATACCATCTGTTATTTTTTATGTATTACCATTTTCACTTGAATTTCAATAAAACTTCAATATTGATTTAACGTTGAATATTGAATAAATAAAAAAATGTTATTTGCTGGGTAAGAGACCATGGCTCTGAACAATTTTTACATGCCGAGATGTGTTTTCTAAAGTAAAAAAAAAATTATTGTAATTTTATCAATAATAATAATATGAGATATTGAAGAACAAATAGAAAGCTGAAAGAATCATTTTTTTATTATTAATATTAACGTAAGGTGACGAAGAAATATATTACGTTTTCGTTCATTGCTATTTTTCCTACTCAATCGTTTATCCTGCGTTATTAAAAGCGACTTTGTTAACGTAGTAATCAAATCTGAATTTAGATCTGTGTGTAACTCGACTGCCACATACGTTGTTTTTATTGGTAATCCTTTTTGTCTCTACCGTGCTAATAAAAACGGATCTATCCAGCAGGCGTTCAGTATGTCCCGCAAGCTGACACTTTTGTGGTATTATTGTGCTTTGTGGAAGACCACGCATAATGGTCAACGAGATTACCCATCATATAATGGCTGCTCGATCTTCATAAAGAGTATAGTATGTTATTTGTTGATGTTAAATAATAACAATCCATAAATAACAACAATGAGTAAATAGGTGTTCATATACAATATAACATTTTTTCAAATCAGTACTAAACAAGATATTATTGTGTACGCACAATTCTTTAAACATAAATATAACTTGCTTAAGATTTTACGATATTATTTTTGAGCATTTCTAAAAAATTATTTTATGTGTCTGTTACAATTATAACTTTACTGAATAACAAATTTTTATTAATATTTTGTTGTTTTAAATAGGTATAATATTTGTAAAGCTTCTTACAATAAAAAAGGATATGTTTTAAAAAATTCCATCATCCTTCAATTTTTAAAAACTTTGCTTTGAATTTATTATGCAATAACGCAAATTCGTATATGGTGAAATTTTTTCTCACCAGACTCACATTTTTATGCATATATATATATATATATATTGAAACACTTTTCAAAAATACTAAGAAAGTACATCTTTTTTTAGAATTTTCTATATATATAAATTCTGAAATATCGTAAGAGTTCTTATTCTACATTTCTGAAGAAATACATTAAAATTTTTCGGATTTTATAAAATTTTATCAGATATTATAGAATAAGAAATTTTAGAAATCTTAAAATACTTAATAATTCATATATATAAAGAATTTTAGAAAAGTGTAGACTTTTTCTGTTCTTCTGAAAAATGTTTCAATTTGTATAAAAGAATCTGAATAATTTTCTAAAAAGTTGTTAAATTAATGATAAATTCTAAAAAATTCTGAGAAAAATTTATATGTACAATAGCTATAACAAATTTAAATATTTTTTACAATATACAAAAATAAATGTAATAATAATATGAAGCTCTTTTTATTATTTATGTATAATTTTAAGTGATATATTAAAAGAATACAATTTATTAAGAACGTTTAATGTAAAAAAATTACACTGATTTGTAAAGTTTATTTATCAATAACTGAATAGTGATTCTTATACATTTTATTTCGTAAAGTAAAAGAAAAGCATTATAATTGTTTATATTTATAAATTTTTTTTAAAAATTGTTGTGAAACAAAAAAACTTTTAAATCAGTGTTATCTTTTTCTTATTTCTTCTCTAATGATAACACGATTATTATTTTTACACTTTACAGTCTGCAGCCAGTTCAGTAGAGGTGTATCTTCGATGTTGGGCGCTGTGAGTCCAGACTCGTTCGATACGCTACATTCATACAGCAACACCTTCCAAATGCCATTCGTGACACCCTGGTTCCCCGAAAAGGTAAATAAGCCATATTCATTTCTTTCAGATTTATGGCATTAAAAGCAACTCAACTTTATCATTTTACTCATCTTATTTTTTATTTTTAATCTTTATATATTTCTTTAGAATTATATCAGAATGATAACAATTATGTCTAAAAATAATATAAAATATACTTAAATTTGTGTGTCATTGTTTTTGGTTTTTCAACAAAACAATGAAATCATCAATTTCAAGAATTCATGAGACATCATTTGTTTCGTTCGAAACAGAATATTGCAATTGGTCATAGCCAATACTTTTTCTCAGAACAGGGCAATGAAATGAAACCTTATTTAAATCTAATTTATATTCATGGAACCTGTTTTTCCGTGTGTCTTTTCTTTTATAATCTTATATTTTATACTCCGCATATCTTTCCTTCGATTCCCTGAAGCAGAACGTACAAATCTGAAAGAAATATTTCACAAACTTAAAAAACAAAGTTATATATAAAATTTAGATTTTATTTCGTATATCTGATGTTTTATTGAAATACATAAACGTATTTCGTAGTCATACTACGTAATAGTTCCCATTAAATTTCAGGCCTTATTAAATTTAAATTACATCGAACAGTATACATATATATAAAGGCTGAAAGATTGCCGTTCAAGTTGAAGTGTCTATGGCAAAAACAACTCATATTCGATGCATAAATTTTCCATCGTACTTATCAATTCAACGTGAAAAAAAGGGAAATATACGTTACGATGTGCATGCACGCATTTGACAATAATTGTCATGTACAGAATCAATAGTTTCGTTTCGCGCTGCAACTGATAATTAGCGACGCTACGAGATGCATGATGATGGATTTGGTCGATACAATCATCCATACAAATACGTAAATGTGTATGCGATACATACGGTATACATATTACAATTTGAATTTCGAAATGAATTGGCTCACCGAAAATTTATTCGCCAGCTCGAATTGTGGAGCTGCATTTATCGCACCGTTGTAAACTGATATCGTACTATGCTGTAGAATGAACGTCGGGTTCGTGAGTATTTCGGCGGTTGTGTGCGTATTTTTCCCACGATATATTTCCGTGCAGTATAAGTATATATATGTACGCGTAACGAACGTCGATGTCGTTTAAATGGTAATCGCGCGGTAATGCTGATTCGACGCCTCGGCTTTCTACTCCTTTTTTTTGGGCCAATTACGGTTCGCCAGGAACGGCCATTTATATAGAGAAAATCCTTTTTCAATTTCCATGAGATCTTGCCTGCACTGCGTTTGCATCGCTGCCTCACTCTCAAGAAAAAGAGACGTTATTGGCATTGGAAATTCAATACGTGGATATAATCATTCTAGCTAGACGATAATTATTTTCTTAAATCTCATACACGGTTCTTTACTTCCTTTCAACATCATCTGAAGGTTCAATAAAGAAAGCATTATTTTATTTTAAAAAGATATTTTTAAATTACTCTCTTGTTCAATCTGCCTTGGAAAATCTCGTAGTTCATTTCTAAAGCGCGTAAATGTTTTACGAGAAAAAGCCGAGTCGAGACTCGACAACTGAAATTAGTATCAAAAGGCATATATTTCGGTAATAAATCACGCGCAAGCACCAGTTGCACATTCGCAGGAATTAAGTTTCAAAGAGAATTCACGAGTGGTAGGAGCTCGATTGCACCGACTCGGATTAAAGTTTCGACGGAGCATCCTTTCCCTCCTAAGTAGAATTAATTTCGGCAGCGCGTTAAATGGATGACGTACGACTGCCTGTTCAAAATTTCACGACGAGCACGATCGTAGGACGCCGAAAATGCACGGGATTATTGTGTATCTAGGTCCTGACACCATCCTCGGGTCTCTTGGACTTCGCCATAAGTATGCGACCGGATTACCATCGTGCTATCATCGATACGGTGCGATACTATGGTTGGAAGAAAATCATCTACCTCTATGACTCCCACGATGGTAAGTCCTTTTACCCTGCCGCTTTCTCATGCATTTCTCATTTTACAGCGCGTAGCCGCGGGCTGCAGCTCGCGCCTTTTCGCCTCCGCCCTTACGATATTTCTCTTTTTATTATATCTGCCAAGTAGGCTCGGTCTCTCGTGGCCAACTTTACCGATATCGTAGACATGGGATATCGAGTGGATTCCCCGACTTCTGCGCAGAATAAAAACACACGTGTGTGGGTAATCTCCTGACACCGCGATCATATTTTTATATGTTTATGTAAAAATATAATATAAATGACATTCGTAAGGCAAATGCTGTTAAAAATATATTACATTCGTAAACAATCTGTGCAATTTACAGGCTCTGTATCTATGGAAGGGAAAAATTTTCGTAATGTCCAGTTTAGACACGATCTAAAATTCACTTTTATATTTGAAAATAGAATTCTGAATTCTGTTTGATATGTATATTTTCATATACGTGTGTGTATTTTAGTATATATTTTGTATGTGCATGTTATTTTGATTCTTCGTAAATATTTGTTGTGCTACACGGTACATAAAATCATAAATAAAATTCTATCTCAAATTCTGAAATAATAGTTTGCCTAAAATAGACTCTAAAACGATACGTGAATTAAAATCCCTGCATCAAAATCATGCGAGCGGAATAATGTATGATTATGAAATATGGTCACGCTTAACGCCTCCTCGCGGCATGTTGCTGCTTGAAAGTGAATTGCATCACGAAAATATAACTTCTAATTAACTACTTGTATTACTCGAATTTTCTCTACGTTTTGTTTTCTCGTCATTAAAATCATATGATTTACAACCGGATGAAATCACACGTGTATCTGCAATCGTGTGCGTATTTCATGCTTCAATATGTTTGATATTCGGGGTTTTAAACATGAAATTGAAGAGAAAACAAAACATGAATTTCTGCATATCACTGTTTCATGTATACCAATTTTATCTGGTCTTTATATAATATCAGTAATCGAATGCAAAGTGTTGATTTACATTCAATACACATATACATTGGAAGGAAAAATAATTAAGCGTATAATGTTTCGAAAGACAAATTACACATAATTTTACACGTAATAGAAAGGTTTCTGATTTTTATTTTTCTCTAATTTACATACATGCAAAATATTCCATCAAAATACAATTATTATTAGTTCATTATTATCATATTATCTTATATAAATTATTATTTCAACAATTTGCTATTTAAAAAAACATATTTTAAAACTACAATTTATCAAGTACTACTTCAAAGCAGCTGATTTTTAAGAACTTCCTAGACATTGTCGGCATTGCCGAAATTGAATCAAATTCCCGAATATATTTCGCTTTCGTAATTCGAAACGGTGACAGGATGGTAACTAACACAAATTGTAACAAGAATCTCTTCCCCGATCTGTTTCGTACGAAATCTCATGTCAATCTTGATGCTGGAGGCACAGCGACAGCGGTTTAATTACTTAATTAATGGAACATGGAGTAACTTTGACTGAACGAAACGATTAATCACCGCGGATCGCGCTAGAGAGTTTTGTATCTCGCTGACTTCCGGCCGTTATAACTTGGTCACGTGCCTCGGGCATGAGAAAGCCATTTGGAATTCCTCGAGCCGACCAATTGCTCTTCTTCGACAAACTCCGATAAGAACGAGCTTGAGGTAGTCTAGTATCGCGGAAACGGAGGGAGTTTAATTACCGAATGCAAATGCAAATATACTTTAGGGACTATCGTGCTGTCTCCGTGCGCTGAACGACCTCTTTCCTTCCTACCTCCTGCCTCACCTCATCTCGCCTATTCCCGTTGTCGCTATCTGACGTAGTTTCACCATACCGTTTCCCGATTAAAGCAGGTATGAGGAAAGCAGTAAGACGATGAGTATTCGGAGAATCATTTGGGTTTCATGGCAAATTTTTTGTTACTTATCTCAGTCTTTCTTACGTTGATACCCCTAGGGTATAATACCTCGCATACCTGAATTTATAATAAAATATAATTTGCATAAAATATCATATCGATAATCATGGAATGTAATAAAAAATATTTAAATAGCTTCATATAGTGATTCTCTAATGGCATACATTGCATATTTTTCTTCATGAACGATATACGTGATGAAATATAAGATTTTGAAATGATAGTTTTTATTACATTTGGTAAACATATCTCTGTACTATATCAGGCTATTACTTATTTTTTATACAACATCCATTTACATTAATAAGAGGATTTTTAATATAATTAATGTTAATTTCGATAAATTTAAATTTATTAATAAATAATTATAATATATAATAATAATTAATTTTAAATAAATAATTATTCTGTCATTTTTAATAATCCAAGTAACGATTAGCAAAAATTAAATTTTTCCATATTATTGAGTTACAATAATTACAATCTACGATAGCGAATTATATATTCGCATCTAAATATTTTTATGAATTCGTAAAAAAAATGGAGTTTTGAAACATATATTTACAAATTTGACTATATAAATACAGATCCGAAAACAATTTTATTGAAGTATAAATTAGATTTTGAGCTTTGTTATAAAAAGATTATTTAAATAGTGCAATAGCGTTTTAACATATGCATAAAGACACGTGGAATTGACATCATGTAGTTGAAATATACAAGAATAATATGCGGTTTATTGCGACATATAATGGGTTCGACCTTTCGATAAACTTCAGCTCACTGTCTTATTCTCTCATGTTCTTATTCTTTTACTTTTTTGTTTAGTCAATAAATAAATTACCTTTTATATTACTTAATAAATATATTACCTATTAATTATATATTAATTATATTACATATTAATTATAGTTTATCTAAAGATGGAACAATTGGCCCATAGAGAGACAAATTATCAAGTCGATAAATACATACATAACAATACGACGTTCTTAGAAAAATTGTGCATTGCTTTCAATATTCTTAACGTATACGCTAAGGATATCACGCGGCAATGACGCCTTTAAATCAATCTGACATGCGATGTCGTTCGTCGCGCAGAACATCACTGGTGCAATTTCAAAGTTAAGACACGTCAGATGTTTCCTCGATTGCGTCAGTAAAATGGATCGCCATCGGTCAGGTCGACCGTTCGCATTGAAGTAGAACCGATTGCGCGAATAATCGAGAGAAAGTTTGGCGAATTACGTTCCATTAGATTTTCCTATTCGCGGTATAAATGTTAAATCAGACTTCTAAAATCCTAACGCCTTTAGAATCAGCCGTATTAACCAGTGGCATTTGAACACGAGTAATACTTTCTACTGACATTTGAAATAACTCCTACAATTATTTCTGGAATTTTAAAAGCAGGAAACATACACATTCGGTGATATATATATATATGTTTGAAACGCTTGACATTTCAATGTTATTCACATTAAATATGAAATTAAGCCCGCAGCCACGACGTTGTTCAAGGATAGAAAATAAGTATTTATAAAAATGACTTTTTCCCGAACAAGGCTTATGTTTTTATCTCCCGAGGTTGAAATTCAATGTGAATAATTTTTTACCTTCAAGAAATAATTTTTTAATTCCATTCGCGTTTGTCCTTCTTAAGATTTCCTATATTTAACAGCCGAGAAAATAACCGAGTAACATAATGACTAGAATAAAATTGTGCAATTTGCATTACTCGTTTAGTATTCGCTCAGATAAGGTATTGAATAAACATGACATAGACATAGAATAAACGTGTATAGATTGCGTTCTCGCTTTCAATTAGCAAATGTTTGCACGTGGAAGTGGAAACACACATGTTATTGCGTTTATCCTGAAATTAAACCTAGTACAGTCAATAACAACGAATTAATAGCGAGCATATCAGTTTTCCCAGGCATTCCTACCATTTGACACCCGCACCATTACACCCGTTTGCTAAAAAGTGGAAAAAATCACGAGCTGTCAAATAGACCAATTTTCGAAATAGACACGATGTGTGACATGCACGTTCCGCACGTATAGCACTAAAAGGCGGTTAACTGATAGAACAGAAGAACAATATGAAAAAACTGCGGAAAAAGCCTTGCGCGCGCGAGAAATAGCGCGGGAAAGTAATTAGTGGTTAGCAGGCCACGTTGTCGTTCTTCGTCCAGAACGGGAGGGGATTCGATTAAAATCGTAGTGACGTGCCTGCGTATCAGAGTCAGGCTCAGTTTCCTTTCCGGCGTCTTTCAGAATGACAACGGCGTCGTTGTCGCCGACGCGCGTCGAGATCTCGGCATCTCATTCTCGACTATCGTGGCAGTGACAGGTGCTCTATCAAGGTGAACTCTCGATATAATTATTTCTGCGAGTACACTTTCGCTGCGTGCTTCGTGTATTTGGAGGCAATTAGATGAAATCTGATGCCTGTCATGAAACATATCATTTAAAATCATAATTAAAAGAAAAAGTTTCTCCGGAAGTTTCTATCATTAGTGTCATTATGAAATAGTTACTGACGTAAAACAAGTCAGGAATAACTCCAATTTAGAAAAAGAAAAATTTTTCTGACACGGAAATTCATTTTAATTTCAGAATTCCATCTTTGAAATACATATACATACATGCGTTAATTTAAATGCGGCTATTAGAGAAATTAAATTATCATAAATATTAATCGCCAGACAACAAGGCACTTAAGAAAATCTGCTTCGCAAAATTAGATTAGTGTAAGAGAATTAATATTAGCGCTTCAGACACGGAAATAAACAGGTAATAATAATCAATATTTATGCCATTGTAATCCCTTATCTAAATCACATTTGAAAAATATGATTCATATCATTACCCGTTCAATATCCGTTCAATATCCATCAAATGGCATGATAAAGTAATTCCCGATTGCATTTAACTACCTTCCATGATTAAGTAACAGCTCGCCCGCTGATCAAGGCGAATTAAATCCTCCGCGTGATAATGGCATGTCATTGTTAAATCAGGTGTAACGACGTGATTGAGATAAAATATGCGTGTTCGCATAATGACTCTTATGTATATATCTGTCAATTAATCGGGTCGATGTTCGAGTTTCATGTTAGCGAATACCAGTAATGCGTATGCGCAAAATGATTTATTATATTCGCTATGAGTAATGAAACATCGCGGTAGAGCAATAGCTTAATTAGCTGCACAATGGAAAGCACCCGCGATTACTTTATATTATCAATTTAAAGGAAATACGATAATTCGATCATATATCGGTCGCTATTTATTTTCTAAGAGAATTCGACTAATTATTTCATAAATCTTTCAAATTTTTTGTTAATGAGAATGCAGAAGGCTCTTTATCACCTCTTGCTTTTCAATTTACTGATTTTAACATAAAATGAAATCTATACAGAACTAAATTAAAATCATATATATGAAATTAATTAAATAATCATGCCTTTATAAATAGCTTATAAATTAATAAATTTTTAATAAACTTTGCTTACTGAATCGATTATTGTTTATGTATTAAAAATAATACATGTTTAAAAAAATTGAAATAATTATGTATTATAACTCAAAGCTGAAAGTGAGTCTCTCTATTCGGGAGGCTGCGATTAACCATTCATCGACTATGGAGTTAAGATGAAATATCGTGCACCTCCGGACGTGACGACCTTGGAGTAGTAACCGTGGGTCTTTCTTCTTGCTCTTCAATGATGATAAGTGGTTGGACGACGGGAAATGTCTCGATATAAACCGCAGATACAACGTCTCGGTCGTGTTTTGGTAACCTGTTTGAGCAATACAAAAGGACGTAAACTAACTGGTTTTTGAGAATTTGACCGGTTTTAACGTTTTTTTTTTCTGTTTCAATCTGCACCAAGTTCCAGAACCGAACTAGAGACTCAAAGGAAATTCTAGATATCATTTAGTTACTAAAAAAATTAAATGCATGTTCTTTAGCGTGTCCAAATAAACAGATCCTTTCTATATTTTCTACTCTTACGAAAGATTACTGATTCGCTCTAAGCTCGAATATCATAGCCGAATCACAAGAAGAAAAAGGGAACTGAATATTACATGTAATTATCGCAGTTACGATCCGTGTTATTAAAGCAATAAATCTTCGTAATTATCGTTGCTATGTGCCAGTTGCATATTGCGCAACGTTGTACGTTAAACGTATTATCGTTTTCTCTAATCATTACGAAACGAAGAGAGATGAAATATTTTATAAAACACAATGTCTTACGATTGAAGAAAACATTGTTTTTTAATTGTTGTAACAAGCACTATTATTAAATCATACCTCTACTTTAACAGCACAACATTTTTTTCTAATACACCGGAAAGAATAATTCAAATTTCTTACATAACTAAAAACTTGCTAATTAAAATTCATATTCTCATTTTGAAATATATACACAGAAATAGAAGACAATGCATGAAATAACTATTATGAAAATGACGACACCTGGACAATAATTAGACTGTAATGATTAAGGAATATAATATAAAAGGAATATAATATAAGACAGTTCGAATGTTTGCGAAAGTATTCGCTGTTGAACTTTAAGTGTACCTATATAGCTGTGTGGTAAAGTTACAATCTTTTTACAATTTAAAATTATAAGAAATTATTTATTTTTTAAAAAGAAGTTTATTGATTCATTTATTTAAGAAAATGTTTACCATCACATACCAAATAGAACAAGATAATGTAAAAACTAAATTTACACACATACATTACGGTTTGTGTTATATTTTGATTGAATTATGTGCACCAACAAATAATCACTTTGGTGATTATTCCTATATTCATGTAAAACAGTATTAAATCTTATTTATAAATATAGATACACGGTCTGTCTAAAAATTTCTAGATTGATTTTTTCTGAACGTAACGCCATTTTTTCAACAATAGCACCTTTTAGTATCAACTTTGATTTGTGCATTCTTTTTTACAATGCTACAAGCAATGTTTCGAAAACCAGCCATGCGGGTTTCAAATTTTTTTTCTCTTGTAAAAATTTTCGTAATGGGAGTTAGCTAACCCGAGAAAGAGAGAGAGAGAGAGAGAGAGAGAGAGAGAGAGAGAGAGAGAGAAGTTCACATTTAGAAACAAATTTTCAAAATCGAATTCAAATTCAAATTCAAATCTGAAAAAAATGCGTGCATACAATTTTGATCTCAAACGAAACAAATCCAAAAGTGAGGGCGACAAAGTTCAAAATTAAGAGCTTTGATTGCTGTCTTTGACTTTTGAAATAAATTATAATAACCAACTGTGTATTGACTGTGTAGAGCTAGTAATAATCACTGATTAATTTTGAAAGCAGATATATTTTTCTTTTTCACAACTAACAGCTGAGCTAATCATTCTTAACGAATGATTCGTTGGTGTACTCTCTTAGGTGGATATTCCATTTTGGATAGTGAATTGTCAAAGTGTGTATAAATTCCATAGCAATAAATTCATGTTAAGGAACGCGCTCGGTTCGGGCTCCGTCTCTTAATAGGTGTATTGTATGGCCGGCCATAAACTGTCGCTTTGGGAGGCATCGCATCGCGTGCCACAAAGCAAGAGCAAGTGCTCTCCGACCGCGGCGGTCAGCGGTCATGCGTGCAGACGTAGCCGTTTACACGTGTGACTGTATCGCACCCTCAGTCGGGAGATATGTGGCGCGGAATCTAGTTAGTACCCTTGTTGGCTTTATCTCCGTTATCTCCGTTTGGCTCGGAGGTCGGCCGTGTCGCCAGATTAGAAGGACTAGCCGCGCGATCGCGATAATTAGCAAAGATGGAATTTTGTATTTTCAATCTCCTGCATTTTTGTGTCATTTTAGCATTCAAGCTCAAACTGAAGAACAAGGTAGATAAAATATACTTTATCTACCTTGTTCTCCAGTTTGTTCTCCAGTATTTACCTATCTGATAACATGTTTTTATGTTAATTCATTTAAGCAAATCTCAAGAATAGATAAAATCTGTAGGTCATTTGCGGTAGTGATTGCAACAATAATATACATTTACGTAACAGTTATTTATAATTGGAAATCGAAAGAACAAGTGAGAAAAGTATTCGTTTGCAAATATGGGATACCAATCACAATCATATACGCGTGCTGTTTTCGTAGCAATTATTTTTTGTTTTGTTTAATCCGTAGAACAAATCCGATAGAAACAATAATTATAAGCAAGAGGAACATCATTGAACACAATGGACCGCGGTATATTGCGGCAAACATTGATTGGTTTCATATGTAAGTATTCAGATGGGATTGCATCGACGTCTGGATCTAATCTCTCGCGAATAATCTACGGAAAACTCACGAGTGATCACTTCTCAGGCAGCATTTTGATCATCGATTGCGGTCTCCATGAAGGATGGAGCACGCCGACCATACCGAAGTTCAATGACGGGGATCCGTTAAAGGTGACAACCAATGAGATTGCTTGGATTGTTAACCTCATGTATGTAGGAGTTGGCATCGGCTCGTTGGTTCCTTTCATACTGATGGACAACATCGGACGTAAGGGAACTTTACTAGTCACTACGATACCGAAGATCATCTCGTGGATCTTCATTGGGCTGTCCACATCTGTACCATTCATATACGTTGGACGGATACTCGCGGGCATCGGATGTGGCATAACGTACGCTGTAATGCCGATGTATCTCGGCGAAATTAGCAGCAAGCGGACCAGAGGTCCTTTAGGTGCGATATTAACTATTTTGGATGCGTCAATGTACATTTAATTTTTATCGCCACTTTGACATATTTCTCGTTTTAAATGTTAAATATTTATTCATTAATATTACACGTATTGATTGCAAATGATGTTTAATGGCATCTTTGTATTTTAAAAAGATTTACAAATCTGATGTTTTTTAAACTTAATAGATATGATTACAGTTAATGTTAACGATCATATATCTTGTAATTGTTGTGCACACTGCACTTGGATAATATTGTTCGCGAATAATTAGTATTTTTAAAAGACATCACTGAATGAGACAAGGCCTTCAGGTACTTTAATGGCTGTTCTTCTCAACATCGGGATGCTGCTCATCTACGCGATCGGTCTGTGGATCAGTCGATTCACGATGGCGATGATAAGCATGTGTGCACCAGTGCTATTTCTATTGACTTTCATATGGTTACCCGAGAGCTCGGTGTTCCTCACGCGGAAAAATAGACTTGGACCCGCAGAGAAAACCCTTAAGTGGGCCTTGGGTAAAGAGAACGTAGACGAGGAACTCGAGGAGATCAAAAGAATTGTGGAGTCCGAGGACAAGTGCAGCAAGTTGACTCTTAAGGAGATGTTCAAAGAGATTTTTACCAAGGCGCAGAACAGAAGAGCTTTTCGAATCGCTCTGATATTATTGAGCGGGTTGACATTGACCGGTGCGGCGCCGATACTCGCGTTCCAATCGTATATATACGAAGAGGCCGGTTTCAAGATCTCGACCAACGCCAGCATCATCTTGACGGGTGTCGCCATTGTTTTAGCTGGTAGTACTTGCGTATCGATAGTGCGTCTCACAGGCAAGAGGTTACTGCTGCTGATTGCCGCGCCGATTTGCATGGTATCGTTGGCGTCGATAGCCACTTTCTTCGAATTGCAATCCATCGGATACGATGTCTCTCAATTCAAGTGGGTGCCCACGGTCCTCGTGGTGATTTACGTGTTTGGCTTTGGATTCGGCCTTAATCCGATACCACTAGCGTATATCGGCGAAATCTTCGGCGTCGAGGTCAAAGTACCCGCTGCAGTGCTCAATGCTCTCTACTACGCTATAAGCACCACCGCTATTGTGAAATTTTATCAGGTACGTTGACGTCTGTGTAAGAATCGATTTTGTTTTCGCGGACGACAGCGCGGTAAGCAGGTTATCGACAGCAACGATCAGTTAAGAGGTTCAGCAAAAAAGAATTCTTTGCTTCGTAATAGTATTATACATATAGTATTATACGTCACGGTACAGCATCGATTAATAGTCTTGACGGTCAAAAAGAAGTCTTTATTTTTAATAATATTAAAAAATACGATGTAGTTATATATAAATATGCAAATTACACGAATTTAATAAGCAATCAATATCTTATCGCTTAATAAGACCTGCATAAGAAATATTTTCTAAAATTAGATTTGCGATTTTAATTTTCTTTTGTGAATCGGAAATTCTGTTTGGGATCATCCTCTTTTATTTTATAAATTTCGCGCAATTTTTATACAATTTGGCCTATGAGATAATTTGATAATGCTTTATTCAAATCTGAGGTCAAAAATAAAAAATTCAAAACAGTAGATTCAATATGGCGAACAGAATTTTAAAAAATAATTTGATTATCATAAAATTCGATTTTTAAGGAGTTTTTAATTACAAAGTGATCATCAAGTTTCCAGTTTCGCTTTATTTGAAGCTCATCAGTGCTATGTAAACAGTTAGTACTGATTTCGGAATTGACTTTTGAACTGTGATTATGAATCCTGTGACACTAGATCCTCCTTCATGGAAGTTACTGTCCTTTTGAAATTCGATATTTATACATTACATTCAAACTCAGAGATACCATGAAACCTCCTAAAACAGAGTTTTCACAATATTCAGTTTATTTTTTTGAAGTTTAAATTTAAAAATTCTGAGACTAGACTCAAATTCAATAATCCTGGAAACCTTTAGAAAGTAAAATCTTCCATAAATTAGTTCCAGTTCTCAAAAGATTAATAATATCGGTTATTCGGTTTTTTTTTTACTTCAAACATATACTTGAACGTATCATTTTGATAAACAAAATTGCTCCGATTGCTTTTAAAGTACAATGTGAAATAATTTTTTAAACTTATATAACTTTTCTTCTATTACTTAATATCATGTAGCAAAATGTAATAGTAGGAACTATTTGTACTGTGTTTATAGGTCATGCAAGAGTTATATGGCACATTCGCACCATTATGGACGTTTACTGCGATAACATTTCTTGTATGGGTATTAATTTACCTATTTGTGCCCGAGACCGAAGGCAAAACCTTGGAAGAGATACAATTGGAATTGCGGGGTAAAGAGTGACGTGTATCGACAAACTTTTTATGTAAAAAGAAAACATAAATAAGTGTGGCATTATATGAATCCAAAGATCGTTAAATCCATATTTACAACGAATGTCTAATATGAAATACTTGAGTTAATAATTAATTTTTTCAATATCGACACACACATTCAAAGTCGATTATAAAAAGATTATAAAAAAATTAGGAAAATAATGTTTCTGTTAAATTGTGATAATAGTTCGGCTTATATTCTTAAAATATGTTTATCATTACACTAACTTATACTTTCACAATCAGGTGGATAATTGTGATAATATACACATATTAATGTGAACAAATCTTAATATAGAAAACAAATAATAAATTTCATTTGGAAAATAAAATTATAGAAGTAGCGAGCTACAAAATAATTCAAATGAGATAGAAAATTTCAATTTTATTTAAAACTTTTATCGATGTACATATGTTTTGAAGAAATATTAGATGAAATTTATAAAAATTATATAATAAAATTAATTTTATAATAAAATTAACTTACAAAACGATAAAAGCTAACAAGACAGTGTTTCTCTCCAATTTTAATGAACTTTTACGTATGTTATATATGTTGTTGTTTAAACTAAAATAAGGGACACATTTTTTTTTATCTGTGCCTATGCGTACTTTTAAGGAATGAAACATCTCTTTAATAAAAATTGGTCGATTTCTTTCGAAGCGAAGAGAAAACAAATATTGTTAATAAAAGTTTCAAGAATACTTTATAATAATAATTTTTAAAATATTTTTAATTTGTTACTTCTTTATAAATAAGAATTTTTGTACTATCACTATATTCTTGAAACTCTTTAACTGTTATTAAAAATTCTTTTTCCATCTATTATATAGTTTCGATGATATTCTATAATTTCGATGCTTCCATAGCAACTAACAATTTTTATTTTACTCGCCTAAAAGTGCGTATGAATATGTATAAAAAATACATGGCTCTTATTTTAGTTCAGATTACATATTAAAAATTCATCAAAATCGGAGGGAGAATCTTGTTTCTTTGAAAGTATAATTATCTTTACTGTTTCTGTAAATTTAATTAACAACATTAGCATAGGTATATATTACTATTTTATTTAATTTAGTTTAATTTTTTCTCGAGCAATTTAATAAAATTTAAATCATTTAACGTTCATATTGATGTACGTTATACATTATACATATACGTTTTTATAATTATCATAAATATTTATATATTTAAAATCGCATTTAGAATCCAATTGACCTCTCATTATATTTTTACGTCAAAAAGCTTTTTCTACTTAATCATTTATTCTATGTGTTTTGCATTACAAAATCGTAATGTCGATAATGGCGTTAAATCACATTTGGAGCTGGTGAAAGCACCAGGGAGAAACGACGCGAGGGAAAATCATTGATCTTGTTTGATCGTAAAGCTCTAACTCCGCAAAGAGAATCGTTTAGTAGCGATATCGTGTACGACGAGATTCGTATGTTCGATCGGACAAGTTAAGTTCTCATTAAAAACACATTTGCAATGTGAATTTACTGACCTCGTTCTCTCTCCTTAATCCCATCTTAAAGTTTACTATTTTAAATATTAATAAATATCTCCCGCTGCGCGTTGCTAAATATTATCTTAACATTTGTGTTAGGATTGTATAAATAGAAAGATAATTCTATTATTCAATTTGACCACATAGGGTCTCCATTTTACTAGATTATACTGTACGTACTACGACCATGTTCTGGCGGCGTATAATTATTTCGGTATTCAAATATCAAATCCAATATAGCCAAATATTATTGTCTACAAAATGTTTCTTAAACTCTTACAATATGTCTTGCTTTACGCGTGTGAATTGTTTCGATAAAGTGTTCATTTTATTCGCGTAAAAGATTAAGAAGATTTTAGTATTAACGACGAAATGGCTTCTAAATTTTTCAACCAGTTTATCCTTATGCAGAAACCCATCATATTTACAAGCGATAAAAAATGCAATATTTCCTGAAATCGGTCCTCTCGTCGTAAACTGCCGAGTGATTCTATCATATGACCATCTTGGCTACCGCTGATGATGGCTCGTCAGCCTCGGTATACGACGGAACATTGGTAGGACGTGTACGTTGGACGACACGTCTTGCATACGCTTGTTGGCGTTTCTCTCCGACGGAATGTCCGAACATGTATATCGCTCATATACGCATCACGTATATTTACAATTACGTGGAAATGCATTTGCCTATATGCACGTAACTGTTTATCCGTCGATACCCTCTCGCGTCATGTATTAGTCTGAACATATGTGTTCAGAGTATACAAATGTGGATTTGAGCATAATTAGATTTAATATTTCAATGTGAGAGTATCTATATCTCTAAGCAAAGGAGAATAAAAATATTGTTGATACTAGCGTTGATACTATTGATAATACTTTGTATTCGTAACGTCGAAAGTTTAAGTAGAATAGAAAGATAGACGAGTAAGTAGAGTAAAAGTTATTCTTCGATAATTATGTGTATGTGGGTGTATCTATTATTTAATTTTAATATCTATTATTTTTTTAATTAATAACCTTATAGTATATATCTAGTGATTATATAGTAGAAAAATAATTTTATATAATGAAATAATCACTAAAAAATAAAAGTATATAATTTTTCTATCTGTTGTTTTTCTATTTATAGTTTGGTGTTTCTAATGTAGTACTACTCTGCGCGATTGCTTAGTTAGACCATCATTAAAAATCACGTTTATAAATATAAAAAAGATATAGAAGAACAAAAAATGAGATGTATACTTTGATTTTGTGCATTGTATGATTGCGAATTGGCTAGCGATAGTAATAAACATAATGGGTGAGTAGGAGATTGAGCAAGGCTGTGAGTGCAATGTCCATTGACCTCGTACATTTCACATACCATGATCTTATGAGCCATCAGTATGACTTGACCCTGTTGGGCTGCTCTACGTACATATCTACTGATATATATCCATACGTACTCAGTATCATTCCAAATGTGTGCATTAATGGTACACGTGTATCAGTGCTCCGTTCCACATATACATATAACTGGCAGATACATATATCCGTGCATATATATGTGTGTGTGTGTATACATATACATACATACATACATACATACATACATACATACATACATACATACACACACACACACACACACACACACACATACATACATACATATATATATATACATAGAGAGAGAGAGAGAGAGAGAGAGAGAGAGAGAGAGAGAGAGCGCAGAGAGAGATCCTTCGATAGTATGCGTTGTATCGCGAGTACGAGCCCTCGTATAAGCTGAGATCAAGATTGATAGGCTACGAGTCGCAACACATACGGGGCATCCACTTAGCGGTGCATTATCCGAATGAGAATGTGTACAGGCTGGATCTTACCTTACCTAATGCGACGCCCGCAATCCCAGTAATGGCGACCGCTTTGGCCGTCGCGCGTGGCGATCTTCGTCAATCGATAACATTGCGCGCGTGTGTGTACTGAGTATTATGTGCGCTACGCGATTATTTCGTATCCATCCGACAAATGCGGAAGGAGCTGTTCCTATGACCTTGCGAACTACGGTCAGGAATAGATTGATGGAAATTAACAGAACGAAAATATGTGCATGCTATCTTCTCTCATTTATGATTACGTAAACCGAAATGTCAGTCATGTAATTATTTTTTTCCATTGCAAATGAGATTTTTAAATTCTAGCACACGATTTTTGTTCTTGGTCCGAGCTTTGTCTTTGCGCACTTGAAAAAGCACACGCTGGAGTAAAAGTTCACGTTTAAAATAAAGTAAAGACAAAAAAAAGGGGAAAGAGAAAGAAAAAAGAACAATGAGGAATTGAGGGAAGAGGAAGTAAAATGGAATTCTCCGGAAAGGACATGTTAGAGAGAATACATACTTTGGCATGTGGCAAAACGTTTTTGCTAATGGCACTGCTTCGCGAAACTAAAAAATTATGTGCTTTTTCAGGAGGTTATTATTATTAAATTGCAGCTGCATACGCGACTGGTATGCATAAGTGTACGCGTATGCTTGTGAAAAGGTTATCCCGCTGTATACCGCGTAAAAATATTTTTCAACAAGACACAAAATATTGTACAATATTAATATCTCCTTATAATATTGTATTACGTTTAAAATCGATTTAAAACCGTTTTATTAAAGTCATTTATTATTAATCTTCATATAAATAGCATATAATTATGTAACAAAATGAACGCAAAACGCTTCATATTCCAGGAAATATTATTATAAATTCACTGTAACGTAAAAAATTAATTAGATAATGCGACGGTTTTCACTAATTGCTAAAGTTTAATTATAGTAACCGCTAACTCATTAAAAATTGAAAATATATGATGCATTATTATAAATTTTTTGTAAAATTAATATCTTTTTGTTCTGCTGTATAAAATAATCGGTAAATAAGAAACAAAAAGTGAGCATTTCATATTTTATGCCAGAATAAGTAGACCACGTAACGATTACACCTCTTATGTAATATTAATGTTCCAGTATGCACGCATCTCTATTGCACCATTGAACAATTTATAATTTCATTGCAAAATTTATATTTGCTTGCTTATCGTAAACTACATAATTATTTTATACGTAATATATGCTTAATATATGCATATTGTTAATAGCAAAGACAAATTTCTACATGTAATAGAAAAACGAAATATCGCATCTATTCCGCTAATGCAAGCATTTATTATAGTAATTTTACATAATAATCTTTAACGTAATTCATTTGAATACTTTGACTGTGAAATGCATTTGGACGATTATTCTAGTTTTTTGTAATAATTTGATGATGTACTACATTTTGTATAACCAGTATAATTTTGGTACACAATGTTTGTAGCTTTCCGTAATAACTTTATTACGGAAAGCAACAAACATCGTTTACCAAAATTTCAATGCAGTTAATTATTTTTTACTAATCATAATAGACAATTTATAGTATTATGATCCGTAATAACATTTTAAACATTTATTTGGCAATTTTCCCAAATATCTTATTAAACTTGGTATTTATAAATTCCTATTATGTGAAAAATTGATATGAATAAGCTGTAAAAAGAATCGCTAAAATTTACAAAAGAATATTGAAACTAAATGTTAAAGCCGAAAAATATTTTTGTCCTCAATTCTTAACAGAATTTCCTAATTATCGTTACAAAATTAATTGTTTTATAAAAATAGATTTTATTCAATATATTTACTGATCTTACACACAGTGAAAAACATTTTGTATTTGCGTTCTGGTTAAAGCCGATTCTCATTAAAATTTTTGCGTCGAATTTTTAACCTATTTGAGTATTAATTTAACATAATATGATTATATTATATGAATATTTTGTATTAAATTACTTAATTGATATTCGACACTTCTTAGTGTTAAAATAACAATTTATAAGTGAAATAATAACGTAAAAATAATGTATTTTAAAATGTAAATTTTAAGATAAATGAAAATAAAATATGTTAATTTAACATATCATAAATGTTAATTTTACTGAAGAAATGCTTTCACAATTTGCTTATAAATTATGTCAGTGTTATATTTTTTATGTTAATTTTTTACATAATATTTGTGTTTCTTTCTAATATATTCATCTTACGTTAAATTAAACAAAAATTTAGATAGATCGTTTGGGACACGTGAAATGAGTTAAATGTAACAAAATTTTTTCAATTATGCTCCATTTCTTTTTATTACGGATATAAGCGTTATCTATTTCCTTTTATACGAGCCATAACTTTCAATTTCTCTATATATAATAATATATATAATAATTCAAGTGAGATGAACAGAAAGAAATTTGATGTTAAGAGACAACATGACATGTGATTTCACTCATCCTCGCGCCTACTTGCGGAATAAGTGGATCACCTTGTCTCATCCGTTTTCGTGCGTCGGATATAAGACCGTAATCGCGGTTGATATATCGCCGCGATCGCTCTTCATTATCGTCGAATGTGTCCTGCAAGCTTATACGGTACGTAGGTACGTTTCGCAAAACGACGTAACTTCGTCGGCGGTGGCGAAGTGGCTTAACAAGGCAGACCGGACGAATTACGCTTCTTGCGTATTTCGGCGGAAGCATATGGATTGTGTATTATATGAACGTGTGTGCCATCCAAAACCGGATCGAGATTAAGTGAGCGAGCGCAAATGAACATGAATGAACAACTTACTTCCGCTAGTATAGAACCGTTCGCACGTGTTAAATTTGTTCATTTATGTCCGTTTATTTGTTCGCTAGCCTAGTCAGGATTAGAAAGTTTCTACACGCGATTTTCTAATCTTTAATAGCGAAATTATCTAATGACGGTGCGCGTAATCTAAAACGAATAAAAAGAATAAAAAATTTACCAAGGTATATAGTAGACGCGCCATGCTTTAACTAATGTAATTAGTCACAAAAAAAAGGAGACGTTGATATTTTTTAAAAATCTAAGTGTAAAAGGATCATCCTCACACATTCGTCAAAAAGTTGAGCTGGAACAAGCGATGAAAACTTTAGAATCCTAACAATACGCAGATTTCGACTGGTTAATTCAACGGAAGTGGCAACGGAGTGCGTGCGAACGAGGAGTTCGTTTAAATCCTGCGCGCAGTATGGTAGGGTTAAATTCACCTGTTTTTCGTCGCTTTCTTCCATTCACGCGCCAGGTTCTGTCCTTTGTATTTCCACTTTCGTTTGCTCGCGTCGCGAAACGTGAATCGTCCGGCGCGACGTAAAAAGGCCGCTCATGCGGCGGCGACAAAGTGCTCGCGCGCGCTCTTCGCACCTCGCGTGATGTGAAACGCGTCGGCGGGCGAATTATCCGCTGTAGAGCAGATCAAACGGTCTCCTGGGAAAACGGGAAGCCCTTCACGGCCCTTTGGCTCGCGCCGTAAAGTGCGACTAAAAAAGGGCCCCGCTGGTGGGTATCGGCTTGCCGGCACCGTCGGCGAAACGACGTTAAAATCGATCGAGCGTGGACACCGTCCACCTGACTGCTCGGCGGCGTATAAATCAAAGCACTCACGTGTTAATAAGAAGAGAAACTGCGGACGCAGCCTGACACCAAAGACCAGTATGCAGCGGTGCGTGGCGGATTTGATAAAAGTATTAAATCAAAGTAATCCACGTTCTATTATAATATCTACGTATATATTGTGAATTTAATCCAATATATTCTTTCATTATACAGAAATTTTTACAGAATATATTATTTCATTATACACAGAATTATTTAGAATTTTTTGCACGTCTTCATTTACATTCATCATATGTTTAAGATTGAGCAATGTTTTTTTTTGGTTGATGCAGAAAATCTGTCTTTTTAAATATATATATATATTTTTTTATACAAACATACTAATATTTATCATACTATCTTCATTATAATATTTAAATATACATTAACACATATATAGTTGTGATTAAATTTAAGCGGTACAAGAAATACGAGAATAAATTTGTGATTATAGTTCAATCATATTACTTGCACTATATTAGTACGACTACAAGTCGGACTTTCGAAACAGAAAAACGCGGGTAGCATCTACGGCCAAGATAAACGTCCGAAGTACTGGGGTGGCGAACGAAGTGTTCTCGAAAGAGTTCGCATGAAATTGAATTGATACGGTTTACAGTGCCAGCGGGTAAGCGGATTCCCGCAGCCACGATATCGTATCGATGTTAAAACAATGTTAAATCGCTCGAGTCTGACTTCGTCCGCTTGGCTGCTCATCGCAATCATCCTTTCCGGAACGCGAGAAGCCGTCGGCGAGGGGTGGCTCGAGGTAAGTGCCGCCCGGGAAAAAAAGGACGGAAAAATGGAGGGTCGCGCGAAGGAAAATTATATTTACCTTACGTGAAGCTCCTTTGAGACTATCTTCACGGTAGAAAGTAAAAGGGGAACGGAGCGACGAACGGCGCGCCAACGATTCAGGATAATATAATAATGCGCTGGAGTCATTTACGACAACGATTCGATGGAAAAGAGAATCACAACGACTTACGAAGAACCAATCGGCCAAGTGTCATCGAATTACAAACGGCACGGAGATTTAGATTTCCTTCGTGATCGACTGCTGACGCCGCAACGATCGATTCTGGCTTTGCCGCGTCGAGTGAAGGTAATAGTCTGTCATCAGACGGGAGTAAGACCAAAAATTGCGATCTTATCGATGGTGAGGAGTACAGTAGTAAAGTGGATAGTGAAAAGCGAAATGGAAACAAAGGTATCTGTATATATATATATATATATATATATCCTGATCCTGTTTCGTCGCGATCAATCAAAAATAATTATCCGTAACAAATAGAAAATATACAGGTATGACGTATTTGTTTCGTGTAACGAATACATAAAATGCTAATGAGTGCTTTCCATTTAATGACACAAGTCGACACAAACATCATTCTATTTTTCTTGACATTCAGAGAGTAATAAAGATAGAATGACACTTGTGTCGACTTGTATCACCAAATGGAAAGCGCCTAACAGAAAGCAAATACTAACGATAGAAAGTATATATAATAATTCATGATACAGCAATGTTAACATCTAAAATACTATTGATGTTCTTGAGATATTTTATAAATAAGAAGGAGAGAGAGGGAGGGAGGGAGGGGAGAGAGAGAGAGAGAGAAAGCAAAGAACAGCGGAAGGAATAAGGAACAGTATTAAGATAATCCTTAACTGTCAACATACTTAATCCTGTGTTTGTTAGAGACATATTTCAATGCCTCTCTTCATTACATTACGCATTACATTACGCAAACGCGTGAGATGCCATAGACATGGATTATAACGAGAATACGCGCCCTGGCATTTTAAAGCGCTATTAAAAAGTTCCATTCTAGCAGATTCTGATGAAAGTCATTAACATTTCCGCTTTTTTTATATAATAGTTTAACCAAGTAATATTCTCACGCTATTGTTAGTGACAATGCTTTTGCCTCAATTACACCGTTGGCTTTTAAATTATTTTAATATTTCTGTTTTAACATTACATTTGTTTGTAGAGAATTAAATTAGCGATGTTAAATTAAGTTAAATTAAAACCTGCTGTGATAATATCCATGCGATATTAGCATGTGACGTAAATGGTAAATAACAATAATAGTAGCGAGATTAATGCAAAAGACTTATAATTATTTCCATATATACGGAAAGGATGATTTTGCTATAGATAAGGATTTAAAAATAATTTTGTTGGACTATCAAAATAATTATGTAGGACACTCAAACTGATTATTAGAATGTCAATATTTTTTGCAATATTACTCACACTTGAGATTCCTTTGTAATTATTTTAATGGTCCAACAAAATTATTTTCAGATCTGTATCTAGCTCAATTTTTGAATCTTTCAACAAAATCATTCTTTTCATGTAGGAGGGTGAGGCAAAAAATTTTCAAAGTCTATGATAAACGGTTATAATAATAATTATGGCGAAAAGATGTGTCTGATTAAGTGTTAATTCTTTTCAAGTTTTTTTTTGTTTTATTACTGGTATGATACAGTATGATTATGACATTTAAGTTAATGACTCTGGCAATTTAATAACTCGTCGTATTTTACTCGTCCTACGTCCACTCTCCATCTCCGCGAGGTATACCATCGATCGCCGTCTGGCCGGCACTCTCCTCACCCTTCCTAGGCGATGAAATTTCATCTCGAGCTTTACGCCATACTACCAAATAGTAGTAGATCCGACAACAAGTTTACGCATGGTTTTATAGTGCATGCTTGCTGCTTGCCCAGGTTTGACCGGAAAATATTCATCGATTTCGTGTCAAGCTGTCGAACGACTTAGCGCAATCGATCTCGCAAAGTACTTTCCGAAATAATCTTATAAAACTGCAGATGTGATCTCATCGAAGCTGATCTCGTCAAATGCAAAAAGGATTCCAGGTGCAAGCGGCTTGCAGAAGCGCATTTTTGCATGAAACCATTAAGCAGATACTGCGAATTCCACGCGAGTAATTTCGCCGCGAGAGTAATTTCGCCGTTTTTATCACTCTCGGCGAACCCATTTTCGCTCGGGCATACAAATGGGTTACGTTCGATGGATTAATCGCGTGTCAGAAAGCGGCGTGACTTCAACGGTAAATTCGACTTCGCTGTTCGACTTCGACTTGGAAACTGATAAATGATATGTCATAGAATTATACGAAAATTTATGAACTGGCGGACGCTATGCGTCATTTGACCAAATGCCAAACGTTCAGTTTGAGGTATTTGCATATAAACGCAAAATCGGTAATATGAATTCAATATTATTGATATTTGATTGCAAGATGTTTTTGTTAACAAAATAAATATTTAAAAATAAATATTATAAAAACTTTTATTATATATTGTGACATATATTTATTTCTATATATATTATTGTATAATTTATTATATATAAAGTTTTTCTTACCTTTTATTAATATAATATTTCAATGAATTTCAAATTGAACGTCGAGACTATTTTCTTAAGAATATTAAAAAATTGAAAGATACACACGTTGACGTTGACTTATGTGAAGAAACTCTAGCCATCATGATATATCTCTCGAAAGTAGAAAATACAATTCAATCAATGGAATTGTGAATCGATTGTCATGGACTTTTGACGCATTTTTTGTGATCAATGTAAACGCAACTTGCATCACTCATTAGTGCTTTTGTACACGATGCTGTTGTGAGCAACACTTCCAATAGCCTTTTTGCGCGAACAATGTATTTTTTTTCTTTTTTTTTTTTCGTGATGCAGGGAGAACGAGTGAATATGAAGGGTAGAAGCGCAATACGTTTCGCGATATATATAATCTCGGAAATATTTATTGTGTTACAAATCTCTCGATACGCTATTGGATGAGCATCGCCGTCGCATCACGCTTTTTCATAGCAAACACTGGCCGGAGAGCCAGTCCTGAGAGAGAGTGCCCGGTAATTTCGCCAGTATTTTGTATTTCATATCGGTCCGTTATTTCGAGTTATTTAAACTCACCGGCACCGGCCTTCGCAAAAGCCGGAGATTGCAAAATTCAAAGCGCTATCGTGCTACCTCTAATTTCGCGCTATTCCACCCACGCATACATATATTCTAATCGTCTGTTTTCTCTTTCGTGTTTCTTTTTATGCTTCTCGTGCATTACGCTGCCGCGGACAGCAAGCCGAGCCATTACCGTAGATTAAAGTGCTCTTCTCAAACCGATACGTAAAGTACGTAAAGCTAATATTATGGTGTGTAATCACAATATATGATCACGCCTGACGGAGAAGTATCTCAACTAAATGTCATCAAAAGAAAATTTTACCTTCTTTATTATACAAGGTATTCACGCACCTCGCTTGAGAAAGAGAGATTGTAATCAGGCTATGGTTCACTTGCGCTGAGCTTGTTTTCATACGTAAATAATGCCGCATTTCATTATAAATTGCAGTCAAAAACAAATAGGCGCCGTTATCGATATTCATTTGTAATGTTTTATCATGATGCATAGACGTACCGCGCTGCACATTATTTACAATCCAATTGCGCAAAAAACAACCGGTGAATTTCACCGATGAATAATTGGTGTGCTCGTAATCGTCTCGATATCCGTCTCAGGCTCCTCGATAATATCCACCACTGGCATTTGAACGCGGCCAATAAAAAGCGTGTGTCGCTAAAGCAGATCGATATAAACCGAGCGAAATAAGATCCAATGATCAGCCACAGAACGGTCATGATAAATGCTAGCGGGCGAAACAAGAATTTCAATTTGCACCGCGCACGTGACCGGGGTGCCGACTAACGAAAATTCCACATTTCCTCCACGGCTCTCCCTCGGCGTGGACAAACTCGCGACCAGTGGAACACGTACGTAATATCTGCGACTTCCGGTGTTTTTTTTTTACCGTCCACCGGTGCTGTCCGCGAGTGAAAATTCAGGGGTGACTTTCATTTATGATTCGTGCTTAACATTGTTGTCATGATCTTCACCGTACGTACTTGTCCGGACTTGTCAGAAGTCACATACAAATAATGTTTCCATTGGAGAAACGATAGTGTTAATTCAACTGAATTTTGAACGATTATAACTGCTAGGAATAAAAATGTGTAGTTTAAAAAGATACGTTATGAATATAATACAGTAAATGATATTTATCATATTTTTTTTATGACATCTCTTTAAAAGTTAAACACTATTATTTTTAATTTTACATTATTTTTCATGTTGACTTTTTAAATTCATAATTTGATATATTAAAGAGTAATTCTTGCTTTCTACACATATTTTCTATGTATCATAGAAAATATATCAAACTTTTCGAGTTAGAACATTATGTCATACTGATAAGAGAAATTGAAGGAAGTTTTATTTCCCTCATGTATATACATCAGTCACGCTCATAAATATTTTGTTACTAATATTTTTGTCGCATTTCAAACTTAAATATCTCGATGAAAAAAAATCGCAAAGAAGTTTTCAACCGCGTAAAGATAGGGTTTTAAATCGTTTGAATTTCTTTTCTGCGATATTTTGTTCGTAAATTATATAAAATTGAAAATTGATATTTTTGCAATATTTTTGTCTTATTTTGAAGCGCTGCAATTTGATGGAATGTCATCGGATAAAATTTAATATAAAAGTATTTTAAAGTAAGTTTTCTGAGCTGTTTTAAAATGCTTTTTGAAAAAAAGTGGTACAATGATTCTTTCGCGAAGATATTGAATTTTTTATTGCGTATAAAATAAAATTATAAAGATTATTAAGATTTTAAATTTTATATTTTTTAAAATAATTATAATGTTTCAATAATTAGATTAAAAAATAAATTGTCGTCATTCTGTTAACTACAATAATAAGACAATGATAAGACTAAATATATAAGAACAACATAAAAATTATCTTCAGAAAGGTAATGTTTGTAAAAGTCTTTTATAATAGATTAGATATTGTCTTTAAAAGGATAGTGCCAATTTATGTTGAGCAAGATTTCAAGATCGACCGGATTGTCGTCAAACGTCATGTATTTTGAAAAATTTGTTCTTCCGTTGCCGGATACGCTATAAAATAGACTATTGGCGTATCGCGTTTGTATGATAGAAAGAGTAGGATGAGGGGGTGGAACGGCTTTCTATAAAATACCGACCCGACGTCGCTTCTTTTAGCCGCGGGGCTTTGTGGAAATACGAGATAATGAAAAAGCTCCCGCGGGATTCTATTTTGAAGGGAGGTCCGCGAGAGAGCGATCGATCCTACCGAGCCCTTTAAACGGCCCGACTCCGGTCACCATTTCCGTCCGGCGGTGGAACAATGCGCCGCGATATGTCACGCGTTCCAAAGTGTCCTCGACGTGCCATTAATTGGAATTCAAATGGACATAAACATCTCCCATCGGTGACCACCTCCGGCAAGACACCGCATTCGAGAGTTCGACCACCTTCTCTTGCAGTTTCTAGTCTAATAGCCCGCAGGAGATGTAACTGTGTTTAAAATAGTCTTCTCTCTTTAACATCGCGCTGTAATCATTATTTTCCGTTAGCAAATGAAGAGTTGACATAAGAAAGACTGCTGGGAATAAAAATGTATAGTTAAAAAAGATACATTATGAATAATACAGTAAGTGACATTTAATTTTTTATGACAGAAATTCTTTAAAAGTAAAACACTATCGAAGAGTATAAATTTTACATTATTTTTCATGTCGACTCTTCAAATACATAATTTGATATGTCAAAAAGTGACGATGAAGTAGAATTTCATATTGCCCTTTTTATCTAACAGCGTCAAGAAGAGAATTATATTTTCTTTTTTTCGAAAAGAGAAATACTGAGAAGGAAGTTTTGAATTCTGCTGGAACTTAATGGACTCCAAATAATGTTAAATAAAATATATATCTATTTGTGTAAGTAATTCTAATTATTACAACTGCATTACGTCAGAGTAAAATTCATTCACAGCACTTTAATTCAAACAAAGTCCAAATATTCTAACGTAAGTCTCAGATGACGTGAAAATGACAGTAACAAGTAGTGTGATACCTTGTTATTGTGTGATATTTGAACTAAAAAAATATATAATAATAATAACGTTGTTCCTTGATATACATTCCAAATTACATATTAAAATTATGTCAACTATAAATAGTGCACTATTTATTTAATTTTCATGAAAAGGAAAAATTTTCATTTTCAAATTATCTTAGACTCACATAAGAAAATTTTGACTTTATTTCATTTATCCTTCGTGCTAAAGTACTTTTATTAATATTATTCTAAAATGAATCTTCTAACATATTCAGTTCTGCTATTTTCATGATGTACGACATATTACATAAGCATAGAATTACAGCTCGTGAGTGCATTACGAGAATATGATCTTGATAGAGAGCGCAATCCACATGTTTCGGTCTGTTTCGCTCTTACAGCTTGTTTATGTAAGGAATGTTTCATTATTTACTTCATGAAAACAGTCCTGGGCATATGTTCGAGCTGGCAACTAAGGGCGAGGTTTCAGCTTAAATAAATTATCAACTGGAATACAACCGGATTTCGGGTAAGACCACTTTACTAAGCTAATCCGAAGCACTCGGTTTAAACTATAAGAATTTAATCACAGAGATATACATAACGAACATTTTACGTTGTTCATTTTCTACGTAAATAATTTGAATTAACTAAAAAAGGGACACGTCGACACGAACAAAATATTCCAACATATAAGCAGTTATTACTATGGTGAACGGATTAAACTCCGCAATACATACGTGGATTTTTTGAAATCAGTATAAACATTTTTATCCAGCTTTCGAAAGTTCAATCTAACATTCTGCGACAAATTAAGACCATTTTATATTAAATTAAAAACAAAATTTAATATCATGATGGACATATATACGTGCTACTTTTTTGTTTTAAATATCACACATATAGAGACTGTAATAAAGTATAGCATCGTATTAACAAAATTTAATATCACAAATGGATGTTCTATAAGTCTAATGAACATTTAATATACATAATTTCTGAATTCATAATAATTTTTTTACAATATGATATTCACATGGTCGCTCAGAAAGCATAAAACTAATGCGACGAAGATATCAACGTCGAGCTCTATTACGACTATCACAAGTCGCATCCTTCGGAGTCGCTGCTGCAGTTACAACGAAAAATGAAGACGGAGCGCGTGTACGTGTTAGAAATTAGTTGCACACCGTCGACACTCGTACATCGGTAATTCCTGTCACGTTGACGAGCAAATTGTTACGTTTTGCTCGTCGCTGCGTGAGCAAACAATGTAACTAATTGGACACATAACGACAGAGGAAAAAATCTTTAATAAATAATTTTTTTAATTATTTGCTCATATATTGCGTTAGTGTCCGAATATTTCAAATTAAGATTATTCATCTGCACATTATACGTGTGTGAATGTTTAAATATTGAGAATAAAAGTATAAGTACACAGTGCATAAAAAAAAAATAAAATAAAATATTCGCGCGCGCGAAAGATTTATTAAATTTTATAATAAATTAAATTAGATTTCACATCTCCTCATAAAATTATACGTAAATTTCTTGTAAAATGGCATATTACAAGTTGTTTTTAATATTCGCTGGAAAAAGATTACGTAACAAAATATTACGTCATTTTAACATTCTGTCATGCTCATTCACGCTCGCATAAAACATAAAACGAGCGAATTTTACATCCGTCTTCTGAAGTGTGTACGCATGCTGTATGTGTGAAACCAATTGGTATTATTATCTACTTTGTCGTAAACGGACTGTAACTTAAGGCAATTATTTCTCATGGACTTGGAAATATGTTAGATGTCCTCGACACATCGTTCTACATATTTCTATAATATGTGTATCTTATCTCGTTAGTTTCATCGATTTACATGCGCATGATTTTTCCCATCATTCACCCCTTCTCTCATCTCTCGTAATTTGCGGAAGTTCTACAGCTTATTACAACATTGTAAATTGCGTACATGCGACCTACTTAAAATACGATGAATATTATCTTGCGATCCGCATCTGTCTGCGGCCTTTCCGTTCGACTCATGTCGACGTAACACCGGTAATTGAGCGGAAACACAAAGAGTCGCGCAGAAAAATTGCTTGCCTCGGGTCGACGTGCTCAACCGTCGCCTTTCTTTGCTCGGACATTTCGCACCAAGAGATTCCGTACGTCGCCTACGTGAACTCGCATTCTGACGATGCAACCGGACGAGAGAATCGAACACGACATTTACCATCGTGCACCAGTTACGGAATTTGCGGCATGAAATTATGCAACGGATAATCTCGCGTTGCAATTAACGCGAATGTGCGATAAATAGATTTGCAGAATTGCGGCACGCGCGTGAGCGAATGCAGCAGAGGTCAATGCTTTCGCGTGTAATCCGCTTGCCTTCTCGTATTTTCCCAAATACAGTCGCATTATAAATGTACTTTTGCTGCAGTTCGCGAACGAAAATCCGTGCGGCGCATTTCTAAATTAACTTTCTACGTAATCATCGAGACAACAGGAGTCATCCAATCTCAACCGTAGTCCACTCGTTCATAGGATTGAGAAGCGCGTAGTTTTGTGCAGGAATTTGTTAATTGCACATGACGTGGTCGCTTCAGATGAATTTTTAATTAATATCGCCGTCAGTTAACAGCGAACGTAGAATTACGCGGCCGTAATTATGCCCACGATGTACCATGACACACACAATTATTTATTTAACCGCTTGTCTCCGCGTGTCAATTTGATGTCCAAACATTTTTGCGTGTAAATTCTTTGTGCCAATCATTAATCATCGCGGTGAACGTACCGAAAATTGACGATAAGCAAAAGTAATAATTACAGCGATCACGATAGCTAGTCGAGGTAGGATCGCGTTCCTCGTGCCATTTATCCCATAATAGTAGCCGTCGATTTAGAACAACAATGGAATTACATTCTCCTGCAGTTTCTCAATAATTTACCGTTATTTTCTGTCTCACCAGCAGACTGTGCGCTTCTAGAAGGCAATATTCCCCATAATTGGTCGTACATTCAACTGTTGCATCAATCGGTGAGAGAGAGAGAGAGAGAGAGAGAGAGAGAGAGAGAGAGAGAGAGAGAGAGAGAGAGAGAGGGGGGGGGGGAGAGAAAGAGCAACCCGAAACTTTTCCATTAAGATAACTTCGATGCTAGGCGACGCGATCTCCGATGAGACTCGTTCGACACGATGACTTCGTGCCCTGCCGATAAACTCCGACAGGGGCAGAATTAATTTCTACGGTCGAATGATCCCAGCTGGTACGGAATATTCTATTTACCTTCATGATCGGCGCTAAGCGGAACGCAATAATGGCTGGCAATGATGACGTTTAACTCAGGCTTAACGGGGTTTAGCTTGGCCTCTGGTTGTCCTTCGAATCCCGGAAACGGACGTTGAACATACAGAGGGGGAAAGATGTGTCGACACCGATCCATCCTGTTTCAATTTGCCGTCGCCCGCGTTACAATTGTGCCGCTCAAAAACGCGTGACAAGAGAAACAAGGCACACGACGCAGCTGCATCGCGACGATTTCCGTATCGACAACCTGTCGATTAAATTATTTTCGAAAATGACGACCGTTTGAGAGTCCGCACTATGTCCGCTGTATCGCGAACGACGCGGCGCGATAAACAAAAATTCGGTGACACGCGCGAGAAAACGCACAATATCGGCTCACGTTTCATCATGCGTGCGCTAACTTTACCGTTCAACGAATTGCGTTTCACGTAACACGATTCCCACTAACGCACGGGCACTATATTCTATAAGCTTATAACAAGGTAACCCGTCAAAGAAAAAAATATCCCGCTAATATTGCGAAAGGTAATGATATTTGATACTTTGGTAACAAGGTTCTCGTGAATATCCAGTGATTCAATATTCGATTGTTCCGTAATTGGACGAGCGAGTTCTGACAGCAAAGTGTTAATGCGTCCGTTCAAAGCCGCATGTTCGTATACAGTTTTAAGCAGCGAACCCGATCGCGCCGCAAAGCCGGTCACAGCCGCACACGCGGGCTCTAATTACACATTATAAACGTTTCGAGATGCGGGATTTATATTCTTTTCCCTGACATTACCCTGCACGCTGCAGATGTTCAACGTTTGCAACGTGACACCGATACACCATGATTACCGTGCGGCTTAACGGCACTAATTACGAGCCACGTAATTCGGCGTTTCCCCGCCTCGAAACGCCCGTTGGCCGCACTTGTGTTGTCGTGATCGTGTGTGTTAAAGCGAGTAGGAAAACTGATTACTGATAGTCGGAATTCGGTTTCGCGTTTCGGGACTCATTGAAAATTCGGCATTGCTACCGCTGCGTGGCCGCCGAGCGGCGAATTTTCGCGCTGAGCGTGCGGCACGCCCCGATCAAATCGCGCGCGTCCACATACCGCCGATCATGAACGACCATAAAGAAAATTAGAATGAGTGGATGCGGTTCGGTTGCGGCAACGAGGTTGCCCGGTCGTGGTGCGTAGCATTCCCACCGCGTTTGACGTTGCACTTGACGTTTTGCACACAAAATTGATTTCAAACTGTTCGTAGTGACAACAAATTGGTAAAAAAAAAATGATCGATTTAATTAATGGTATATATAATAATTATAATAAATATAATATTTCCTTTTCGATTTCTTCTCCTCTATTTTTGATGGCTTATTATTCGCATAAATTTCACTGCAACTACAACATAAATCTGACGAAATAAAAAATTACTTGACTCATTTAGAAATTAGCGATCAATTATTAGTGACAGATTGTATAATCAGTATAATAGACAAAAGTATGGAAAGGATGATTTCTCTGAAATATTTAAAACAACTAGGTACAGATTTGAATATCTGAAATAATTTTGTTAAACTATCAAAATAATTATGTAGGACACTCAAACTTAGTTGCTGGAATGTCAAAACTTCTTGCAGTGTTACTCATTATCCTTGAGATTCCTACATAATTATTTTGATGATTCAATAGAATTTATTTTCCGATTTGTATCTAGCTAAATTTTTGAGGGGAGAGAATCGATGCCTCGATCATATTCTATTCTCGGCATAAGCAAATAAAATACAAGAACCCGTATAGAAATTTGTTAAGGATGGTCCTACTATATACATGAAACTTTGATCATTATTTATTAAGGATTCCAAAAAAGTTGTCCTTATGTTTTTATCTGGTGAAACCCTTATCAGAAATTTGATGAGAATGTTTTAACTTTATAAATACTTATTTATTATATATTTATAAGTATTCTTGTAAGGATCCTAATAAACTATTTATTGCTTTGTAGAGCACCGAGTAATTTTAAGGTAGATTAATCGGGCCCTTTTTCAGGGCCTATTAATTCTCTAAAATTGCATTGTATGTTTAATATTAAACATAACTGCAATTATTTAAACTACTATTTAGTTAATTATAGACATAGAAATCATTATCGTGTGTAAATATAGATTGATATTTAATTGACATATTTGCCCGGTCTACTTTTAGCGTGTACGCACCTAACATGCGATTTCGTTTAATTGGGAGCCAAATATGAACACGATGCGGTGGACATGATGATAGTATAAACATGATCCGCTAACAAGCAGCTCGACGGGAAAATAGAGAAAGTTGATCATTAACATTTGAAATTCAGGCCGCAGCTTTACATTCATTCGGATTGCCGGGGTGATCGTCCGGTTAATTTCTGTGTGGTGCTACGGGGGTACAAAGTACAGAGAGACACATGTATTCGTGCGATGTATTCATTGTACGATAACGAAAATGCGGATAAGCCATCCAGTGGAAATAACCGTGAAAAAAAGAGCGTGATGAATGCTGCTCGCGGATGCAGCCGACCCTATCCCGTTGGCAATTATAGCCAGCTGCGTAAAATTTGGAGGAGTGAATTTCACGTTGAAAATCGCCTCTCTCTCTCTTTGAGCTGCCTCATACCGACATTTGTGAAAACGCACGAGTTTTACACGCGCGGGAGAGATCCTCTCATATTCATTCATATTTCTTAGTAAATCCAATTTAATTCTAATTCATCTGAGAACTTAAAGCTCGACGCCCGTGCCACGAAGCAACGTGCATTTCTGGTGCGACCAGATCCTCGTACATCCAACGAATTCCGCCGCGCAGCTGCGAATTAGTTTACGAACTAAATTGACGTTTAATGTTGCGTCGGGCGTTGCCGGTTTACGAGGTAGATTCGAGTATTGTCGGAACGTGCGGAATTCAGGACAGCCTGATGTGAGAGAAGGAGGAAAAGGGAGCGAAACGTATCGGAATTTTATTTTATAAGAGCGTAAAAAGACGCGGCGTACCGCCCAGCGATAAATATCAAGCATTGACGGCGTTACGTTGAATCGCAAAATTCTCGGCATGCGGGACGCTACCGGTGTATACAATAGTCGAATATCTAGAATGGATATATCGTGTAGGTGCCGCATATTCTGCTGATAATTTCCATTACTGGCAGCGAGCAGATAGCGATTCTGAGAGAAACGAGTGCGACACTCCGACTTCCAGGATCGCGTTTTTGGAGCCACGCTCGATTTGCGTGGCTGAAAGATTAAGCGGGCCATTCCGTTTAAAAAATCGATGGACTTAATCGTATGATATACTCGATAATTGTGGGTTGTAAATAAAATGAGGTACGTAATAGCGAAGGAATATCCGGTCGTGCTGAAGAATTGGGAAAGACACTTTATATTCAACCCTTGTTAAGAATTATGGGTGCATCCTAACGGTTACAAATAATAAGAATGCGAGTCTCAAGAAGATAAACAAACTGTAATAAACTTCGTGCAATTTTTCTCAAGTACTACTAAAAATACGTATCAATCCATTTGATATCACTTTTCCGATGGAAAAATTCATGATAAAAAACATTTTATGATAGAAAAACAAGTAAATGCAGAAAAATCTATAAAAACTTTAAAACATTGAAATTTTCGTAAAGTAATATCGTATACATGGAGAAAAATGTTTCGTTGAATTAACTGCCCAATAAACACATGATATATTATGCACAGCATTTAAACATAAGTATAAAATTGATATATATATACAGCATATACGAAAAAAAAATGCACCAGATTTTATCTACGTTTATAAAAACAATATAATGTTATAATTAAATAAACATTCTTTAATTATATATAATATAATGTGTTTATAATTTGTGAAAAATATTCCTTTAATTTCTTAAAATAATAAATGCATTAATAAAAGCGCATATTCCCAATAAGAACAAGAAAGTATAATGCATATAAGTATATTTATGGAATTAATATGTAGCATAAACGTGCATGGTATATTAAATGCATATGAAATGGTTGTGACATAAATAGACAATAAGTAACACATCTATGGTATAAAAGATTCCTGATCCAGAGGTTCCAGGTTCGAACTCCTACAAGGTATCCCAATTAAAGATCCCTTCCAATAAAAAATTTGATTGTATATTATACATTTCAATAAGGTATTTACAGTAGGTTTAATTGTAATACAGTAGGTTTTATTGTATATTATATATATAATTTTAGTTGCGATAACATCGCGTTTATCAAATGCGATTTGAATCGGGTGAAGAATAATGTTAAAAATATGAATACATATAATATATATGACAATGTTTATCAGTTGGATATCATAACTAAAATTACCGAAACTGATACACGTATCTATTATGTTTAAATCTTTCGTAAATACTTTATTTGAACGTAAAATATATACCATTTTGTGCTTATTGGTGGAATTCTGATGGAAAATAAACAATCCAGAATTCTGGTTAAATCTACTAGAATTCTAGTTAAGATAACCAACATTTAGAGTTTCTTTGATTAAATATATTAAAATTTTAGTAAATTTATCAAAAATTTAGTAGACTTAACCAGAAGTTTAGATCATCCATTTTCAATTAGAATTCTATAATAGTTAATTCAACAAAATATTTTTCGTTAATATAAATATTCTGTAAACTCTCATTTTAACGAATTTTCTCATAATCTTTATCAAAAATAATCTTTATCTTGATTTCTCTCGCCAAAGTTGGCCCATTATGGAAATGTTCAAAATGAATACAATTTCGTAACATACAAATAAAATCATGTAGTGCACAGAAATGTCAAAATGCGAATTCTCCGGTCTTGAATATTTCTACAAACAAACAACTATAATTTGAGAAATTTGCATGAGGATTTATAATGCGCGCATTTCCACGACCAATCCGGCGCGGAGTGACCGTGCTCGAAGTCCGACGTTAACATTTGTGCGAAAGTTTTCGCGGTTCTATTCCAATTACCCCGCAAACTCGGCGATTGCGGTGAGCGCGCACACGGCGAACGTAAATATTTGTCGCGCACCATCAACGACGAAGTTCTATAACGAACGCCGTCACTAGAAGCGATTTCGTCTTCCATTGGAAGGTGAGAAACAGGACTAATAATGCCAATAAAATGCACATACGAAAAATGCCGTGTCTTCACACTTTCATTGTTTCAATTATTCACATGTCAATTTTGCATGTGGCTTTATTTATTTTTCCGTTTTCTTCCCACGGTATTTGCAAGAATTAGCACACGAACAACTCATGACTCTCGAATTCGCGACGGATGCTAATTAAAACGACTGGAAAATTGTGCGGTTGTGTGGTTTGCGGTTATCGCGTGGCTTCTCTCGTTTCAAACGCGGACGTGGGTGGCGGGATAATAAGCTCGGCTAGCCGGTTGTGCGATGTGCAGGTGGACGCCACGCGACACCTGCTACCACTTTGCTCTGCTTGGGCATCTTTATCGCGGGTGCGAACGAGCCGACCGGATGGTGATCGATCGTGTCGCACGACAACCAATGACGGCACTCAAACCGATACCCGTTCGCAATTTTCAAACGGACGAAATACAGCTACTCGTTCAAGAGCCGTCGATACTGTTGGCTGGCACTTCCCGCCAGTTGTTTCACAGAGGCCCGGTTTTCGACTATTCGAATACACTCGGTCGGATTGTTAAAAAGGTTTGGCATGCGCTCTGAGGAAAACGGGGAAAAAAAATCAGCTTATGACTATTCGAAAATTCGCTTTCCGAAAACTACGAAAAGTTGCAAAAAATTCGAAACGCGGGAAATTGAAACTACTGGATACAGGAAGCACTTCAATGGTGCATTCCCTTCTTTTTTTCTTGTGTACCTGACGCATTGTCTAAATACAACAAACGATTTCCACTTGTTTACTGTTTCGCTCACAGAATGTTTCGATCACATGGGGAGAGAGGCGATAAAGCATCGCATCCTGCATTCAACACTCCATGATGAGATTCACTCATGCGTTAGAACTAGTCATCGATAATGATGGTCCTCGATATCGTTCGTGCGCGCAACAATGATGAATAATACATGTATACATACTTACACACAAACACACACACATACGTATATAATAAAAACACTTTAAGATTATTATACAATTTATTAAGCTACGTAAATAAATTTTCTAACAGACTATAAAGTTTTAATTATTACTTTACGGAAGTCGTGAATATTACTTATGTATTTTTACTTTCAACATCGTAATCCGACATCGTAGTTCCAACTAAAATAAGTAAAAGAAAACCAGTGCACTTTGGAGCAGTATCTGCTAGTTGCTGTTCTTCCCAAAGTTTCTGCATCGATGTCGCGGATTCGCTACTGTAACCGGGATAAAAGTATGAAAAAAAGAAGTCGAAGATTCTTCTGTTGACTTTCTTTCCATTCATCCATCAGTTTCCGTCTCCACAGCTAATGGCTCAGTTTTAAGACGAACGGTGCACGAGATTAAGGACACAGACGAAGGTATTAGGAATTGCCTTCAAGACGATCATGTGATAGGACATGCTAATCAGACCTCCGTTATTCCGGCCCGACGGACTCTTCGGATCTCTCTTGAGGTGACGTGCCTGCCACAGATGTTACCTCAAACCGTCCGTCGTGGCTAAGATATAGAGACAGGCCTTAATCAGATATCTGTTCCAAAGTGAAAATCTGCTCGAACGCTTGACGACATTTGTTAAAATCATTCGATGTATTCGTATATGTGTTAACTAATTTCAGATAATTATACGATAGCTTTATTCGTATCCAATCGTATTTAAAATTAGTAAATTAAAATACAGTTACCAGAAGGAAATAGATGTCACAATAAAAAATTACTTCTTTGCTCTTGCAATATCTTCTATTTAAATTATTCTGCAAAGCCATTTAAATCGAGAGCCATTTAAATCGAATGCCATAAATAAGAGAGAGAGAGAGAGAGAGAGAGAGAGAGAGAGATAAAAAATAATTATAATTATATTTAAATATATATAAGTAAATGAAAATAAGATACGATTTTCCGCATTATTATGATGTAATAAAAAATCTTGATTATATATTTTGTCGCGATTATTATTATCTTTATAATTCTCCACACTTCATTTGACATAGATTATTTACTACCTTTAACGTTATAAACATGAACAAACATATTTCAAACCAAATAATGTACTGTAATTTTTAATAATCGCATTTTAACAAATGAAAATGTTGAACAGTCATTAGCTTCCAACATTTCAAGCGGTATTATAAAATAATTTCCTGTTTAGCTATCCATAGTGAATTATTACACACATACACACACACAAACACACAAAATAAAATAGTATATTTACTTATATTTTTATTCGCGTTTGTTAATTAGATACGCAAGAATAGATAATTCGTTTTCCTTTATAAAAAACACCTTGAATTAAGAGATCAATAAATAACTATTTAAACAGCTAAAGATCGATACTTAAAAGCTCGTCACTCTATAGCCACAAAATTTTAACAACTCCACAAGGACTTACATACGTTTAATTGACGGTCGGTGTATTTCAGGCTTACTGTACAGGAAAGCCTATATACCCCAGAGACTTCTGATACAGCCTGAAATGCACTAGCTAGGAGGAAGACGGGTTTTCGTTTAAAATTTTACTCACGATCACACGAAGGATCGTTCGATAAAATCGAGTTGCATGTAGCCACGTGCATTGTGGTATTTCTATGCCTCGTGACGCTTCATACGGGGTGTTCTATAAAATTTCCGTTTTTATTAAAACAGAATAACAAGCAAAATTAAACAAAAGAAAATTCAATGTAATGTAATATGTTCCATGATAATCGATGATACCGATCCATAATAATTATTCGCGGATGCGAGTGAATAATGACAGATAAATAATCAATTCGCGCGTTAATTATTTTCATGAAATTTTCATTTGAATTTTGATTAATAGAATATTTATTTTTGATTAACAGAATAATGAATTATAAGAATTGCGAAAGCTCGTCGTAAGGATAGAAATTGTTGTAACAAAGGGTGCAAATTTCGCAAGGCACCCGGTGGTGCGAAAGGGAGACTTTTATTCCACCTTCGTCGCGCGTAACAAGACGTCTTCCGCTTTAAGCACAGCCCGTCGTACATACATAGATACAATCAGACATCGGTCGATCCCGTCGCGGGGATGGCGCGTTGCTTGTTTCGCCATCGCGACGTTAGTTTCCGGCAGTCTCGACGGCATTTTCGTCTGGAAGTACGCGACACGAGAAACCGCTGGCCATCCGCTGGTACGAGGGATGCAGACGGGATTGCTCGCACACCGTACCAGACTAACTCCCGCGTGCCTGCCCGGGGGACATCTATGTGGTCGCGGATGGTTGCGTTCGCGTCTGCACGTAGATGTCGTCGAGTTACATGCGACTTCGCAATGCAAAGATATTAGCATGGTAACATCTCCCTACATTTTACGTTCCTACTATTTTACGTTCTGTTAAAAATAGATTTAGAACATATTGAAATGTTTCACAAAGTACATTCTACTTGTTCTAACTCCAGCATCTTTCGAGGTGTTATGGAATGTATCATTCTACTGTTATACATCGCTAATTCTCGATAAAAATAATACTGACTGTTTTCGAGGAAAAAGATTTAATAATGATTACAAAAAAAAACGGTTGATTTACTTGCGATATATTTTATGACACTAATGTTGTATTTTATTATATAGAGCCAAAAAAAAGTCCATAATTTCATTGGCAGTTTTTTTGTATATAAGAATGAATCGCAGTTGATGCGATGAGAACGGCGCTAATTGCGAAGAACGGGACCGAAGACCGCGCAAAAAGAAGCTTGTGTCGAAGTTGGGAAGCAGCGCAGCAGTGCGGGCTGCTGAACTGCTCCTTGAAACATCCCGCTCCAGAAGCAGTTCCGACTTCTGTTTAGTGTAAGTCGGACGAAAATAAGTTACGAGAAGTAGACGAAGGGGAACGGCGGTGTGTTTGTCCCAGCAACATCGCACTTAAGCACATAACAACAGATACGAGGCGCCAGAATCGAGTTATCACGCCTGCGAACATAGTTATCGAATAAAAAGGTTATTGAAGCATTTATTGGTTACAACAGTCTCAGAGGAGCGCTCCGAAGGAGAAAGTCCTCGATCAAGCTCCTTCAATAACGATTCGATGCGCGGAAAAACGTTAACCAGTTACCTTTTCGAAGAGAAAGCTTTTCTTTGTATTAAAATCTCGATCTGGAAGAGAGCGTCGATAAACTTTAAAATTCAGTAACGAATAAACAATACGTTTAATGGAAATTAATGAAGATAAACAGGAATAAACAAGAATAAACGGGAATGTTAAGCGATGTTGATTCGAAATTGCGAAACCCATTTCACTTTTTTTACTTTTAAACATATATAAAATATATTTAATATATAATAATAAAGTAAAATATAATAATATATAATAATATATAATAATAAATTTAATATATAATAATAAAGATATAAATATTTTTGTATTTTGTGTAACTAACGTTTGGATTAACTTTTTTCGATGTCATAATGTATTCCTAAATTTAATTTGCTTCGTAACTCAATCCATTCCTCCTAATTGGCCATTTCAATAATAGAATGAAGAGAAATTTCAAATTTTAATCGGCTTGGTCTGATTTAAGCGTACATGTTAAGCCAGCGCTGATTAGTGGGTGCATTTCAATTTTCCTCTCTGTTAAACTTCATTTGTCTATCTGACAAGTGAAAATAGTGTCCGTACTTTCATAATAAACATTGTTATTATTTTGGTATTATTATTAGTAAATATTAGGAGAGATTCAAATCTAATGAAGACTATTAAATGCTCTGAAGCCAGACATACAAATTCATAAAACTACAGTTCGGTCGAACTTTCATGAAGATCGTGTTTTGCAATTAATTCTTAGTTTCCGAGTAAACTGGCGAGTTGCCCAAGAGATTTAAACAAACAAGTGCATCAGAGTCTACAAAATAAATATAATAATAAATTGAAGAGAAAATAATTTTAGAGAAACCAATTAAATAAAAAGAATGTTAAGAAATCATTTTTAATCTAATATTAGAATTTGTAATAAACGCAATATTTTAACTGATATAAGTACACAGAATTTACTATTTATTTATTTGGAATAGTAAAATTTATGAAATGTAATAAAACATTCTGCAATAAAGCACTGCTAAGGGAGGATATTTTCAAATTATCTCCTAGTCATAGAGAGATAGAGAAAAAGAGAAAGAGGAGAGAATTGTTCGCGTACCACTCGCAAATATTGCAGCCGTGACGCCGGCATGCAGGTCCATTCTCCCTTAGCTTTCTGTACCTGCCGATCGACGTCGACGACGCGTCGATAATTAGTCGGTTCGTAGCTGCAAATGGGACACGGAAGTCGGCAGGTCGCTTCGTGATTCGGAATATATTGAATGTCACCGGGCACAATTGGATCGCGTGTCTTGTCATGGCTTCACGCGCACCCATGATATCAAGTCAATTTCTTTTCATACGAATGTACGAGATAAGCGTTTTACGATCAAGCTGAAAACTATAAATGTCAGGTTTCTATCACAGAAAAAATGCAAATTATATTATAAATCATATATATGTCTCCTCTCTCTCATAGAAATATATCTTTAAAAAAAAAACGAAATAAAGAATGCAATTATATAAATTGTTGGGATAGTGGACGATTCAACAAAAATCCAAGGTATTCAATTCTCTTTTCTTGTAGATAACAATCTAAGTTTATTCTCAGAGAGAGAGAGAGAGAGAGAGAAAATTCTCAAATAGAAACAACTAAAATTTAAGTTACGATTCTATTTAATGCAATTCATTCGTGCGTATGTATTTAATCTTCTAGAGATGTCTAGAAACTGTGTATAAGTTTGTCGTATATCTGCATCATTGAATGTTCATGTAATCTGAAACACAACGTTTCAATAAAATAATTATTTTGGCCCAGGAACCGCACTTACATTTTTTACATTGCGAATATAAAACGTCAAATGAGATTCCTAATGCACCACAAACACTCTAAGCTCACAGTATATAGGTGTTTACAGACACGCTTGCTGAAATTGTAATTGCGCTAATGAAACGAATGACATCAAAGCCTTGCCTCGACACAAGTTCTCTGAAATTTCAAAATTATTATTTACTCTATACGATGCGGCACGCAGATCCATATTTCTCGATGATATGGATATTGTGCACACGTATGCGTTACAAACGAGCATCGAGGCTTCAAAGGCAACTCCACGATTACCAACGTCTCTTGTACTTGCTACTCAACTGTAATGACTAAAGGGATCGTGTACATGGAACCATAACGAGGGAGCTTATGTGTGTTCCCGATATACGTCAGATAAATTGTGCGTTTGATGAGTCGCAGGTTTGTCGTGACGCGGCTTTCCGAGATGTAAAGAAATCTGATATTGAATATGAAATTTGACGAGATAATGTAAACTTGTAATTAAAAACTTCGTTACGTCTCTACATGCACATGATGCAAACGCATCGTGACAGTTCGTCATGTTAATCCGGTATAGTCAAATTCTGACATCGCGGGATCGGTTTTGCTTCGAAGTTTTGGATCTCTTGGAATGTTTAAAGAAAAATAATTCACCGTGACATAAATCAATGGTAAATTAAGAGCGTTATTTAATTCGGAATATTATTTTGTTGAATTTCATTTTTATGCTTTCATTTTCATATGCATGATATTGAATTTATAAATGATTCATTAAAAAAACAAACTTTTTTCATTAATTTGTATTCTTTCGTTTTTAAATTACCCTCGAGTTTTTTTCTTTCCATTGAGTAATGATGAGATGCAGCCAGTGGAAGTGATTGTCGAATTAGACATTGGTGACGGTGTCAGAGTCATCGTCGAAAGAAAAATGCGGGTTGAAATTGAAGTGAGAATGGCATTCGCGAGAAACCAATAGCACTCATCGAAATGTCAAGCTCTTTTGCAACGCTCGAACGAACATGTATGTATGCGCGCAGTTTCAGATTCGTGCTCGTTAACCTGGTCATCTTTCTCGTGCCTGACGGCAGAAAAAATATAGCGATAGAACCAGATACGTTTCGCGTTCTAACACCATGTTTCCTGCATCCGGCGTCCCATTAAGCTGTATTAATGCTTTCCTCTTTCCTATCACGTTTTTTTTTTATTACGCAAACACAAATCCTTTTATTTAAATATCGAGAGATGCAACGAGATTTAAAATATAAACATGAATAATTGAGAGCTTTTGTCCCATTTTTCCTTTTGTATCAAAAATTAAAGAATGTATTTTTTTAGACAAATTTTTCTCTTGCCCAAATATCAGGACGAGAAAACATTTTTGTATTAATTTTGGACTTTAGTTAAAAGAGTTGTATTGACATTTATTCGATCGCAACTTCAATGATACGATAAAGATTTTTTTCCCCCAAATATCAGGATGAGAATGCATTTTTGTATTAATTTCAGACTTTAATTAAAACAACTTTGTTAACATTTATTCAATCGTAATTTCAATAATATGATAAAGATTTTCATCGGTTTACAATCATCTTAGACACGCTTAGCATTTTTATACGTTTACATTAAGAGGATCGAAACGAAAATCAAAACGTTTGTAATTTTTGACTTTACGTAATTTAACAATACATCTATTTGCGCATTTGCACAAAAAAATATTAAACTTTAATAAATATTTACTTGAATAATCTAAGTAAATATTTATTTTTTAAATGTAAACATATATTTATTTGATATAAAAACAATTTGATCTAACTAACATTTTTTATATCCAATAAATATTTACAGTAAATAAATGCTTACTTAATACTATTCAAAGAAATATGTATTAAGATTTAGTAAATTTTGTTCAGTGTATATTTGCGTAGGGCTTTATTAAGAGGCTTTCATTTTGATTTATTTTCAGAATCTTATTTATTTTATCATTCTTGTATTATATATTTTTATACGCACGCGCACGAATTTAGAGTTAGAAAAAATAATATATTTCCATTCCAATTATTTCTTTCTCGGAGCAAATATCACCTTTCGCGAAATATATTTTAACGCATAACCAGGCCCTCATATTTCTCTCCCATCTGAGAATCCTCCCCTCTTTCGAGCTTCTTCTTGCAGCCTCCGCCGCGATGTCCGGAAGCACCGTTCCGCGTCTTGCCAATTTTTTTTCCGGGTGATGTTTTCATCGCGCGACCGCGACGTGGAACCGCCAGCAAAAATTCTTTACGCCGTAACTCACCGCACGTCTGCGTCGTGCAATACGCCGCCGTAACTTACGCCGGCTGGCCGCGATCGTAAAAGTAACGACGAGTTCGGGGGAGGTCAAGTGCGTTGTTATGCTGGGGCGAATGACCCGAAATGTGCACAGCAGGCGCTTAAGACGTTGGTGCGATCTCGCGGTGCAATGAGCGTGATTAAATAGTGTTTCTCTATTTTGTAATGCCATAGATTCCTCCACAAATTTACGAGACGTCCGATCAGAATCTACCCCTGCCTCGGGTTCGCTCTCGTTACCCCTCGTACACGCGTGCATGAGCACATACTGGTATTTGATCGTATCTCCCGATAACATACTGCATATAATTCGAATAGTGTATTTGCCTGAAACTACAGATACGTAATATATGTGTATTTGTATGATTATATATTTGGAAATGCGTGGATATTTGAATTGGTAGAGGAATATACTGATCCGCGAATTTATGTGAATATCTGCATCAGAAATTCAATTCATTTCGATCTATCACATACACATAAAATGTATGAATATTTTATATTTTAAATGACTACTTTCCTTCGTTTTCAATGTAATTCATTTCTTAAGTGCTATGAAGATTTAACCGATAAAAGAAATTGAGACAGGCAAATTATAGAAAAGAGAGAAATATCGCGTTTATTTAAAAAAACTGATCTTTTAAGCATTGCGTCTCATAAAAAATAATGGATTATTTAAATCTTTTATGTAAATATGACCTTTTCATTTTTCTCATTTTCTTATATACTATTAAAATTTAAAACAAAATATATAATGCTACATAGAGAAATATAAAAAAAAACTAAATCTAAAATATCTAAAACAACTGTAAGAATGTATTACAATTGTGACATCATGGTAATATCGATTCACATATATATGTATATACACCGCAACTGCAACGATGCATTATGATGCGATTAAATTTTGTCGTTGCCAAAAATATGAGGCGGGTCAAATCGAACAATCTACGACACTCTCTATAACTTAGAGGCATTGCCCGTAGACAGGCGATATTTCACACTGCGCGAGAAACCGCAGACTGAACAGAGGCTGCCAATGAATTACGACATGGTCTATGTAACATGCAATCGTGCGTATGTAATTTTCGGAAGACACACACAACGACAAGTGGTAACTCGAGCCTATGTCGAACCCATATAGCGTAGTGCGCATATAAGCGTTTCCTATAATTTAATTAAACGCCCGTGGGTTTCAGGACTACTCAGGCTGCAGCAGATTTATCAGGGGTTGAAACCAGGCAACGACTCCTTTCAAGTCGAAACCGTCAAGAGAATACAGAACGTGTCAGAGGCGATCGATTTCCTACGTAGCTTGGAGGAGCTTAATCGGTGAGTCTTTTTCATTGAAGCCTATGACACACATAAATAAAAAGCACGACACCTTCTGCTGCAAACAACATAGAAGTGCTTAGTATTCACACCTGATATTGATAAATGTGAATATTATTATGTTTATTTTTTTATTATTTGTAATATGTTCCAAACATATATTTTAATGAAATTTACTCCGAGATATTATATAAGAAAATATATAAGTTTAAAAATTAATTAATTCCACAATTTATTATCATCTTATATTTACAAGATATATTCAACAAATAAAAAAGTAAAACTTTGGGAGCATTTACAATAATGCGTGATGTTATACTATCTATAATATTAAAACCAATTTTGCCTATATTCAATTAAAATATTAATAAAAATAAAAATAAAAAAGGCTCTAAGAGTGAAGCAATAAAAAAAGAGGTAAAAATAGTCAATGGAAGCCAATGCGGATATTGAAGCGTAGTATTTAAACATTTATTGTTAAAATGTTGTACAAGTATCGCAGTCGCAATCACAAACATTTCAACTACGTTTTTAGTCCTCTTCAGTACAAAAAAATATAGAAAATATTAAATTAAAAAATCTAAAGGTCTAAAAATTTAAAAGTCTAAATCTATTTTCTACGTTCTCTTTAGAATTTTTTAATTTAAATTTTCTATATTTTTCGTACCGAAAAGGATCAAAAGCCATGATTGAAAAATTTACGATTGCGATATTTATATGTAAAAATTTAGCGATAAATGTCTAAACACTGCACTCCGACATCGTTAACTTTTATTAACTATTTTTCTCTCGACTAAAATACATGTTGTATTTTAAGTTTTTTTTATCTTCAATAGAAGAATGGGAATGCAGCTGTTGAAATACTGTACCCATTTCTGTGCTCGTTGATTGTTTAGTACGATTGTTATTTTCTTGTAAAATGGCTCACCAACGGCGTGATGGATAAGGCTCGTCGTAGCACAAGTTGGCATGCTTGCATTGCAATTCACCAGTGGCTACGCATTTGCGCGACGCAAGTAATCAACAACAGCGAGTAATTGCCATCGCGGTGGTTTGAATTGGCCGGGCGTGGTAGTTACCGAAAACAACGGCGTTATTGCAAATTGCCATACAATATCCAATTATTACAAACGAAATGAGCGTGGAAACTCCGCGGTGCATCGATCAAATGCGACAAAGCCACGCGTTAACGCAGCGCGCGAATTGCGGCGAACCAGCGTGCGAGACTTATGTCTTCTCCCGCGTGGACAACTAATCCCAGTAAATGTCATTAAAATATTACAGATGGAGTAACAAATACGTCGTTCTCGACTGTCCAACGGACATGGCGAAAGATATCGTTGTGAGTCATGTGAGAGACGTAGCCTTGGGAAAGAGGACGTATCATTATCTGCTGAGTGGCTTGGTGAGTCGAGTAACATAGAACTTAATTAATTCAACCGTTCACATTCAATTCAATCATTTAGCGATACCAAGTATCACTTTCTTTCTATCTCATAGTTAATTTTCCTTTCCAAGTCGCAGTACCCAATAAACATTTTTTCCACAAATTGCTCGCTTGAAATGTCTTTTCAAAATGCTGTGTTAATCTTTTAAATGAACAATAACATTGTCCGATAAAATTTGACCGTTTTTGTAACACGAATGTGAATAGCTGTTTCTGATGTATTTTTGCCTACTGAACACGAATCCTTTGTTCAAATTTGGCTATCACATCACACAATTTTGAGAAAAAAGCATCAAAGAGATAAAAAAAAAACGACAATTTTAAAAGTTTGCATGACGTTGCAGCATCGGCAGCAAATTTTGTTTTAATTGCATTAACGCCACGTAAAAGTACCAACTTTTAGCTTCAAAATGCATTTCGTTTCAGCACGATTTTTTGTTTTCGAAATATAGTAATTGAAAATAGCTCTTTTTACATATAATATAAATATAAAAAAAGGTATTTTATTCCATCAATACTGCATTATGGAAAGTAAGTGCTTTTTTACTTACATTATATAATCTGATCGTAAATAAAAAAATAATATAAAATTAACAAAACACAATGTGGCAGAAAAATTATAATCTTCAATGTGTGTGTGATTTAAGATTATAATTGTCCTGTACTGTATTTACAAAACTTCAAAATCATTGTTTTTTTACCTCTTTGATGCCGTTTTTCTCAAAATGATGACGTTATATAGTTAAAAGAAAGTTACATAGTTTACTTCACTTAATTTTCACAACTGTTTGAGAATCGTTTTGCTTCAACATGTTTTTATGTATTTCTTTTTATAAAAGCCAAAAATGCTTATAATAGTGACGTTACACTGATATATTGATTGATACATTGAAATAAAGAATAAAATCCTTATTCACATCGTTACGAAATCGCTGTCAGTTACGCTTCATTCATTTAAAAACTAATTCAGAGTTGTTGATCCAATTCTCTGAACTAGTTTTTACATGATTGAAGCATAACTGACAGCGATTTCGTAACGATGTGAATAAAAATTTTATTGACTTTATTTCAATGTACCAGTTTTTCTTTGTCGCTATTATTATGATACTTTTCAATTTTTATAAAAAAAAATACATAAGAAAATGTAGAAATAAAATCTCCGAACGGCCGCAAAAAAGATTGCACTCTCTTTTGAACGACGGATTCGGGTGTCGCAAAAATATATCTGGTATTCACACTCGTGTGTTCCAAAATAGTGTTAGACGTTATCATTAAACTTATATAAAAGTAAAATTACATTTTTATCTTCAATATGATTGAAATTAAAATTTAAACTATTTATTTTAATAACTATTTTAACTAAGGTTATTTATAAAATTGATATATTCGAGCCTAAAATAAATAGAACTTATTATTTTGCAATTATTCAAGAATTTCTTCCTCTTCATTTAAATATCGGTGACTTTTATTCCTAAGCTTCTCCAGCCGGAAAATTCCGTATGCAAAACAGTGACTTTCGCTTTACTGCGCGAAAGTGCTCTCACTTGTACACCATCTGCGTTATAACAGGATGGCGGGATTAATTCGCAGCATGGTGAAATTTTCGAAACAAGCGAGAACCGTCACTCAAACTGACACGAAACGTTCCGTCGTGGGGGGCGAGATCTTCGCTGGTGATGTCTCCGCCGTACTTTAGAATTTAGAGGATAGTTTGCTTGTGTTTAGCGGCTTCCAGCGAGTTGCTGCGGAAGAGCAGGCAGCATTACACTCCGGCGACGGAGAAGATAGTTGTACATACCTGCATGTACATCTAGTTCCATCTCTCTACGAAGCACGCCATTGTCATTTATCGCGTCATTCTCGAAACGGTTGCGCAGACGTGTCGATTCGCACATTCGCATTTTCCCCGCTTTCTGCAATTCACTTCCTTTTACACCTTTCTCTTTACCTCTTACTTTCATCTCTCTTCCACCAATCATCGACTTGAGAATTCAACGACCGAAGGGGACAATTGCCAACGTTTAATTAGGGAGTGAGAGAGAGAGAGAGAGAACACCTTAGACAACTTTATCCTTCACACCAATTTCCACCACCATATTTATAAATCTACAACATTCTGGCCTCTTTAAGTTCCTCAGTAGAAATACGAGTATAAATACGAGCCTAATAGTTGTTGAACAACTAGCAATGTCGGATATTACAAAACTTTATCCGCTCTCTGACCGCAAATGTAAAAGTTCAAAAGTCAACGCTGCAATGGCGGATGGGATGATATCAGACCAGCAAATTAAACTGGTAACGTGGCGAACTCGTTTGCGACGAAGTTAAACACGCATACAACGTTAACACCGTCCATGTATTATCTCCAACCGGTTGATGGATGATGGTAGAATGGCTGTGCAGTAGTAAAATAGTGAACAAATCAGCCGCGAGCTATACGAGATGCGAAATCTAATAATAACACATTGCAATTAGAAACCAACTATTATTAGTTCAATATTATTAATTTAATTTTAAACAAAATCATTATTATGCCGCTTCAAAGTGTTTCTTCCAGTATCGCCGTTATTTTCCGGCACTCAGCAGAGAAAACCGATCAATGAGCACTTAGTGATTCTTTAATATAATTGGTTCTTACCTTTTGTTCTTCGCTAAATCTAATTGTAAGTATAGGAACCAATTATATTAAAGAATCATTGAGCGCTCACTGATCTATTTTCTCTGCTAAACGTAGCCAATCTGTTCTCCATACTTTGCTCGTTAGTTTAACAATCGCGAAAATAAGTAATCGCAATTTTATTTGGATTTATCGTTTTGCAAGCATTTACACTTCGTGGTGGCGAACGCAGAACGTATCAATTTCCATTCCTCTTGCTTCCCTCGTCTTCTCATCTCGTTCGAAAGAATTGCCGCACGTTAATACAAATGACGAGCTTTTCACAGTTTCGAGGTTTTGCCGCGCGTAATACGCAGTAACGACGCAATATCAGCATAAAATTAGAACGCTACCTGCATTCGAGTTCAAGTAATTAAATACAGCAGGTCTAAATTGAAATCGAGACGTCAGTCCTTCTTACGTTTTTCATAAGAGAACAAAGGAAACGTGGTAATAATATTACAGTGACTCAAGTGCCTGTTCTCGAGTCGACTTTAAAGACGCGACGAAAGATCAAGGACCTCGTTGGTAGGCAGACGCTTTTCGCGAAACTATAGACTGTCCCTTTAGAACGCCGAAAGCTGAAATAGGAGCTGTAAGACTAGCAACCTTTATCACGCAAGTGAACAAGAATAGCTTTGTATATCTCGTAGATCCCTTGTATTCCCTTCGTGTACCAATACTCCTGTATATTTTGCTGTAATCAGATAATGGACGACCGATGGGAGAGCGAAGTGATCGAGTATGGCGCCATCAACATCACGGGCTTTCGCATCGTGGACGCCACTCGACCTCACGTCAAGGATTTCTTAGCCAACTGGCATCGTCAGGATCCCGCCACGTCTCAAGGCGCCGGTCGTGAATCCATTTCCGTACGTATATGTTCACGTATCAGCAGCACCTCCCTTGCGAGACCCCGTCGTCACTTTTTCTCACGGCTGTCCTTCGTCGGTGGCTTCTACATGCTTTCACGGTTTGCGTCCAGAGGGGAAACTACCCTTCGTGCGAAATCCTCGGAATGCCTGCCGAGTGTGGTGATTTCCTCCCGGTGGATCGAACACTTTCTTAGGTTTCTTCGCTTTCCTAGAGTACCCGTCCAACGACGGGCGACGACGGCGACAGTACGAAAGTTTCGTACGAGAAACGAGAATCAAACAAGAATCGTCGCAGATTCGTTCGCACGCGCGATCTCGTGTCGTTCGCTTGCTCGTGTGTCTTTGTGTACACAGCGGCTTGAGACCAAACTTGTTAAACAGCACCCGCATGTAGAAACTTGGACTTTTCAGCGCGTTTATAAAGTGCCGCTCGCTCAACCGTATCCGTCCGTGCGAATTGTGTTTCGCTTTCCTCTTAATGACCTTTACTTCGTCCCCGCGTTAATATTTTTTTCTAGGTTTTTGTATGAGTTTAACAAAAACGAATGTATAACAATGCGGGACAATGCAGTTCTCTAAAATTACTGTTTTATAAAACTCTTTGTCAATGAATGATTTTTTCATTCGATAATTACTAGTAGTATAACATTTAAACTAGGTTAGATCTAGGTTGAAATTGATCTGAGTTAAGTATGAAATTAGATTCTAATCGAGATAAAAAAATATTAAATTTTAATATCTATTTATTTTATTATATTTATTTAAAAACGTTGACACCTAGTTATAATTATGAAAAACATTATGATAATATCGATCTATAATGCTCCATAAAACGTAAAATTTTATTGTCACATTTTATTAAGAAGCAAAATATTGTCTATATAAATAATTGATAATGATCATGATTATGATATAGTTATTTGTTATTTTATTTTTAATCCCATGAAATCATATATTAAGAAACGTACTAACTCGACAGTTTTGCGTGAATTTCGCTGTGCTACAAGAAGCGACGAATATAATCTCTAAAATGGATACACGACTAACGGGATTTCGGGGTAAAGTTGTGTGGGACACTATCTATGGATCTGAAAGCTCTCTCGGAGACAGGCCGCATGCAATCTAATGCAACGATTATCGTGCCCGATCGTTATATTCAGCGAGCACCAAACGCGGTTTTCCAACACTGGCGAAGTGCCCGAGGTACTCTTGTCTCTGTGAATTTACGTACACCACAACGTGATGATGAATTCCTCCCTCGATCTCGCGAAATTCTTGATCCTATTAAGGAATGGAGTCTCTCATTAGAAATCAGAGTTTTTTTTTCGGAGGAAAATGAAAGCAGAAAAGAATTATTTTCTACATTTGTGCAATGTATAAAAACTGTACGAATTAATTCATTGCGCACGTGTATCAAAATTAGGCACAAGCCGCTCTGATGTACGACGCTGTGTTCGTCCTGGTTGAAGCCTTCAACAAACATTTGAGAAAGAGGAATGACAAAAATAATATGAGACGAGTAACATCGACCAGCAATCAGACTATAAACGGAACCAAACCTTTAGACTGCTACCACAATCGCGGTTGGGTTACTCCGTGGGAACACGGCGATAAAATCTCCAGACTTTTAAGAAAGGTAAATGAATATTCCATTAGCAAAAACTAATGCAATAACACACGTAATATTCTTAAAATTATTATTGATTAAATATGTAATATTACATTTTTTTCAAATATGTAAATATATGTAAACGTATCATTATCTACATATTTATAAATCTTTAAAATCTTATACCATATGAATTATGCATTGCTGACCAAGGTATATTGAATCAAGTAAATAAGCGAATTAGCGTAAATTACTACTGTAGAATTTTAAATTTCTATTATCAGTTTTTAATGACTGTTTACTATCGTTAAATATGTTATCGTATCATTCAAATTTATACTTCTATAGTACGTACGCGTAATTGTAGAGATAGGTAATTTATTTTCAAATTCCCGAGACGCAATCCAGAGGACAGGAGTACTCAATGTGTTGCAAAATACCGTGGCGACCGAAATTGCCACGGACCCTCCTCGACGTATCTCTGCTCTTGACAGTAATTGGCGGTTATTCCGACTCTAGCGGAATTCCTGCGTTCGCGTCAAATAGTCCTCCGTCATTCCGCTCTTACGTATACATGCTGTTACTCTCGTAACTTTTTTTTGCCTTTTAATCCGCTACCGTTTGACAATTTATCGTGCCAAGATTGAACTCGCTGACAACGAGAAAACATAATCTAAATATAAATTTTGCATTTTTTCAATAAAAAATATTATGTAATAATCTGTAAAAATATTATGTAATAAAAAATATTATGTAATAATCCAAAAAATATTATGTAATAATCTGTTTCTTTATATATTTTTTTATTCTTTTTCTTGATTTTATTCTACAAATATGTCATGGATATCAAATAAGGATATCAGGATATCCTTATTACAGTGAGATACGAAAAGTGCAATTAGAATTTATTTACGTGCAGGTCGAGATCGAAGGATTGACGGGAGAGATACGATTCAACGACGATGGCCGACGACAGAATTATACGCTTCACGTCGTCGAAATGACTGTCAACAGCGCTATGGTGAAAGTAAGTCTATTTAAAAAATATGTAAGTCTATTTATAACATTTATATATTTAATTTGAATACTTGATAACTTACAATTTAAAATATATAAATTATTTAAGAAGTCAAGTATTTATCTCGACTAACTTATCTTAATTTTTTATATGGAACTAAAAACTACATTAAGCGAATCATATATGTAATTTATTGTTACAGGTTGCTGAATGGACCGATGAGGCTGGTTTTCAACCAATAGCCGCAAAATACGTGCGACTTCGTCCGCACGAAATCGAAAAGAATAAAACCTACATCGTTACTACAATATTGGTAAGTTCATTTGTGTGTTCATATATTGTAATATATGCAATTCGTGCACGATTGAGATCAATTGAAAACAATAACGTGATAATTTCGGTTGATAGGAGGAACCTTTCATAATGAGGAAAGTATCGGACACAGGTGAAGTATTAATGGGAAATGACGGTTATGAAGGATACTGCAAAGACTTAGCTGATCTTATAGCGAAGAAATTGGGCATATCATGTAAGTTTGTTGTGACAAATAATTTCCTTTAAAAATTGCACTAATCTCTTAGAAACCGTGTAATGAAATTAATTCTATTTCTTTCTCTCTCTCTCTCTCTCTCTCTGTCTCTCTCTCTCTTTCTCTCTCTCTCTCTCTCTCTCTCTCTTTAATATTAAATATAATTATTAATAAATTATATATAAATTTTGGACATATGAAAAACCAAGTATTTATAAGGTCAAATCAAATCGAATCGAATCGAATCTTTTTTATTCGAAACGAATCGAAAATTTCTCGGATTTGCATTGAAAGCTAATTTAAAAGTAATAAAGTATTTTCAATGACATTTAAAATTTTTTAAATAAACGAAAAATATCCATTATGATTCGATTTAACTTAAATTCAAACTATTCGTATATCTCTAATAACTTTATATATTACATATATTAAATTAATACGTATAAATGTAAAATATGAACATCACATTTATCCAAAGTAAAAATAATCTAATTATTATAAAATATTAAATATCATCATTTTATACAAAACATTTATTTTCTTGAAATTTACTTAACGTCTATTAAATACAGTACTGGAACAACGTTGAAGAAAAAGAGAAGAAAGAGACCGCAAGTCTTTGTTTCGGTACTTCCCTCCGGCAGCGTACGCTTCCGAATAATTTTTAATTATTAATGCTAACGACTCTCATTTAACTCGCACAAGAATTAATAATTCAAGCAAGAATTACTTTTATTATGAGCAAAATTTGCCGAAGTCAGCCCCACCCTTGACAAGTACCTAAAAGACGTAACGAAGCCTCTTCCGCGGGCGGAATCGATAATGGAAAAAGTTCCGCAGAAGAAATGCTGTTTCGCGCACCCCATAAAGTACTTTCTTACAAATTTTCAGACGAGCTGCGGATCGTGAAGGACAGAAAACACGGCACGGAGAACCAGGACGTTTCAGGCGGTTGGGACGGTATGGTCGGGGAGCTTATCAGAAAGGTAAGTTCCAGTAATTTCGTTGTATCCGCTACATCCTCAACGTGAAACACTTTTTCTCTCCCGAAATCGGTCTCCCCGGAAGTTTACGCGGAAAGACGCCTCGAGTAATTGAACCCAGCTTCTCACGAGGGGGACTATTGATCGTCGCGCTGTCGTATAGTTCAAATGCCCTACGAAGGAGCTGTTTTATCTCCCGATAGCGAGTTTGAACCTGCTCCACTAGATGCCCTGAGCTTGCAAGCTCGTTAGTTGCGATTCGATTTTAAGTTCCATCTGGTGGGAATTTAGGATAAGTCCAAAGCACCCGAGCTTTCAGTTACATCTCACGTAGGTATGCCCGCTTCCGCGCTTCAGAAAATATTGAGAATAGAAAACAAAAGTATGATAAAATTGAGAATTCTATCATAAGGCGCTTTGAAAGATTATGCAATTTTAAGATCTTTTTCTTTCCCAAATTTTATGTAAACAAGATTCAGCTATGAATGTAATAATAATTGAAGAAGAGAAATCTAACTGCAGAACCAAAAGCACAAATTATGCATAATCGCCACAGTAAATCCTGTCATCATATTTCTTTGTCTTCAGTTTTATCTCATTATTCGTCTTTGTTCTCTAGTTACATTTATAATTACGCTCAAGAAATATGTAAATTATTGTAATTAATAGTTGATATATAAGATGATTAATGTTTTCTTCGGAAATATTTTACAATTTAAAGTTTATTTGATATTTCCTTTTTTTTTTCAATTAGTATGTTTATTATAATCATGTCTTTTTTTATTAGAATATTTAAAAATTAATGCTTTCTCATCTTTGTATTATTTAATCGTAATTTTAATGTTAATATTTACATCAATTATTTTATTCGATTCGCAGGAAGCCGACATAGCAATTGCTCCTCTGACCATCACTTCTGAACGTGAACGCGTGATCGATTTTAGTAAACCGTTTATGTCTCTCGGCATTAGTATCATGATAAAAAAACCCATTAAACAAAAACCCGGGGTCTTCAGTTTTCTGAATCCGCTGAGCAAGGAGATCTGGGTGTGCGTTATTTTCTCTTACATCGCAGTTTCTATCGTCTTGTTTATTGTATCGAGGTAAGAAACTTTTTATCAAGAATTGTAATCTTTTTGTATGAAAAATTTAAATATAAAAAATGAATATTTTTAGACTAAATATAATAATTCGAGTTAAAGGTCGACACAACGCTTATTATCGATTCACCTTTTTCCATACTAATGATTAGCGAAACGTATCTTATTAGAACCTAATATATTATTAATTCGTAGTTGATCCAAGTATAAATTATGAAAAGATAAATCGATGCAGTTCTCATTTCACAATTAAGCGAAGAATTGATCATTCATATTAACAGCATTAAAATCAATCACAAAGAGGACCTTGTCTATTTTTAGTCTAGCTACCTTAGATATAGACCTTCTATATCAGTTATATATTAAGGCAATTACGATTATGTTTACTACAATACAAGCTACAAATTACGTTTGTCACACTTCTACATCTTGCTACGTATTTACATTTCTTCTCTTGCTTATTAATGCTTGCATCATTACGATCGAACGCAGTATTTCGTCGATAATAAATCAAATAAAGACTGAGCTAATAACTTATATTAGCTCAATCACATAAAGATCAAAAATTATATTTTAAGTCATCCATTATATTTGCACTGAAATAGTGCAGCCAAGTAATTGACATTACATGCAACTATTAAGATATCTTGACTAGATTTGCGAGAACTCTCAGTCTTTAACGAGGGTGGAACGAGTAAGGGGAGAAAGTTTTTAGATAGTCCCGTAATTAATGAGACACTTTAAACATCATTTGAACGAGATCTTCTACTTGGTACGGGTGATGCATACGACGTGCGTGACATTACTTGAGAATATGACCGTCGGATTTAGAATATCAATCCAATTTTCAAATTTTTTGTAAAGTGATGTTTAAATACATCATGCATTAACTTCAAAATAAATCTACTACGTCATCACACGCATATAAAATTACAGATGTAAGTTTTAATTTATTGACATAATAAGCCAAGCAATCTGCATTATTACGTATTGAATGACATATTTATTTACGTAATCTGGGATATGCAATCCCATTCCATAAAACACTAATTAATATTGATGATTTTTCAATGACTATGGTTGAAGTATCAGTATATATATATAACACATATTGCATAACACAATTACAAGATATAAAAAATATAAAGTAACATTTAGAAATATTTTCTTAAACGCTTCTTAAACATTCTTTATCCTCTTATATTTTAGAAATAACAAAACATTCTTGAGAAGTCTTCAATTTTTAAAATTTTTCTTCAATAATAGGTTTTCGCCATATGAATGGAGAGTTCTAACCATAAGTGGTAGCACAGATTCAGCTATTAGTGGACGAAACGACCCCGGTTTGCAGCATCCACACACGCCGCAAGGTTCTCCTCATATGCCAACTTCCAGCATGGCCAACGACTTCAGCATTGTAAATAGCCTCTGGTTCGCTCTGGCGGCGTTTATGCAACAGAGCTGCGATATCTCACCCAGGTAAATACACGACTCATGTTATTAATTTCCGACAGTAATTAATATCTAGTCGAGAAGAGATTCGCGTAAACTTAGCAATTTTTTTTTATAATCGCTGGATTTAATGTTGGCTAGCACTCGTGCTATACGTCTTGAATTTTAAATACTTAAATATGTTAATGATATCCACTCGTAGCGGTTTTTCCCTCTAATTATTAGACTACGCATCGATTGCCACGACATTTACTTTACAGCCCAAAAGCAAATTAAATTTAAAAATTTAAACTTTCACTCGCAAAATTTGTATTTTTGGGGCGAATTTATTATACTTTTCCATGTTCTTCGATTCCACAATCATCATTTTTTTAAATGCTGTTTTAAATGTCTTGTGTCGAAACGTCTTTTTGATTACTAAATACACATATATGCATATGAACAATAAATAATATCGAGATAGCTCGTATGTCAAATATTTATTCTACAAATTTATTTTTTTCAACATTATTATTAACTCAACAATTTCAGAAATTTAATTTAGAACTTTAATTACATCATAATTAATATCAGAAATTGAAATGAATGAAAACTTTTTCTCATTCTCTTTTCTCTCTTTAAATATTTTATTATTTAGTTTATATATTATACAATTTATATGTCATATATTTATGTTTATAAAAGTATCTCACACTAAAGAATTCAAAATTCAAGAAAAGAAAAAAAGAACATATATTAGTGTAGCAGAACTCGTGTAAACAAAGCATATGCCACAGTACGATTTCGCGCTATTAGTCAGGATTTGGGTAGGATCAGATATTTATCTCAAAGGTAGATGTAAACTTGTGAGAGAATGAGAAAGAGAGAGAGAGAACAGTGTGCGCAAGTAGCTCCCACGTTCTTCTCGGCTAATTATAGCCGCCCACTCTTGCCTCCCTCCGTTTCCGTATCCGCGGTATAAGCGCAGGTAAGTACATAAAGGCACAGGGAGAATAGCTCCCTTTACCCGGGACAGGTCGAGCGTACAGCCTGGTAATAGGATGAATCGGGTAAGATTCTAAGAGCTTCCCAGTTGACGTTTAAAATCTCTCGTGTAAATTGTTAAAGCGCCTCTCCGCAGGTGAACGTTTGACTTAAAAAGCTCTTTACAGCATTTCGGAAGATACTTCGTGCTAAATACGGTCAAATAAATAATTTTAATCATTTCTTTTTATAGACCCCGATTATTCCATTTGCGTTATATGCAGGACAAGAAGCTTATATCAAGAAACTGATTCCACCGTCATGAATATATATATATATATACATGTTGTTAAAATTAAAATCGGGTTTCTGGGACGTGCCATATATACCTATACATACGTATCAGAAGTTGAAAATCTTTCATTATTGATATCCTTTGTAACACTCGTTGTTCCAAAGGCACGCACGATTACTACAAGTACTATAGAAAGCATACGTTTGGTTTTTAGAGTACTCGCAAATATACTTCGCCATTATTTTCGCGATAAACACGTGTTATTATCATCAGTGCCGTCATTATACTCTCGTTAGCAAACATTTCAATCATTCTTATCTTGTGCACTGCTTCACTCGTACTATATAAATACGTCCATGCTACAAATTACTCTATTCGTTAAGATTGATAATATAGTGCAATCAAAATATGCTTGTTTTTAATAACATAAAGCTTGAGTAAGCATAGATTGATTAGATCGGCATTGCGCAAAACAATTCTAATTCAAATTATGTTAACTAAATGCAAGTTTATAATTTGCAAAAAGAAATCAGATCTACGTTCGCAATAAAATTGGCGACCTTATTGTGCAACGCATAATTTAGATCGGCTTTATAATCGCTAAATGATTATGGCCGCGCGAGACTAAACTCATTTGAATAAAATATGTCGCACATGCAAAAATTCACGGTACATATAGTAAAAAAAAATATTGCATATCCTTTAATGTTTTATTAATTTTATTTTACATATTACTATAATCATATGATAATTTCTTTCAAATATATAATATTTGATCTTATAAAATGGCATTAATTGAGTTTTTTGAAAGTTATTTAATCAATATTATAATAAAAAATATTTGAAATAAGTAAGAAAAGAGCCACGGTTGAAGCTAAATCTTAATGTTCTCTCAATAATATTTTTATATGTAATACATTTAAATGCATCTTTCAGTTATACAAACTACACAAAGTGTCACAAAAAATAATTTTTTAAATGGGCTTGAAAACAGTTCACAGAGAATCTTTTTAAAAATTTAAATGAAAGAAAATATATAAAAGTTGGCAATAAATAAATCATATCAGAAATAATAAAAAGATTCTTTTCTCTTTTAATTAAAGAGTTATGAATTATGAAGAGGGTCTTTAGAAGTTGAGCATTAAAGAACTAAAGAGAAAAATTTCTCTCGGCTGTCTCGGAGCTCGATAAATTTCGCATTTTTGAATTAACTGTCTGTCGAAGTCGACACGAGCGAATTCGTATAACAAGAATTTCTGTAATATTAATTCATTTTTATAATTAATTATGAAATATTTACAGTTTCAACACATAACAATTTCTTTGAATTCCAAAGCTATTACAGTAATTGTCGATAACTATTTTTTCAAAGACATCTGCGTTAACATTAACTCTGAAATGTTTCATTATGCAGTACATTTCTTGAAATATAATCACGGGTTGGGTAACGATTTTGAACAAACACTTCAGGCTGCAGACAAGTGCCACATCTATAAACAAAGCATAATTTGCTCGCATATTCAAAACATTGTAGTTGGATAGGAGTCCAGCATGAATAGAATATTCACGTGGCAATGCTATATTGTGCTTTAAAGCACGCTACGCAGTAGTATGATAGAATTCAAATCACATACCCTCTCTTGTTTCTTCAAGTATTCAATATATACATACAGATTGACATGTATTATGACTGTTATTACAACGAAAAGATGAAAAAAATTAAGAAATATTTTCTTTTCTTTTTTTTTCGTTAAAATTTAAAAAAATATCTTTGTACAACGTTTTACTATTTATTTTCTTGGCAGTCTTCTGCAGTCATAATTTTTGCGATATAAGTAACAATAATAACTTAATATTCAGTTTTAGAAACCGTATAAAACTGTATATCATTGGTAGAGAATTGCAACAAAAGTAAACGTTGCGAGTACGCGCATTTTGTCGTTTACGCGAAACAGACCGCGTGCTCACTCCGAAACTGGGTCTCAATTAATTTACATTTGGCTGTATCCAGTGCACCACCCCATCCTAGTAACCCTCTTGATTAATGGTTTAAATATTCGCGCGGTGGCGATATGAATTGTAAATTTCGTGGAACCCGCGCGAACGACCACCATCCCTCCATTCTCCTTCTCTGCGCTTCTCTTCCTCTTCTCCTTGGACTACCCTCGCGCGCGATCTCGATGCTCATCCTGCACAAATCTAAGTCCGATGTGTACACACATAATTAACGATATCGTGTTTCTTGTTTGCGAGTAGTAAGACTTGAATTGTACCGACTAGAGAAAGATCTATAGTTTATGCAACGCACGGATAAAGTGAATGCTAGTTTATTTAATTGTAAACTGTGATATCACAGTATCTATACATTACTTTAAAATTTACATATTACATATAATAAAAGAAGTCTATATTTCAATATTTCAATGTTCTACTATCTATATCTATGAGTTATGTACTCATATTTTGTGTGTGTGTGTGTGTGTGTGTGTGTATACAAATATATTTACTATTTATTTTAAATCAATAATTCCCGAATAATTCAATCCATAGATCCATATCTGGTCGCATAGCTGGCAGCGTCTGGTGGTTCTTCACTTTGATTTTAATATGCTCCTACACCGCAAATCTCGCCGCATTTTTAACCATCGAGAGAATGGTCACGCCAATTAACTCACCCGAGGATTTAGCGGCACAGACGGAGGTCCAATATGGCACCATCCTTAATGGTACCACTCTGGATTTTTTTCGGGTAAATATTCAAGAGAAATGTTTAACCTGTTCCAAATTAGACAAACGTCATTAAATTTTCAATGCACGCTTCATTATCGATCTGCATTCATTTTCCTTTTTCGCTCGTCTGCAGAAATCTCAAATCAATCTCTACAACAAGATGTGGGAATTTATGAACTCGCGGAGAGACGTGTTTGTACAATCATATGAAGAAGGAATAGAAAAAGTGAGAACAAGTAAAGGCAAATATGCGTTTTTATTAGAAAGCCCGATGAACGATTACATCAACGAGAGAGAGCCCTGCGACACGATGAAGGTCGGGAGAAATCTCGATGCCAAAGGTTTTGGTGTCGCGACACCGCTAGGATCTCCACTTAGGTGAGTATTCATTGGCAATATTCAGAAAGCTCTCCATAAAAGTTAACTTCTTTAGACTTTGCTAATAAAATAATGCTAGTAAAATTAAAAACGCAAAAAATATTGCAATAAAATATATAACTTTAAGTGATTGCCTTATATTTTTTTCTATGCATCTATACAGTAATGCTTCAGTAATTCTAAACAATAAGTTACTTTGCGGCATGAATTATAATGTAAATTAGTAGACCCGTCAGAATAATTTCACATCTGCGTTAACAATTATTGCACTTTCCGTATCTCATCAGACGGCAGAGAAGACCTTTGATATATTTCGTTGAACAAACAGGAGAGAGTAGGTAATTAACGAGGTTTTGTAGTCATCAAAGTGAAACAGAGATCCCTTTCTTTCTTTATCACTCTTTCATGCGATCACATCGTCTTTGTTTCTTTTAAATCTTTTTGCGGCCTTTCGCTTCTCTCTCGTTTCGCTGTGTTCGGAATGTCATCGCACATCATTACACACAATTAGCATAGAAAAACTCGTACTCTCTTTTCCATGCCATTACCCATTATAGAACACGTTCATCATCAACCAACGCCATTTCGTATCGTGTTTTAACAGCGCATTAACATTTACCTTTCGATTTGTATAAGATCTGTTTATATCTTTATTCGAAAATTTTTTTTGAGCAATTTAACATTGTAATCTTTTTTAAGCTAATATTTCAGTTTAAATATTATTTTTAACACTAAAGTAATAATAATATTAACTTAATTATTTTAAATTTTATAAATTAAATACTTAATGATTACTAATTCCTCAAGTATACAATCTTTTAAAAATTAAATCCTTTAAATTCTCAAATATGTTATGATTTTCACATGTATACATTTTTCTCTTTCCATGCATACATTAAAAAGAAGAAAGAAAATTTTCAAAATAATTGAATTTTTTTACATGTAATAAAATTTATATCAGTTCGTTAATCTATAACAATAAAAATTCACATGCAGGAATGAAATTTATGTTGCAACAATACTTACGATCCAATCTTCTACAGTAAAGGAAATTAGAAAAATCTATGAATAAGTATTTGTTAGTCCATTAATCTTCATAATGTGACTAGAGCAAGTATACCGCTGCGACGGTAATACGAGCAAATTTGCATGTTATTGATTTTTTAACCGCGCAACTCCCCCTTGACGTTTTGTGCTACGCTCTGATCTCGTATATCCGCGACTCACGCGCTGTCTTTAGATTGTCGAAGCAAGAACGTTGCTCGCAAGGCAGGTAATTGGGGGGAGGTATGTAAACAGCAGCTTTATTATGTCTACCTACACACCTACCGAAGAATAATGGCGCCAAGGCGTCCTATTAATCTTTTTTCCTCAAGTCGAGAAAACTCCTCTCCTTGTAGTTTGAAGCAGAAACTTCGTAGAGTACCGATATTTCCCCAAGCTTAATTAAAGAAAGTTCCCCTGACTTTCTCTTACAAATCTGATTAGACGCATTACTATGATATTTCGATATTCCGACTACTTACTCTCTCTTTCGCACATAATTAAATCGTACTTCAACTTTGGAACACACGCACATTTGAATCTCCTAGACCCAATCGAAATTTCACTTGCTTAATAAAAAAAACACGAAGAAAAGAAAAGAAAGTTTTATTTTATAACTTAACAACATAAAACTTTTTGGCATTTCAACCTACAAGTATATTCCTATGAATATAAATCTCAGAGCTTTAATTAAAAGAAAAAAGAATCTAAAAATATTAGTCTGAATCTCTCGAAGTTACAGCTTATCAAAGTTTTAGTGAGTCTTCCAGATTTATGGGGTGCGTTTTCAGAATTTTTTTGGAAGGTGTGTGTTCTGAGGTAAATATATCGCGAAGTTACCTGACAAGAAATTGCAATAAAATAATACTATTACAAATCTTGTTCATGCCGATATTTTTTCTGTGGCTACGTATATCTTATATACTATTTATTTGATGGTTTTTTTACTTAATAATACGATATCGTAAATTTGGCAATGACAGGGATCCCATAAATTTGGCGGTGCTTTCTCTGAAGGAGAATGGAGAACTGGCAAAGTTAGTCGAACGATGGTGGTACGAAAGAACAGAATGCAGGCATGGTGATAAGCCAGATCCTACCAGAAACGAGTTATCGCTGAGCAATGTAGCGGGAATATTTTATATCCTGATCGGTGGCCTTCTTCTGGCACTCGCCGTAGCTCTCTTGGAATTCTGCTATAAGTCGCACACAGAGGCGACAAGAGCGAAGGTAATATCAAAGGAATGTAATTTTATATATTTTGTTATAATTAAATTACATTATAAAATCAAAATATTCCTAATATTTTTATATAATACACCAATTTATAATTTTATTAATTAATTACTAATTTTAACTTTTTTTAAATCGTTATTGTATTTACAACATCTAACTGACTACTAATGTAATATTTTCAATTAATTGTTCCATTATTTAATATCTTATTTCGGTATTAAATAATGAAATATTTCATTATTTAATCTTATAAAGTTTGTATAAAAATATTAGGGAAGAGATTATTCATGATAAAATTTCTAAAATGTAATTCTTCCTTAGATACCGCTGTCGGACGCGATGAAGGCGAAAGCACGACTTACTATCGGTGGTGGTCGCGATTTCGACAATGGACGGGTAAGTGATAGTAATCAAATCTTTCATTAATATGTTCGCATACGCATATTCGCATACGGTATCAGTAGAGATTATTTAGTCAGAGACGCTTCGACAAACGCGCTGCTGATCCAAAGAAGATAAAATAAATGCAGTGATAATGATCGACAATATTTGTTTAATATCGTTTGAACGTTAGTTTGCTTAATGATACATGATATCGAACTATTTAGGATATTAAACATACAAGTAGCATGTTTGTACAATATTGTATTTGTATATATTAATAATAAAACACGCACAGTCTATCGAATGCACCTTGCGCAATCGTGCATTAAATACATTGTAATATTGTTATTATCTATAATGGGGCTGTTTATTACGATAACACGCATCTGCGAACGTTCTCTCGATATTAATTATTGAATTCTCCTTTGTAAACTACATGTTAATATAAAAAAGGAGAAAAGATACGCAGGTGCTCTCGATCGGCGATGCGTCTTGTCGCGCAATTACTTCGGTCTCGAACCAAAGGTATCGATGTATCATAAAACATATATACATTCGCAACAAGAGCATCGTACATTATACATACGCATATATACATGAAACCTATACATTATATCCATACATATAGATGAACAATATATAGAGTAACGCTTGGCATGCAGTTAGCAGCGTAAACGTTTGACACACTCTCGTTAGTTACATGGCCGGTCTCAACTTGGCTGCATTTAATATCCCAGAGTTTCAGCCTTCAGTCTCGAAGAGACTGATCGACCAGAGGACTAAGACCGTTCAATATATTGACATACATATATTCTTCATATATGTATATACCTACATATGTATGCGTACGTGCGTGCGATGTGCGGCTGGCTGGATGTATTGCGCTCTTTTCTGTTTTTCTCGTCTCTTTCTTTTTTACTCGGAAGAACGTACGGCAGGGGGGCGTATAAATTTGCTCGTTCGCGTTTGCGTTTCGTTCTACTTTGGGTTTTTGTCTCTAGTGGTACGGACTGCAGAGTTAGACGGAGGATGCATGCGCCTTTCCCGGGACCATATGTGAGTACTCTCACCCTTATTTTTATCCCATTTCGTATTTATCTTTGCTTTCTCCTAATTCTATTGCAGTCTCCCTCATTTTATCTTTCTCTTTCACTTTCCGTCTCAAATCTTCCTCATTTTATCTTTCTCTTTCGCTTTCCGTGTCAAATGCTTTTGCACGATTAGTTGCGGTTTGGGTTACACTGCCACCAAATCCTGGAATGCTATCTGTCCTTTGACGAAGGTTAATCAATGCCTGTCACACGTATATACAAATGTCTCTTCGTATGTCTCTCTAAACATACAATTACTTCTAAAGAAATATAATATATTTATATCGACACATATTAATCCCACAAAACATCGTCCGATAGAAATGTTTCATTAACACCATTATTAGCTTCCACGTAAAAGTTTTAAATATGCATAAAGGAAAAGAAACAAAGACACGTAGGGACTTAAGAAAAATTTGAGATCTTCACGAAAATTCCAGTTTTTTGTAATACTGATTCCTTTCACAGCGCGGGAAGAAACGAGTACTGGCTGCGGAGGTACCAACATTGACTACGTTCGCGCCGAAGGTATGATTCTGAAGAGACCATGGTGCATCAAGAACTACACAGGAAATTTTTTGAAGATCTCTAATTTTCTTACGTTCCTACGTCGTACATTTCTACGTCGGTGTATGGATATATCTGCACGGTGTATCCTTTATGCTCCTTTCAGAGTTGGATAGTATTTATCTATATGCAAAAAAGCTATTTTTTTCTCGAATTTTTTATCATTTTGCAGTTGATAACGGATGGTTTATTTGGTTTTCAATTTTAACAATCTTTCGCAACATATTCGTTCATATTTGTTATTAAAGCAATACGTTTATTTCTAACAGTTCTTTAATAATAAATCTTTGGATTTTAGCAATAAATTCTGTTGAGGAAGGTTGATAAAAACGGTCAGAAATTTTAATATTTTAATATGAGCGTCAAATAAATATTATATTATTATTTTTTACATATAACTGCAAAATGTTTTCTTACGGGTTGTTCGATTGATTTGTCTTGCGTGTATTGTTAAACTCGCATTATCTATCCTTAACTTTTCTCCACGTTTATTCATTCAATGCTTCCTTTGTTAAATATTTCGATTTTTGTAAATAATTTATGCGTGCTTATTTGGCATGGCTTAAGCAAGAATGCACCGCGGCAAACGAAGTGTAATGCGTAACGCTTTTCAAGTTTATTATGCAAAACTTATAAACAAGCGACAGACACATGCGTAAATTCGGAATTGCTTTTATTGATTCATTTTCTTTGTGTCGGCGTACATATGTGTCCCATCGATCGCCTGTGAAGTTCGAAGCGAACAAAATTCTTTTTTATTTCGTACTATTGTTGCAAATTATAACGCCAATATCGTTATAATTTGTAATACATTTTCGATCTCTACTCGAATTAAACTACAATAATATATTAAAACAAAGGATTTTGTTTTAATCCAAGTTTGCATCAGCAACAATTGCTATTGCGAACGAGAATGAAATTGAGAATGAATCTATATATCTATATTTAGAATTAAAGATCTATCGTAGTGAAATAACATTATTAACATAAGCCATACAGAACGTGGCGAAGAAATAATAAACCCTATTCATGTTAGAAAATCACACACCTATAGTTTTGCAATCTTTCACGTATTTATAATTCTGTTACTACACCTGAAATTTTATCACATAAGATACCTTTTATCAATTTGCATGCCTGGGCTAGTACATCATCGTATACTGTTCAGTTTCAAATCATCTGTGATGTATAATTATCTTTAAAATTGTTATAACTTGCATCAATTAAAATTTAATGATTTGTGATAAAGTATTAACATTATTTGCTGTCGGGAATGTCTGAAAAAAATTAATTCAATATATTTAACGTTATTCCGAATAAAAATTCGTTTATAATTTGTTTATAATTTAAATAACCAATAATAAAAGATTAAAATAGTATTTCAGAGAATTGAAAGAAAAATTATACTTTTCCGTTTTGGATTTATTTCCAAAAAATTTTTTTAATTCCGCGATAATTGAGAAACTGCAATAGTTATAGAAGGTTGTTAGCTCAAGCGGGTCTAACACTGTTTAATCGTCAACATTGAAATTTCCAGTATTACGCACCAGCAAACGCGATTGGGAACACCGAGAGCGATCAAGTACACAGCAACACACATACCCAGGTATAAACTGCTACCAGGAAAGCCCGAGCGACAATTCGCCCGCAAATTCGCTACCCACACCCCCGCCGCCACCGTTGGTGGCACCACCGCCACCACCCCCGCCACCCAGGAGACCACGAAGGAACGTGACCTTCGCGGAATCGCCACCGAAGAGCCCGAAGAAGTCTAAGAGCCCGAAATTCATTTTCCAACGGAAGCTCAGCAGCATCGCGGCTCTCGACGTAGCGGTGCCATGGACACCAGCATCCCCACGACACTGGTCCGGCCTCAACGATAAGCCGGAATACATTACTTAGACGCTAAATCAACGAAGAAACAATCGGCGTCTTTTCGTCGTGGCGATCTTAACTGTTGGGGTATCGCTACAATGTTTGAACACTGTCGAGGAAACCCTCTTTTTGCGATTTTGTCCAAAAGTCGAATAATCCAAGCTCGAGTGATGAAGCAATTAAAACATGGAAGCACTGATATTTTTATAGAGCAATAATTATAAGATTCTAAGGAATTAAAAGAAGAAAAATTGTCTCTTCGCTGTAATACTTTTAACGCAGTACCGGACATTTTGTATCGGTTTCAATAACAATGCGTTATAATTATAAGATTTAGAAAAAGTTAAGAGACTAGTTCCTCTAATAAATATTGGAGAATACGATTATCTCGATACAGAGTTACGCAAAGGACAATTGGATTATGGGTACGTTTGAATCGCGAAGAATCGCATTACTCGAGTCTTTGAATTATTCGATAACCGGCATAGAACCGGATAGAACCGGCAGATGAAATAAACCGCACTGAGAACCTAATGTATTATCCTATTCTCCTCTCCGCGGCTACTGTCTTCTCCACTGAGGTCACGTGATTTGAGGAATATATCTAGTTGAAGAAATATTCACGAATCTTTCTACTTACGGAAAGTAGCAATTGATGTTACTGCCATTTTTTAAAACGACACATTAAGAGATTAATATTGGAATTTAAAAGTATTTTATTACATCTTATTATTATTCTTATCTTATTATAAAAATATACATTCTTGGAACTCTTTAATTATTCGAGAATAAAGTGACATAAAAATGAAATAAAGTGGGTGTAGGACATATGTTAGATCGTGGGCTTCAGATTTGAAGAGGGAGCAGCCACATTTTCCATCGGCGGAATCTTTCGTCGCCGCAAAGTTGTCGCCTCAGAATATCGAAATATCTCTTAAGCTCTAAAGCTAATCTACATCGGCGACGAGAACAGGGGCGGAAGTTCGACCGAATCCTTTGTACATTGTAAATAACCGTGAGAGAATCAAATAAAAATCAAAAAATAACGAATTCATTATCGGCGACGATAATGTGTTCGCCGCAATTTTGCGATAATATAATGGTCCTGGGATGGGTGCATGTGCAACCAGCAACTTGAACAACACACTTACTGCCATGATATGCGCGAAACGCATGATTAAAAAAAAAACAGCGGGTGGAAATAGAAGAATATTCGCGGTGGGGCGAAAGTCCGCCATCGCGAGTCTTAGAAACGTCACGTGCCAAAAGAGACTGTCGATCGTGACGACGACGCTACTATTATTCTTATTATTATGACTAGTTATTATGATTATTACTATAAATTACAATTATCGATTACCGTGTATAAGGGGGTAACTATTTTGTGCAATGCGAGAGTGGAGTCTGGCGCCGCAAACGGCGGAGTCATGAGTTTTTTAACTGAAAGACAATGGGTGTACAATCGCACCGATGCGTGAATGTTAAGAGCGAAATAGTATATATAATATATAAATATATATAAATATAAATATAAATACAAATATAAATATACATACTTATAGACGTTTATTGAGAGAGAAAGAAATCGTGTGCGAGCGCGTGAATTATAGCGAAATGCGTGTGTGAAACATATGAGTTTAGGTTAATCGTGTAAACGCGTTATAAGTACCTAATAGTGCCAGATCGCGCCGATCAGGATCAATAGATGGACGCAAGTATTTCCGCTTCTCGTTTCGTGTATTTTCTAATTGTCTTCAAAGCCGTCTCGCGATGGAACTTACCGTGCGTTGACGGATCGTCGTGATCTGGCCTGAAAAACGACGTTTACGCCCATGGTTTTCGTGCCAAGAGACGATATCTCCCGCCCGTATAGTTCGATGTTATTATTATTATTATCTATCTACGACAGACGCACTATAAATGCACAAATGTGCATTTTCGAAAGCGCAGATTATAATTATGCAAGCCAGTTTTAAAACTTCATCGATCGGAATTCGATATTCGCGTTATTTCAATGTGCCACTTTATATGTAAAAAAATACTAACATATAATAAGAAAAGAAATATTATTTAACAAATCTAATAATAATTGAATGTTTATAGAACTTATATAATTGACAATTATTTAAATGGCATTAAGTAATCAAAATGATCAGCTGTCATGATTTAACATCAAGTTTTTTATTTAATATATTTGAGATATATTAATAAAATACCGATGTACTGATATTTCTTATATAAAGTTTCATGCACACTACTGCTCAAAAATATTTACCCTCTCGATTTTGGTATATATTCTTTTATACACTTAAAGTCTTAATTCTACTATATTTTCTTTATATATTTAGAGTGTAAAATTTAAAATGATTAGAAATATTATTAAGTATAACATCTAGAAGATTAGAAAAAAAAAAGGTTGAAATTCAATCTTCTTTATTTTATTAAAGACGACAGAGAGGAGAAGCATTTTTGAGCGGTAATGTATTTTATTAGCGCGGTGCATTTAAATAAATTAATATTAGAAACATGCAAGAAGATCAAATTAACAATAAATTATATTTTCAATTAATTTTTATTTATATTGGAATATATTTATTGAAATATCAACGAATCGATGCATAAATTTTAACAAAATAAAATGAACACAACACTTTATGGAAACTGTCAGTACGATATAAACTCAATCGATAATTAGAACTGTGCTGAATTTTAAAACAATTCGGGAACGCTTGCCGCATATAAAAATATCTGCAACCGCAATTTAGTTCGCCTCAGTGTCGGACGTAAAACGGCGGGGGAAATCGGTAGCCAAATTACGTGCCGCCACGTGTAAAGCTGAATTTCCTTTTTCCAAGGTATTCGTTTTGCCCATACAAATACACGATGAATCGCGACGTGACGCGAATTTCCAATTCCCAGTTGTAAATATCAAAGATTGGATTGCCAATTTAACACGAAAGTCCTTTCACGTTGCGTCTTGTGATTATTGAAAGTTTCTATACGACATTCTCGTCATTCCATTTGGTATACACTCAATAAAAATAGTCTTACAACGAACTATTAATTCAAATTTTTTAATAAAAAACAGTATGTTAAATTTGATAAATTTTATATATAGATATTGTGATACGATATCAATAGAACTCAATTATCTAGAATTCGGTATGAAAACAATAGGAATTTAAAAGAAATTTTGTGTGATAAAATAAATTGTACTACACTGAAAAAAATAATATTATATCAACAGTATTATTTTAATTAGAAATAATCTTATTGATTTAACAGCAGCATTAATGAAACAAATAAAATTTTATTAAAACAAAAATATGACACTTGTTTTATTAATGGTGTTATTATAAATTAACAAAATTATTTTCAATTAATACAATACTGTTAATATAATATCGTTTTTTCAGTGTAATAATATAATCGTAAAACGTGGAAATAATATCTTTCACTTTTTTAAAGATTTATTCGTGGCGGCCATCGAGAGAGCGATCAACCTATCATATCGTCAGACTTTCTTATTACGAATAATTGTTATCTATCACCGGATAATAAAGCGATAGATAATGCGTATATCGGATATTAAGTCGTTAAAAAAACAAAAATAATGATAAACGTCGTACGTAATAATGTTACGAAGAGCAGCTCAGAAGGGATCGAGCGTCGAGCGAAAACAAAAACCTTCCCAAGACAATGTCGAAGTATCCAGTGTGATTAATTGACAAGTGTATATCGCGCAATCGATAGCACGTTAGAGCGAAACGCACGTGCGAGTGATTTAAGATAATCGAACAAAATCGATGACGCATTTTGCGATCGCAACGCGTCCTGATCGTCCGTTACCGTTAACGTTTTTCGTGTTGATGTTCATCGTGACACTTTTTCTATCCCCGAGCTCACTACGGAAAACCGACAAATAAGTCGCGAAGCAATGTAACAATCCACGCACACGGAACTGCGCGTGAAAATCTTTAATGTAACGGATAACCCATCAAAAATCCCCTTCGTCCTCCATCGGTAGAAATCCGATGATGCATCTCTTCGATGGATGGTTCTACGTTACCGAACATCTTGGATTTCGATTGGATCACATAGTGGACTACGTCGAAATAAACCGATGAGTCTGCTAAAGATCTCTAATAATTGATGTTAAAGTACATTTGCAAACGTTAATCCAGATTACCATCCGAAGGAAAGGTGTAGAGACTATTTCGCGTTTTTATGTAACTACTTGATTACGTTTACATGTGTAACTGTGTGATTACATGTCGCTCCGAGCAGGAACAGAAACCTCGGAGACCTTTCGCAATTCAATCGATTAATCTCCATTTTTATACGTCACGACGATCGAATAAACATTTCATTTTGCTCGTTGCACTTGCCGCAGTATGCTCATCGATATTCTGGCAAAATGTCCAATTTTGTAAAAACCCAGACAGCACATGACGTCTATTGAACATCCAATGGACGGCGTGTACTGTCTAGAAGGGGGTCTCTTTATGACAACTCCTGAGGCAAAATGCAATTTATAAGATCTCTATCTCGAGCAGAATGTTTGTAGATATCCACGTAATACACAAGAAAAACATGTTTCTGAACTTGCACCGACAAGCGCAGCGTTGACATGTGTAAATGGAACGAGATCGCGCGAAAGAATTAAGTATTTCCATGGCAAAAGAGGGAGAGAACAGAAAAAATAGCGTCTTCCAGTTTGCGCTTTCATTCATCGCTGCATTCCACTTACGCTTGTACCTTCGATTCAATCTTTCGTTATTCCCCGTGCCATCCCGTGGCGTGATACGATCGACTCCCTTGTAAACCATTGTATACCAATCAAATTTGTCACAATACAGGATCGTTTATTTAAATGTAACATGTAATATATGCCAACCTAATTCTATTCTTTTTTTTTTCACAAAATGGAAGGTAAGTGCTGTACATTTATAATTAATTCACTTTTTCTAACAAACCGTTCTAAGACTATATTCATAAAAATAATTAATTCTTGCTAGATAATAAAACTTATATGACGTGTACCAAATCTAAGTTATAAAATCGGTAATTCATATCTTATCCTGTGTCGCAATTTATTAAAAAGCATTTTCTGGCGAGTCAGGGAATTCCACTGCGACCTACACTAGCAATACGCTTTACAAAATAATGCATTATCATACTGGCCATTAATCATATAGCCTTACTCCCTGTCTTGCAATCAGCTTCGCACTTTACACAATTCATCACAGTGTACTAACGTACATGATGGCAATTACGTTTTGTCATTATAAAGTTAGAAATGCTAACTTAGATGGCAACTTTGTTATCAGCAAGTCGATATTCCAAATTATTTTTAACGAATGACTTACTTCCATCTGCAGAAGTTGAAAGCGTCGAATATCAAGAAGTTAAATAGTTCGTTAATGAACTTCATTCATTCGTAATTCTCTATTATCTACTGTTCATTATATGCGACTATATATACTATTACTATCTTAAATTAATTGTAGAATCGCATTTATATTGATTTATGCAGATAATTTTGCTCGCTGTTTTGTTATCTAAAGGTCTGTTTTCTGTGGTTGAACTAGTGTACTTTTGGAACTTAAAGTGAGATAGATATACGTTTGATATTTGTTTAAAGCGAGAAAGAGAGTTCTAGAAGAGTCTAGTGCAGGAACAGAAAACAGACCATAAATTAAATTAATACTCTTTATAACTGTAAATCAACAGTAAATCATTAAAATCAACTTCTTTTCATAAAAACGTTATTTGTAAGATTTATATCTCATAAAATAACGAGAAAATATTTTATTTTTATCATGTAATCATACATAATCAACATCGTTATTCATTATTTTTATGGAATTAAAAAAATAGAACATTTTTTTGTAAATTAATTGTAGAATTCCATTTAATTGGATCCATGCAAGCCAATTTCAATATTTTTCTTACTGTCTAAACTAAAGTTTGAGTTAATAATCTGTATAACTGTCGTAAATCAGTCGCTAAAATTAATTTCTTTTCGCAAAAACATTATCTGTAATGTATATCTCAAATACTGAGAAAGAATAATTTTATTTTTCGTATGAAATCATGTATAACTGAATATCGTTTTTCGTAACTTTTATAAAATTCAAGAAGAAAGAATATTTTCTATGAAATCAAGTCACATTGATATGTTAACCGCGTGACTTTATTTTTGAAAAACGTTTCAAAAAGTTTAGCAGAAGCGATCAAATCCTTCTTTATAGCAAGGATTCCGTAGAAATATCGCTTCGTGTTTTCCAACTAATTTTCTTTGCCCGATCCTTGCCTAAGCTAGCGAGACTGCAGGCAGTAAAGATTCCGGCGACATCGTCGGTTCGATGCATTTGCATTCGAATTATTTCAGTGAAATGGTTAGTGATCGATGGTACTATCGCTTTATCATCGAACCGGATTCGACTGATTCGCCTCTGCCTCATTCAGATGCTAATAACGCGCTTTCGATCGATGGTAACCAATCGCGAGTTGGATCTGCCCTCGAGATTTTTTTATATTTGCACCGCACGACACGATTATCGATAAACATCAGTCGCGATAATTTAAACCGCTCGGATGTAATTTGTCAATCATATTTGCTCACCGCAGAATAATAAAACGTATTAATTATGAAGCCCCAATTTATAAGAAACGTGATTGTACATGTTCTTTATGCGATAAATATGACGCATGTTAAATGAATATTAATCTGCATTTTTTATTACTGTAATACTGAACAGCAATATCAATATCTCCAGTTATACAATACTATTTGAAATACAAGTGGGAATTGTAATTTCAAAATGTTCGACCGAGTAGAAATAATAATAGTACACAGGATGACATATGGTTACTACAATCAGATGAAACAAATTGCCAGGTAAGTTATACATGTTCATATATAAAATATATTTCATTTGACAGCAAATATCAATTGTTATAATAAAAGAAAAGAAATCTTTTTCACAAAAAGCTGAAATATATACATTGTTTTTGAAAAATATCGTTGGTCACTATAAATATCGCATATACATTTATCAAAACAAAAATCATTAAATGTTTATTAAAAAATTTATATCATTTATTATATTTATATTATTCATATTATTTATATTCTCAATTTTGCCAATATGTGTGTTGTTACTTTGTAAAAATATAAATATATAAATAGATAAATGTGTGTGGAACAAAGTACTAATTTTAATTTTATACTTTTAAATTAACAATTTGACAGAAAATATTTACCACTATTATTAAACACAGGATATTTTTTTACAAAATAATAAAACATTGAAGAAAATAATACCAAATAAATTCTCTTTATAAAAATATCGATTTTAAAATTATATCAATCTAAAGATATAATTGATGTGAAGGTTAATTTAAAAATCTTTAAATAAAAGACGTAAAGAAGTAACCCCTATAATGTATACGTTATTCTGGGATTCTGAGATGCTGTATAATATAATCACTATCTCAATTATCTAAATCGCCAAATACCATGTTGGCAGTAGAACGATCACGAAGGCACAATGCCTTGGAACATGGAGTTCCTTTCCATTATCGATGGTGCTGATCAGACGTTGTTCGAACCATCTATCGCTACGAAAATTCAACGCTTGCGCAGACGCATTGTTTATATCACTGAGCAAGAGGAAGGGCAAGAGGCGCGGAATGGATAAAGAGAAAGGGATGAAGAGAGAGATCTCGATCAACCATGTAAGGGATGGTGAATGGTGGAAAGAGATAGACGAGACACGAAGTAGCGAGAGTATGAGGTGGTGAGGATGCTAAATATAGGCAGGGTTGCCAGGTTGCAGAAACAGCCGCCGCCCCTTTGAGTACTGGGACCAGTTGGTTCAGCCTGGGGGGGGTTGCGGGCGACGGGGTCGGCAAGGGGACGCGGGACAGGGGATGCAAGGTCGCGTCATTGATCGTGGGAGGAAGGGGTGGAGACGTGACGCTCCTAGTGACGTCATAGCTTGCTCGAACAACCTCTCGGACTATCCGCGGGCGCCCTCTTGTTCGCCAATCCTGGGCCGGGCCGCGACTTACTGCCCCGTTTGTTGCCTCGCCCTGATACCCAGCCTTCCATGCGCTCACTATCTTCTCTCGCTTCGCCGATACCTCGCATCAAAGTGTTTTTTTCTTTAGGCGAACCTCTCTCTTTTCGCGCGTTCTCGTTGTTCGAACCAAAGGACATTTCACATAAACGTAGGTACCGTTTTTTTTTTAACATACGACCAACATGACTGTATCGTGTTCAGCCGAGATCCGAAACTGATTACTCTTTCTCTTCTTCTCGACGGATGGCATAATTTCATTTTTTCTTTCTTGCCACTTTTATGTCGGAAAAATTCCATGCATAATCCCTTTCACGTCGCTTCTTGTTAAGTTTCTAAAATATGAACGAAGTTCTTAGAGTATAGTCAGACCTGCAATCTGAGCAAAATCGAGCAAAATAAACCGCGGGAATGGCCGCGTGTGCGTTCAAATCATTCGTCATACGTATCCTCGGCAATTCTACTTATGAGGAGTAAAAAGAGTAAATGGATACGAGCGGGGATTGACGTGTCGTGATATATATAAAGTAATGGAATCTCAAGAGGTGAAATGTTAACGCAGCACACAAGAATGTGAAACCGAGAGCGATGGGCGCGAGTCGTGATCTCCCATTGCGCGCGTATAACGCGTAGCTTTTCCGCAGATAGTTTTGGATCCCGGCAGGCTCGTCGGCTCGTTCGTTCCTCTCCGTGACGGGTATAAATTATGCCGGTGGCCTATTTACATGGCTGCCATCGTGCCCAGCCCAACACGGCTGCTCTTTGCAGCAGAGATACGTACTTACACATACGTGTGACCATCTGCATTCAAAGTATTATACATCTGATAGCGACGGCCGAAGAGCAGAGAAATAGACGAAAGGTGCGTTTCTTCGCTGAATTTTTTCTGAGCAAAGATCGAATAGTGAAAAAAGAAGATAAAGGGAGAAATATGTGAAGAAAACAGCATATTCTAGAATATTTGATAATTCTGACGTCAATTTAACAACAATTTTATGTAATCAATAGTTGCACGGTTATAAATAGGAAATAAAAGGATGTTTATATACATAAAAAATTTAAGATAAAAGATTTAAGTTTAACGAAACATTATTATTCAATTAATGTTATCTTCAATTAATGTCAATACAAAGTTTAAAGATTAATTATCAATGATTAAAAAGTTATAATAAAGATAACATTTAGTTCCATTTTTATTAACTAAAGATTAATTATAAATTAATCAAAAAATTCTTAAATGAAGTTAGTAATGTAATTCATTTTATGCAGGAAGGAAAAAAGATGTGTAATAAAATGAGAGATAGGAGAAAGGTAAAGGCAGAGTTTAGAGGGGTGAAATAATATAAGAATGAGGAGAGAAAAAAAATGAGGAGAATGGTACGTGATGTAAGGAGACAAGAAATATGCATAGTGCGCAAAAAGAACAAAACGAGAAGAGCGACGCGTCTCTGCGTCAAGAACGTAGGACCGGGAGAAGGTTTATATGAGAGGAGATAGCGGAAGAATAATGCATTCCAATAGGTCCCTGTCTTAATTTGCATCAAACTGTCGTTACTTGCCTTGCGCGATCTTTGTCGGATTAAATTAAAAGTATTGCGTTCGCGGAAAGTTCCAAGAAACCAATTAAAGTACTGAACCAAGTACCCGATCGCACGGAATATCCAACAGCATGCAGTGAGCCCAGCATATTATTGCTTTTAATAAGGACAAGCCGAGGAACAAATGAGAAAAAACAACGAATGCGTCTGACGACGTTGGGAACAAAGCGAGAAAGAATAAATTTTATAAATCCGCGAGTCTGTTTCCGCATTTAATTTTTATTCTCTTCTCTTTCACGCTTTTCTTACGTCTTACAACCAGCAGCGGCAGGCAGAACAAAAGTACGTACGAAACTTCGAGTTCGCGTATTCCCCAGACCAATTACAAAGTAAAGTGCCAAATGGAAAATTCAAGAGACCAACTATCTGCTTGTTTGAGAAGCGATTTATTTATGACAGACAAAGACAAAGACGGTGGCGAACACAAAAGTGGAGACTAATGGAGCTAAGGAAACAGTTACACATCGTAATTGAATTATCATTCGCGTTATCGGCTGAATGAAATGATCGTATTGTGAAGTGAAAAAAGCGACAGTGTACGCGCAATTACAGACGCGGCATGAATGCTAGATTAAAACGCAGCAAAAAATGTGAGTCTGGGTGAAAAATTAATTCTCCAGTCTAACGGTCACTAAATGAACGCGAGTTATTTTGATATTGTACATCCGCTATCGATTAAAGATTTTATCATCGATACGTATAAATTCATAAAATGTACGTTTTACAATTTAAAAATGTATGTATATGGATGTATATCCAATAAAGACCGCAACATTTGAAATACATTATTTTATAAAAAAAAATTTTTTGAAAGTATATCAATTATATATATTTCGTATATCACAGATACAAGTAGAGGCAGAAAATATATATTGTCAATTACTAGAAAATCAATTGCTTGTGATTTAATCCTTATACAAAGATAAAATACAAGTTGACACCGGAGTATTAGATTAAGAGACGCAGTTTAGGGAAGACTGCTGTAGCTTTATTACTTATGAATTTCATAAACGTAATTAAATCGAGCTAAAATATTACGCATCAATTAAATCTTTTTCTTTTTCAAAGTTATTGTATATCTTTTCATTTCTCTTCTCTTTTAATCTACATACGTGCTTCATTTTTGCTTGAATATTAAGAATACATTATCCATCCCTTTCATAAGTCTTTTATCTACAGATTTTTATAAATCTATAAACAAAGGATAAATACATTATTCATCCCCTTCATATTTCTTTTATCTATGGATTTTAATAAATCTGAATAAAAGGATATCATAATATATATTAATATAACATATCATAATTTAATATAATCAGGCACAAATGCAGTATTAACAACAATTCTTTATACACTCGCTGTGCAAACATTTAAATACACTATGGTTTATCATGAGTGACGGAAATGCCGTCAGAGATGGAAGGAGACGTGAACACACGTCCTGTTTGATCATGGCGCTTGGCCCATTGAATTAATTACAGTTAATTGGCAATTAGCTCGTTGCACCTTCTCATAGTAACGGCGGAGTGACGTTGCAGCGGAAAATATATTTTCGGCGGAACGCGATCGTGCACTTGACGTGGCTCGCGATTCACCTCGTCTCTCATATTCTGCGGCATAATTTAATATCGCGCAATAGCGTCGTTTCGGCATATGGCAGGGATGAAATAAGAATGCATTGCTTAGGCACAATCGAGAAGCGAGTGACTCATATTATTATTATAATATTTTTCCTACGTATATTACAAAATTGCGCATCGTTGTGCAATAGGAATAAATTTGAATTATAATTCATACTCTGTCGTATTATTAATTTCAATAAAAATTACAACTAATTATCGTTTGCCATAAAACGCTAAATATAAATTCCGTATAGAAATGTCTGTAAAGCACATCGAGCGTTTAATTGCATTAAGCAAGAGCAGCAGTTTTCGTAAATCGGAAAACTTCTGAAATAGTGCAACCAAAGAAAATTCGAAAATGGAAAAAAGACTACGAAACGATTGTCATTATGTCATGAAAATTTCCATTGCCATTCGTGATATTTCATTTTGTATCTTAAAATAAGATTTAAACTCTCGACATTAACAAATTAAATACAAAAATTAAATTCTCAATATTAATACATTACAAAAAAATCTTTTTTATTCTTCTTACAATGCATAAGTAAATTTTATTTATTTCTTTACTGTTCAATCTACAGTGTCAAATTTAATCTAAGTTGCCAGTGTTCCTCTACTCAATATATTATTTTATATACGTTATATAAATTTGATAGTATATAAAATGTATATAAAAATTTGACACTACTAATTTGATAGTGTTAAATTTATCCATTATTTTAGTATAAAGCAGAGATGTATTAAGCAGAGGAGCAGTGACAACTCAAGTCAAATTAAATTTGACACTATATTTAACAGTGTTCAACATAGTTCATCAAATGTTCAAAATATATATATTTTACTTCTCTTATTTTTATCTTTTTTATCATTGTTTTTTTTTTGCATATTCATATAATCAAATATGAAACCTTTTACTTCTTTGCTTGACTACATTTGCTTAGAAAATAAAAAATAGCATAACGCAATCGAATTCATGTATACATTAATAGAGAATAATGAAGAGATAAGCACTTGTACACATAATCAATACAACTGATTCAATTAATGACAACCAATGACTTCCGATTTATGCTGCCAGAAAACTGCAAGTATATGTGATCTAATTCATGGTTGTTGAACGTGCACATGATAAACAACGTTATCAATTAAACAGACAATCTCAAGATCTCTCGTTGCAGGAGTATTAATTAATTACGGCTGAATGGTGGATATTCCCGCTCGAGATATTCGCGAGTGAATCACAAAGAATTTATCTGGATGGTCGCATGAGAACGCGCGGTTGACAGTCTGAATATTCGAATTAGCCTTTTCAAGAACCAATTGACCCGTTAATTAATTACGTGCGTTCCTGTCGTCCGCGTCACACCGTGGCACGAGGGAAGCGTAGAATATACGTATGATGCACTTGCACGCTATTCCCGACTGGATCGCACAAAGCTCATCTCAATCGATTTGACAATTTCACGCTACGCCGGAAGCCAGATTAAATTCCAATTAATCGACCTCATACCGGACAGCATCATTCCGATAACTTTTTGCAACTCAATTCTTTACGCTTTTAATGCTAGAGCGTATTCGTTCACCTGCCGTTGAAAACTCTACACATTTCTAAAATATATATCATGCACAAATATATTGCATGTACAATGTTAATACGTTTAATTGATATGCACACATAAGTCTATATGTGTAGTATAAGTCCTTGCGATGTATGAAGCTCATTTATGAAAAAATAAGATTCATAGTACACGCAAATTACCAAAACGTTTGGCATATAAATATGGCTACATCATTGTAATTATGCGAAAGTAATAAATACAAGTAACACGTTGCAATTGTATTGTACTCCCATCTTGATAGTCTCAAGAATGAAACTTAGCGTGCCGCAATGAAAAAAACGATTAAAATCACTCGTGCAAATATGGACATTAATTAAGCGCATTGCGCACATGGCGTTAGTTCGTGTTTGATTCCTCGGTCGTAAGTGAGATTACAGTTTAATGATAGTGAGATGATAAACAACTGGACTATAGATACTGCGGATATTTCTAGATCGGCACAAATTTTACGAGGTCGCGAAAACGGTTTATGATTTCCTGACTATCTCTAGGATTTCGATGAGGTCTTACTTCAATCGATAGATTGTGCTCATTCACACGTGTCTCCTTTATGTCCTCTTGAATCGCCATAATCCGCGTTGTTTGCGTGCTATGGATAACGTTATAGGAACGAGAATTGCTCGCTCGAGCGGCGCCGGGCGACGCAAAAGAATTACGTCAAATTCGGAAACAGAACATTATCCACGCGACTTTACGATCGTTATACGACTCTGTTTCTCTCTTGAGATTAGTATTTGCGGTGAAACAAACAATGCGAACGACTTGTCGACACAAAGCGACATATGCGCGTGAGGGAGTCCAGTTCTGTCCAACATTCGTGACAAGCCACGTGTCGAATGGAGAAAACGTGGGACTATTCCGCGCGTGCAACACGCGCATGAATGTAAGTGAACGCTACCGTGTGCGAGAACTTTTAATTAAGTTTTAATTAACTCGACGTCGCACGATTTTTACGCGAGGCAATAAAGTCGTATCACGAATCACCGGGTCAAGGCTCGAGAGACGTCTTTTTCCTGTACTTCGCAGGACCACTCGCAGCGTCGATTGTTCGCACCTTTTGTTGGCCGACGTCACGTTATTCCACTTTTATGTAGGACGAGAACCATTATTAACTTTAATTGCTATACTACAGAAGTGATATATGTAGCGAAAAATATTTCTTGATTTAAACCACAGTGGAAGTACCTGTGGGACAACTAAAAAATTTCTATTTAGTTAAACCTTAAGTATATCAAATGAGATATTTAGAATGAAGACGTATATTTTTAAACACGAGCGAATAATTATTCTTTAATCCATTAAAATAACGATATGTTTGTTTATATACTTCATTTTTTCAAGAACAATGTTAACATATACACAATAACATATATACAATATACAAGCTTGCAAAAATTTTTTAAAATAAAATTTAAAAGAATAGTGCAAGTATTCTTAGTTTACACAGAGTATTGACAGATTTTATTAAAAATAAAATGTAATTTCTCGCAATTTATATGTATAAATATAAGTGTAATTCTCCTTTATAAGAATTAATTATTAAACAATGAAATATAAATCTATCTAATAAAATATATCATAAAATCATTTAATATATATATATATATGTAGATCGCTTCATTAAAATCGCAATGCATTTTCAAAATATATCTATTAAACTATGTATATTAAATCTGATTTTATCTAAGTTCTTTAGCAGAAAATATTAAGAATATTTTACAAGAATATTTCAAAGGAAATTAAAATTGCCGCAAAGACTCATAAATGTAATATAACATGTATGTGTTTGCGAATAAGTTTCATTTAAGATTTTAATTACTTAAAAATATAGTTTATGAAAAGAAAAAGGAAAAATACTTCTGGTATTTATATGGATATGCTTAAAGAGCACTCGAAATAAACAAAAAATCAGATTTATAATTACACAGAGAAAAAATTTGCAATAAAAGCTAATCCTATATATGCGAAAAAATAAATGCAAATCATTTATCAAACATGCAAATTTGTTTATTATAAACAGTAAATCAATTTGACAATTAAATTTTGCAACCTTTTCATAGTAAAATTACTTTTCTCCGTGAATAAAATTCTCTGAATAAAATACGCGTCAGTCAAACAATAAACAGTAAGAGACGCAATCTCGAGCACTTCCTTTATTTTTCTAATCAAGTTCGTAAAAATCACTCGCATTTGATGCCAACTGGGGCTCCAATATCCCGGAGAAACACGAATTTGCGGGATCGAGTAATACCTACACCTGCGTGAGCGCCGAACAAAACGCAAACTTTCGATTGAGTCTGCGAAGTCGCCCGGAGCTACAGAGCGGAAGTAAAGCGTCCCCAAGGGTTTCCCCGATGAACGTGGTGGATCGAGAGAAACCCGCAAGGAAGAGGGAAGGGAAAGGCTTAAATCAATTCGGCGCATTCACGCTGGAATACCCAGTAGGTATATTATGTACCTATTATCGGGGAAAGGCAATCCACCGCGAATATCGTCGACTCCGTGAACGGTAGCGGAAGCCCGATTTCCCTAATCGAGTAGTAGTTAGTTAACTGCACGTCCCACCTTCGTTGCATAAATTTTCGCGGCCTCGCGTCCTCGCGCTCACCCGGAAATTTAGCTCGAAAGCTAATTTTTGCGGCGCCCCATTGTTTACCATCGCGTTGCTCTAATTCGCATGACCTGTGTATAAAAGTCCGAAAATTGTAGAATAATGCACTATTATATAATTCATGCGCGCAGAAATTATAGGCGCGGTCGGAAGATGTGTGTTAATAAATATCACGCCGGAAGAGTCGACGGCGAGCCATTCGTCAAAAGTGTAACCCACAAACGGTATAATGTGCAACGACGGAAATACACCGCGCGGTAAACAAAGTCAGATGAATGTTCAAATAAAAATGTAAATATTCCCCGAGATGCAAAAAGATACATGATCAACAACATGATTAGAATGCTGCTTCCTTTCGCGCTCTTGCTCGCTGATGCGAATTTCTTAGCATCGAAGAATCTTAATGCTTCCCATATACTTACCTACCGAAATATTCAACAGAAGAGAAATAGCTTCTGCATATCATAAATGGCTTATCTCACTATGACCTAAGACATTAATAGTTTGCAGACTCGACCTAATTGTTTACTGTATTAAAATAAAATAAAAAGAACTGTCACTTTTGCTTAATAAATGTATTGTAAATGAATGTATCTCTCTCTCTCTCTCTCTCTCTCTCTCTCACACACACACACACACACACACACACACACACACAAACGAAAAAACGATTTTGCTAAAATATCTAAAAATTTAGCTCGATACAGATTTGACATAAATTTGGTTGGATCACATCAAAATAATTACATAGGAATTTCAAGCATGATGAGCAATGCTGCAAAAAGTTATGACATTCTAGCAAACAATTTAAGTGTCCTGTATGATCATTTTGATTTCAACAAAATTATTGTCAGATCTGTATCTAGTTAAATTTTTATATTGTACAGCAAAACCTTTCTGTGCATATTAGATTTAATGTCAAATTAAACAATCCATTTAACATCGTTTTAAATGTATATTCATATACCATAAATCAAGAAAAGCTTATGGAGATTTTAAAAAGATGGAGCTTTCGTAAAATCATACAGCAGAGGAAAATATATCTCATATATCTCATGCAAATTTCTGCTTTGAATAAACTCAACTACAAGTTAAAGCAAAAGTGCTATATCTATAAAAGAAGTTTGACTGATTGTATCTTTGAAATTTGACCTATGAATTTACTTAGAATTCTTTAATATTCCTAGTGGTAACAAAAAGATTAATGATATATTTGAAACCATACTTAAACAGAAAGAATAATTTTGCTGAAATATCTAAAATTTAATTAGATACAGATCTGAAAATAATTTTGTTAATTAAAATATTTATGTAGAAAACACACTTAAGCATGATGAGCAGTACTGCAAAAAAATTTTGATATTTTATCTATCAGCTTTTACATAATCATTTTGAGAGTCAAACAAAATTTATTTTTAGTATCTATCTAAATTTTTATATAATTCAATAAAAACCGTTCTTTCCGTGTATATCTCATTGCCCTGAATAAATTTTTTTATTTTTACATAAAACATAAAAGCAGAATTTAACCCTGTAAAAGAATAAAAATTCTGAAATGTCATCCGCAAGATGTGAATAAGAGCATGGCATCGGCTATCCTAGACGGGCTTAAATACAAGTCGTAAATCAGATCTCTGCGGAATCCTCGCGAAGATATTAATGACACGCGCCAAAAAGCGCAATGAGCTGCCACTGTGTGACCCGAGCAGAATCTACTAACATTAAATTATAACACATAAGTTGTACAGTGATATACAGAGGGGAAAAATGATTTACAGCGTGACCGCCAAGTCATTAGTATTGCACTCACGTTACCGGCGCGTGCGGTGAAAAGATATGCATGAAAACTAACGTATAAATGAGATGAATAATATTCAGTTGGAAATTTGAATTACATCTTATTGAATCGTAATGAAACTTTATTACATACGAAATCAGATTTAATTAAATTTTATAGACACGTAATCCCTTATTTGCATTCACGTGCCACTGTCCATTGCGCTTCGTAGTTATTGACAATTTACTTTCATATAAATATATTAATACCCAGAGAGATATAGTTTATAATATTTATCAGAATTACATTCAAATTATATTTTCGTATAAATGTATAACACAAATTTGACTAGTATTCATTTATATTATAAAATATAACTGATGTTCTCTCTCTCTCTCTCTCTCTCATATAATTTATATAAATATAAAATTGTTAGGACGTAACAGTACAGAATTGTGGAGTAGGATTCTACGAGGTAAAGGATAAACTTTTCTAAAATCTTTCTCCTAAAATCTTGGCATGCCGATGGCACCGTTATATATCTCGTTGCGGCGATGTAGGAAAGATATACGAATATCAAAAAGACATCGCGTCGCATCGTTTTAACGTCGCAATGATTGAATAATAAATGCCAAGAGTGAACACCGCGAGACGCCGGCAAGTGGTCGCAGATGCGCTAAGCTTCCGATACACTTTACCGCACTGCATCCTGTGATCCGTCGTCGTAGATGCACACGTTCATATATGTACATAGATATAAGCACGCATAATATCGCGTACGTGTCATAAAATGTTTACTCTCGAGTATCTCCCATAGCATTTCGTTTCCGACGTGACGACGTCGTCGCAATTCGCATATCGAGACGATGTTGAGCCAAGACTTTTCACATCGCTTTAGCGACGATGCAGCACGTCAAGCTCGTTTTCTACCGTACGGCCCCGTGAAGCACCAATTTGCATGTTGCGATGCGTCGGCGATACCCGCAATTTGTCGCAGTCTTCGTGACGGATTTGCACGGAAGGAAAGCAATGGCGCATGGATTTTAATGACATAGCTTAGTATAATTAAACGATCGACATCAATCGTATGTTATGTATTCTAAATTTATCGAGAATCCATTAATTTAATAAATGTATGTAATGATAATTAATATAAAGGCAATAACCAACCGAGATTTCTGATAAAAAACAAATCGAATCAAAGGAATTACATAATTTTTCCGCATTGCAATTTTCCAGTTTTACTCTCTTTTTTCAACAATGTATTATATATTTCAATTTAAAAAAGTCTGCTCCATTCGAAATATAAATATAAATAAATTTAATGTAAGAAAAGTTAAAATGTGGGTATGTGTATAAAGTTAAAACGATTTAAATAGAAACGCAATTTGTTTACGGTTTGAATGTAACTATCATAAAATATGAAATATATTAATTGAAATAATATTTAAATTGTCAAGAGGTCCGTTTTGCAATTCGCGCGTCGTATCCTAAAAATGCCCGAGCTATTCAACTTGCCCTTAAAATGCACCCAAGCGATCATTCTCCATTCGGATATGCATATACTTGGATGTAGTTTGCGTCGCGGTTATATCAAATTCCTATTCGACAACAATATTATATATACCGTATACGTACGGTTACATTTATAACAATTATTCCACAACCACATAAATTCAAGATTGAAAAGGCAATACAGAGAAGTATAAAATATGAGTATAATAACATCCAATTATATACGCAAATAAATAAATAAAAATTTTTTATAAAAAAAACTATGTAATTAATCTGATATCAGTTAGGAAATATGCATTGTAATAAAAAAGTTATTAAAAAATCTCTAAATAAGAAATGACCTTTTAATAATCTTCTAACTAGGTTTTAATTATAAAGAAGACAAATCAGCATATACATATACATTCCTCTGCTGCAAAGTTGGATTGCACAGTCGATTTTTTATTGTGAATTCTGATAAATAAATTTAAATCCGTCAAAAATAATTAAAATACAATCCAACTTCTAATACGAGAATAAACGACATAATAGTAAAAACCCGTTGTTAAAGCTATAACAAGTAAATTTTTTTCAGGTTTTTTGTATAGTTTGGAATAATTAAAAATCTGCATTAAAGTTCGAAAATTCAGGTTTCGAATGAAAAGTGAAAATTTCGCATTGCCGACGCTGGACGAAGGGGGGGGGGATGTATATACATGATATTTATATATTATATTTCAAAAATATTATAACAAATTATACTTGATATTTTAATAAATAATTACTCAGAATTTAATGAAAATCTCAATATGTTATTAAAATCTCAATGTTATTAAAAGATATAAAATTTTTATAATAAAAGCAGGATTAATAGCTGCACGAAAGGCCAAAAAAGGCAGCAAATAACTGAAATGTTGAAATCGACGGAAGAAAAGGGCTCAAAAAAGTCCGAAGGCAATGTCGAGAAGTAAAATAACATAATCGCATACGCGAAGTAACGTAGATGTGCAACGAACGGTAGTCACCTGGCAAATAAGAGTCACGCAAGGATACATACGCCGCAATGCAGCACGCAACAAGGTTTGTACGCATAGATATACGAACGTGTCCGTGATAATCCGCAGGCTTTCTCGTATCAGAAAGTAACTACTTCATAGCAGATACGTGCAAGTCAAATTAATCATTTCTGTAACTTTTCCCACAAAAAAATTCTAAACGAATTTATTTTTTCAAAACCATAATACATTCATAAAGAAAGAATTCGTGTATAAATTTTTAATAAATTAACAAATTTAATTAATTTTTATCTTTATAAATTATATAAATTATTAAGTAGAAATGAGATCGAGAAGAATTAATTAAATTTAAAAAAATTTCTTTTTCAGTCGAGAATTAGATTATGCTTAATGATATTTATTATGCAAATTTTTGCATATATATTTTTCACTTCTATAAACTACGCGCCGATTCGATCAAACTTGAAACATAATCGCATTAAATTAAGCAATCTAATTTGAGATATTAATATTTCAACTTCAGTTTGAGATTGCATTTCAAGTTTGACTGAATCAGCGCACAGTTTATAAAACTGAAAAATATTTTTAAACTGAAAAATTTGCGTAAATATCAATTGCATGTATAATTATTAAGTATCAAGATCCGCTTCTACTAAAAATAGAATTCTTTCTCTTATTTGATCTATTAAAATTATTCATATATTTTTAATATATATGAATAGATATTTATATATATCAAGCTGTCCATAATTATACATATAGTTCCAATATTTTTAACTACTAACAATAAATCTAGCTCCCTCTTCCAATCACCTTGTAACTCGAGTGCCATTGCTTGACTTCCTCCCCACTGATGAGTAGAACGGTTAAGATCGTTCGAGCAGACGAAGGTCGAGTCGTCGAAGACGAGGAGTGCAAGCGGTGAGACGTGCAGAAGGTTGGTTTGCCTTATCGGGCGAACCGACGAGCCATGAAATCGATAGCTCGATACTTTGCGCCGTCGCGCGCGGCCTCGTTCCAGCGTAAAATCCTCCTAACGAGTTTCTGCGTTTTCTGAAATCGGCGTGCGATCCATCGTGGCCCTCGCGAACGCTTTGACGCGGATATCACGAAACAGAAGCAAGCAAAGGATACAATAGTATACTGATAGAACTGCCTTTCTCGAAAAGCACTCTCGAAAAAGAGAGAGTTAGTTGTTTCAATGTGGCATTCATAGTCTTTGAAATGGAAACAAATTGAAAATTAAAGAGCTTTGTTGAATCAAGCTATAGCACAAATGCAAATAAATAACAAAAGCTTCAGATAATTTCAAGCTAGCTATACTCAAATAGAAGAAAATTACTTCCCTCCAAGATATTTGATGAAAATTAAAAGGTTATGAAAATATGTAGCGCGTAATAAAGTTATCGTCAAGAAAAAAAATCGACGTGAAATTGAACTACTGTGGATTCTAAGAGCTGGCTGCATCAATATTTACGCTAAGTAAAATACACTACGATGGTAGTTCTTATAGAGCCTGGGAATTTCAGTTCGATATTTTCACAGATATCAGATTCTTCCGTACACATGACTATCATGAATGTAATTATGTAAATTAACATAATAAAATGGTAATAAAAACGTCGTAATTATTACTTACTAGCGGAAGTTAATTTGTTATAAAAGTTAATTATAAAAGTCAAGGTTTTCCGATAATAACGAGTAAAAAATTCGAGCGTAACACGTCAGAGCTTCTCGAATGGGCAACAGTATTTTCATAAGAACTTACCGCTCGCTCTCTTTTGCGAGCTCAGGAGAGCGAATTTTAACACGGCGACGAGTGAAAGCTTACGTCTGATAACTTCTTGATATTCCATCCGTCTTGAATAAAAACCTCGGAATTCGTTTGCTGTTATATTATCTAACCTTGAACCTCGTTACATTTCGGCTTCCAAGGAGGCAAGCTTTATATATATATACATATATATAAAATCTCGATTGGTTTGCGGAAGGGTGCGGAATTTGTTCATCGCGTTTTCAATTTCCTTTTACGAAAGTCTAAATTCAGAAGTAGGAAAGAGAAGAAGAGAGAAAGAGAGGACAGAAATCAAGCTCAATAATCGTTCGAAATCTTGATTGTCTAGAAAATTGCGATCATCTACTTCCGTTAGTAGTACTGTGGCGACTTTGATAATGCCATAAGAAGCACGCTACCTGTCGAGTAAGCTCTCATCGATAAGACATTTCGATAGGCTGGTGCGATAGCACGATGCCGCTTGCAATCAGATGTTTCACAGCGTTTCGAGCCTCACCAGACATCGACACTCTCGAGGGTCATAGCCTATGTTTCATTGCGTTACTCGAATCTATACATCATTGAATTTGCGAGAACTTAAGTTATGTAGATAACATCTAATAGTAGAGTATACAAATAATGCACGTTGTAACGTAAAATGATTGACAAATTTAGATTACGTGCATCGCGTATACGTGAGGTCCCGATTTCGATAAATAATCGACAAAGATTAATAATCTCTGCCCACACCCTTTGCGTGTTTCACAGACATAAATCTTCTTTGAAAGTTTTCGTCCTTTTTTGTTCGTCAATGGCATGTAACTCCCGCTTTTCGACAGTGCATCGTTAATCGCGTTCAGTAAACGTTTGCTGGCAGTCAGAGGCAAAAGGGAGAGATTTGGGATAAGTATCGGACTGGGGTTGCTGCTGGCTTTTGTTCGTTCGCGTATACGCGCTTAAGCTTCCGCAGGCACGTACACAAATGAATCCTAATCGCGAATATCCGTCCCGAGTAATACATATCTCTGACGCATGTGCATCGTATATTATGTATGTACACGTATATGACCATATACACTCTGAAAAGATATGTACAGGATGACCCGAAATTAGCACACAAAGAATGACGACAGCACATTGAAATCAAACGTACAAGAATCGTAAGCGCATTGAAAAAAAAGTTTGCAAACAATCACAGATTTATAAAGTTTAACTGAACAAAAGCTTTTACAACAATGAACCAGTAACGTTATTTATTTGTTAAGCAATTTTTAATGCTATTGTTATATTTGCTATGTATACCTATTTATGTTTTCTATTGTATCATTTCTGAATTTATTTCTTTACTTATAAAGAAGAATGCACGAAACAGCACCAAGAGTTTTTTAAATATATGAGTAAATTATTACTACTTTTACATTATTGTGTTAATTTCTCTTTAAACATAAAAGATATACACACAAATCGCTGCGAATGGAGAAACGCTTCGGTGCATATTTGAGAGTGGATAATAACATTAACAACTCTGGACTACTAAGAGAGAGGATGCGCAATTATTGCAATGTAAAATATAAAATGAATTACTTAAATTAGTCCTGATGTCTTCTTTATTTAAAAATCCTTGTACGTTTCGACTCACTTTGGAGTCCTCTTTAGCATTCTCAATTCTCCTATACTGTTTAGTAATCTGCTGACGAAGAGTCACACACAAGTTGCCAAATTTGTAGTAGCTTCTAATTTAGAATACAATTTATGACAGAGTTGATAATCTTATCCAATGCGCTTTGCGAAACTTTTCTTGTTATATGTGACTATTCTTGAACTAAGCTCGGGAAAGTTTCTTCAACAAAACATTAAATCTGAAATTTGGCTCTCGCAACGTTCTTTCCAGAATCCCGTTCACTCATGTAATCTTATTTTCTCCTATTTCTTACTCGGTCGCACATCAGCTCCGTGTACAATACGGCTGCCGTACGTATATATCACATGGCACAATAGAATATCGCGGCACCGCTGTGCTAGAGGAAAGGAACATCGATTGTGTTAGCGCAGCCTTAATTCTTTTCTAGCTCGCTCACCGTCGATCGCACGTCCACGAGATGAAGAAGAACCGCGAAAGGCAGCTGAAGGAGTAAACGCAAGGCAGCTAACGAAAGGCAAGAAGGAAAAAGACTGGCGAGTAGCCAGGCCTGTTGAACGCCACGCCCTGGGGAAAGAATAGTAGAGAGGGAAGGGACAAAACGTGATAAGAGAGGCTGGAAAATCATCGTTACAATTCGGGCCAGGTGCCGATCGCCCAACCAACCAACCAACCAACCGACCGACCGACCGACCGATGTGGATATAACAGCTTGATTTTACCCTCACTTTGTCTGCCTGTTGCACATCCCCTGTCTCGAACACCTTCGATCACGTCGGAAATCTTGTTTGATATGCATATGTCAATGGATCGATTCAATGAACAGTTACTGGTCTATGATATTTTACACAGAAACGATCAAATTTATAATATGAAATAATATATTCGCGTATTTATATACGCATAAGTACAAAAGATAAATTTGGAAACTTTATTATTAATTATTATAATTATTACAATTAATTAAATCCTGATTTCGTTATAATCAATAGTTAAAATCAGAATAATTATATATAATTGTAAATTAAAATCATCTATTTATTTTGATATTACTTATCAAACAATTAATTACTGATTATCAATGGCAAATAATACAGAAAAATAATACAATTAATGAATAATTCATACGTTATGTTGTATATTAATGGATTATTTTCAAAATACGATAAAAGAGTGTAATTTTCGCGTTCGAAGATCGTTTTATTTCTACTATAAAATATTTTTTTTACAGAAATCGAAAATTATTATGCTATATTTATAAATAATGATGCTATATTTAAAAAATGGTACATTGTATTGTATAAATGTAAAATTAATGAAATCCTTATCACATTATTATAAAATCGTTGTCAGTTTGATTTTGTAAAACACGTCAGACTTTAAACGTATAATACAATTTGATTTATACTGACATATTTTTAATTGTGTAATCTGTAATGGATTATTTGCAGAGTTTCAATTGTCTTGCGAAACTATAAGTTTGTATTACGGTTCGACAGATTTCTCGTTCTTTATGATACCTTTTATTAATGTCTAATCTTGTAAGAAATGGAAGTTCTAATTTAGATCTGGCAATCCATTAGTGACTGATTGATAGTAGAGTATAAGGAATTTGTAAATTTGAGGATTACTTTTTGCTGAGAAAAACTTCAGAGTTGAAATGTCAAACATTGTTATTAAATAAAATTAAATTTAATATTGTAAAATAATTTTTGCGCTCTGTTTATTGCGTAGCACTTCACTAACCTTGCTCTATTGTTTTGTCAATTTCGAGAATTTCTAAGATCATTCTATCTTTTTATTTATTAACTTTATTTCAATGTACCAATTTTTTCTTGAGTGTAACGTCATTAGTATAATAATTTTTAATTTTCATGAAGATAAATACATAAGAAAATATAGAAACAAAACTAAATCACGAAAAAGTAAAAAGTGTACTCTTTTTTAAATATAAATTATGGGAGCAAAGTCTACGAATATATCATACAATTAGTCATTATCAAAGTTAAACCGATCTCAATTCCTGCTTATATTCGCTTCTTGGCGTTAAGTGTTTTTACCGACCTTACAGCGGTGATCCAGTACCTATACGTGTCAGCGTTTACTTGCCCTTCACAATTTATTCGCAGTGTGAGAGTATTTAGGAATTCTGCACGTCGTCTACTCGCAACCGCGCCTCTGTAATCCTCTCCGGACACTCCCGGATTACATTGTCATAAATTTTACCTCTTTACACATGGTCACGATGACGTACAAAACGCCCTTCGTGATACACCCTCATCTTTCGTAAGCGACAATGGCAGGCAATGATATGAATTATCATCAATAATTAAAGCATGTGTGTCCAAATATAAGCACACTAAACATCACTACTCTAATAGCTTATTCATTATCAATTTATTTATCAGCACATTTAATTTTCCTCATCTAATCCGTATGGAAAAAAATAAATTGGGTATAGTATAAAAATAATTCGGCTATAACTTGCTGCGCGAGTTCAACATCTACGACTAAGAAGATTTAATAGTTCAACAAAGAAATTATGTCCGTAAGCAATTATTAATGTACTAATTAAGCTAATTCTTTGTTACAATGAAAATGTAACGAATTTTCTTTTTATAGAAACAAAAGTACATCTTAGATAGCATGTTTCGTTAAAAATTTTGATCTATATTTAGGTTGACTTTCATAAAAGGTTATTTTTGCTGTATTAACAAATTTGATGTACTATTACAACGAATGTAATACCTATAATCGCTAATTTTATTCATATGTACAACTTTGCTACTTTAACATAAAAAACTGACTATCTGAATGTTACGACTATAGATTTGCTGAATCAGTAAAGTCTTTAGTTGTTTTAAAAATCTTGTTGTTTTAAAAATGTTTAAATCTTTTTTTTCCGTGACGCTACGCCAACAAAATTATGCATTTATGTAGTCGTCTATATAACATCTAGCTGACCATGTATATCTGCTCAACTTCACGATCTTATCTAGCAGCGTGTCTTCCGACAGAAAGTTTTCTGCCTATTACTTGGTTTTTACTGCCCTTCGACCTAAGTAGATATCCATGTTACTCCCGCGATAACACGTCGCCGAGCACGATTCGTGCGTGCAATATACTACACTCATACCGTGGAAAACTCGTACTCAGAAATCGTTAAACCGATCACGAGTATCATCTTCGATGCAAACAAGATTTTAAAAAATCACGATCGTTCACGAGCGAACGATCGCGTTGCACGCTCAACTACCACTCGAATCGATTGTTTTCTAGCTCGCAGATGTCTTGCCAACATCCAAAATACGAGATGCTATTGAAGTACATGCTGTATTCGTGCGGGACGTTTTTGGAACTTAATACAAGTCGCTCCATCAAAGTTGGATCAGACGATGTAAGTACGCTCGCTCGAACGAGTTTTATCGTGGTCGGTGTGTTCACGCTTGCGATCGCCGGATTCACCGTCAATTTATAATGCATACGCACGTAGAAGCTATGAAAGCAGAGATAGTACCATGCATGTGAGCCATCGTCCGTCGCATGCACCACGAGACACAGCGACCTAACTTTCGATCAAGGGATAACGATAGACGTAGTTAAAAGTTTGTCGCGGGGGCGGTAGAAATTCAGCCGTGATGGAAAAAAATCGATATGAACACGTGCTTGCAAATTTATTTAAAACACAGAACATTTGATTCCGTTAAAAAAAAAACTATGCTAGCAAAATGATACTTAATCGTCTCGAATTAATCGGTCAATATGCTAAAGAGCATTTTGGTAGACAGAAAATGTTTATAAATTATAATTTACTCAATTCAAAATACGAGATATATTGTTATTATATATAATAGAAAATTACATATCGAATATACGACAATTTAGCAATTACGATGTTCTCTTCATGTATTTGATAAATGGTAAATTAATCCGAAGTGTATAATTACGTTTAATTAAACGTGATATATTTCTTGCTTTATATTTCACTAAAAATAACACGTAAAATCCAGATTGATATCCCTGTCGTGTTTGTACGCGACAATATGCATGAAATTCTATCGTAGTTAATGCTTTTGAGCGCAATGTGTTGTGCGGAAGAATCACAGACCGCATGCGCCTGCAGCCACTCCCGAGGTCTACATGTAACCGTAATGACGTCAGCGCGCTCCATGATCTGCTACTCCATCCGGCATCCCTCCGTTCTACTCGTTGGCGACGTATCATTTTTTTTCTACTCGTCAGCGAGTACAACGCCTACAGATCTTCCAGATTCGCGGAGTAGCTGGAGGATTCCCGTCGCGAGCAAACAAAAGTCCCCATCCATCTTCGGTACTGATACCACCATCAGAACGACAAAGTGTGCGACGCATTCCCCGCGGAGAACAAAGTATTTGGAAAAAGTTCGCGGAGGAGAGAGAGCGTTACGAAAAGCGATGTAATATCTTTCCCGTTGTAACTTCGAGACACAAAACCTGCGGAAGCAGATCCCTAGGACCTTAGATGGTAAAACTGACTTCATTCGAACGTCATTACTTATTTACGAGTAAGAGAAATACTTCGTAAGGCCACGTTTATGGCGGTCGTGGGTTTCACCGAGGGCACGCGATTTAGAAAGGTGCTTATCCTAGATAAAACGGCGTGCAGTTACACGGGCGCTCTAATGCACCCCGTTGAAAGTTTTAGATAACGTAATGTTGCAAGAGGTAGTGTTCTAGAATTCGTGATTCTACCTAAACGGTGTTAATTCCCCTTCACGCGAAATTAATGAAGTAACGCAAACGTTCACTATTATTTAGGAATAATATCTTCTAATTAACTATTGTAGCCAAATTGCGCAGAGCTCAATGCATTATGCATTAATCGCTTCTTTCTCATCCCCATATTTTATAATCTATTCTTGTTCTTATTAAGCAGCTCATGTAAATAACCAGTTAACTAGATACTTAATATCAATCTACGTAACAATCATGTTCTAAAATCTAATATCAATGTTACTTAGTTAATTATATCTTTATATTTTCTATTTATTTCCATTTGACGGAAACGCAGTTCCTAGACGCTGAATTAATGATTTATCTTCTTCCTGCGCATCTCGGTTGCTTAGGTGACCTAATATATGACTTTGTGAGTGACTGTTCAACCCACGCTGTGTCGCGTTTTGATTAAAAGCGGGTGGAACGACGATCCACGCCATACGAGTCCCGTGGGGCGTTAAAAGCATTCTGGCGTTTGGCTGACGGTTCCCCGCGATATATCGCGTTTGTTCCCATATTTGGCTGGATCATTCGGGCTAACGCAGTCGGTCGGCTGGTCGATCGGTCGGTCGGTCGGTTGGTCGTTCGGTCTCTAGAGCAAACGAAGTTGCAGGCTACTGGTACAGGAGAGACTCGAGCGCGGCTTGTTCCGACGCGCAACGTTCGCCAAGATCAATAGACGGGCCGCGAGCCGTTATCCCAGGCGACCTTGCCAACCTTTGGCGATAACGGTTGCAGTGTCGGACGTGAGCGACAATTGCGCCGGCAGTTCACAAGAGCGCCGGAATTCGTGCGCCCGTCGGCTCGTGCGTTTACTTGTACTACTGTCGAGACCAAACATCCTTCGTCTGGCAGTAACATCTTCATGCACATAGGACCAATTGTACACAGAAGAGCAGAACACTCGCTAGCAACTCGGTTGCTTACAATTAGGCGAGTAAACTAGCGAGCGAGAGAGAGAGAGAGAGAGAGAGAGAGAATGCAATTTGTAGCAATCATTATAAATATGCTAATTTTCTGCTATCAATATCATTTTAAATCTTAAAATTAAAATAAAATTTTAATAAAATTATCATTTTTATTATTTGACTAACAGCTCTTTCTTTTGTATTAATTAAATATTATTTGGACAATATTAAACTTTAATTTTAAAAAATCGTTACATCTACGTTATGTATTTTTTGTACTTATAGTACACATCTTAACTCGACAATAAAGTATAATTTTCCGGAAAATAAAGTCAACGTAACGTACAATTGTAGAATGAGATGCGACAAGCGGAAAAATAAAAAATCCTGGAGCACAATTAGTGTCGAAAATGTCAAATTGTAGCTAAATATTGAAAATATAAAAAAAGCAATATTCTGCAAAACAAAATAAAAGCTGAAGCGATAAAATAAAGCAAAAAGACATAGAATGTGATTGAAATAAAATCCAATCAAATTTTCTGTGTTCGAGATATAAAGAAATTTATGCATGTCATCGAAGGCATGGATATTTTTGTAACAAACATTTTTCAATATCAATTTCATGATAGCTTATAAAAGACAAATTACGTTTGATACAATCATATATTGTAAGCAGAAAAAATATATAATAATATGAGATGCAAACAAATTGGATAATAAAATATGTCTGTGGAAATAAAGATAGTCCAAAATGTGTGATATACGTAAGTGTACATCAAAGATTAATAACGATATAGATTGCGTAGGACGAGTTTGCAAAGGTATCTTCTCAATGTGCCGATTTTCATAAATAATTCCTAAATATTCGAGATACATCATTAGGCCCGTTAAATTGTATATTCATAAAGATACACTTTATGCACTCATAAATTTAAAATTATGTAATTAGGGATTGCGATAAGATATCCTTGAATTAATGGAAATCTTGCGTCGGAAATTAAATTATAATCATAAATTCGAAGCAGATAGCATGTACAGATTATATAAAAGCGAATGTACCACCGTCCTTCAAGCTAGACTAGAGAGACGCTAGATTAAAACGCATAAAATTCACCCTCATCGTCCCGTCGCTCGCGTGGGTGCCTTTCAAACAGGTTTTAGAAATTGCAAATGTTATGCAAATATTTTAGCGCATTTAAAATTATTTCTACGCAAATATTCGATTTTCGATATTCCAAGTTAAATATTCTTTAAGTAATAGTTTGTAATATAACTCTCGTAATGTGCAAAAGAAGACAGAGAAGCCAACAATGAGTAACTTTAAAGTGTTCTATAATTATATTCAATAATTTAATGATATATATAAAACAATTCTAATAATACCTTATCAAATTACTGAACGTTTTGCACAGTCTTCTTCAGTAGTTCGAGTTTAACGTAGATTACACACATACAAAGATAGAGATTACACAGAACATGGTAAGTACGTCCGAAACTGACGGAATACAATAGAGAAAATCACGATAATACAGTATATAAATACAGTATATAAATAAGAGTTAACAATTAGAGGCCAACATCAAAGTCGAGAGAATATCCAACGCAGACATCATACAAAAATAAATAAATAAGTTATCGAAGTAAAAAAATAAAATATTCAAATATAAATGCATCGAGCCATGCAAACGTTAATAAACTGATGTATAAATGAAGGCACTTATAGCATTAAAATAAATATCCTTTAATCAAGCATTAAAATAAATATTCTTTAATCAAGATTTTGTAGGGTGTATTTACATCTTTATATCTTCTCTAAATTGTCAGAATATTTTTTATCCTTATAATTCCTCAGTTCTGAAGTATAGCTACTTACTTATGAGGTAGAAATACGGTGCCCATGAGAGACTCCGTATATCTACGCATCGCACGGCTCGATGGAGGGCGCAAACTCGTATTTGCACTGCGTATTCAAAGTTTACTTCGCAACTAGAGAATTTGATTCAAAGTCGCGCGGGTGGAAAGAATGTACACTCACTGCTTCGGTTACGATCCGCATTATCTGCTCTAGCGAACGTTAAAAACGGTGTCTCAATGTCGCACGCACGTACGCGCATCGTCATTAAATATATATACGTCCAGGAATGCAAAAATACATATCATCGTCCGCCCTTTGATGTGCGTCGACATCGCTGCGCTTCAAAGCGCGAATAGGGTATGCGAGCAACAAGAATATTCAGCGGTCGAATATTTTTCACGAAGTAGCACCGAGAGTACATCTGCAAATGGAATGTCTTTTGATGCACTTCTTTTCGCTCTTTTACGTCACTGATATGCATTCACGCCGCTTTGCATTCCGGCGTAAAATCGTACGTAAGAGTAACGTAAGAGTATCGATAAGTACATTCCTTGCTGCTAAGTTGAGCCCTATGCTACGCAAAGAAAAGAAAAGAAGAAAGTATGAGCAAAACGAACAGAAATGAATAACGCGATTATGCGAGAAAGTGAATGAAAAGCGAACAAGATGCGACAGCGAAAATGCGATCATTTCAGTTCAGAGTAAGAAGAAAAATACGATTTTCGCGACGTCAATGCGACGATTTAATTAACTTCAAAATAAAAAAATTATTAAATCAAGCGACGGAATAGCAATTGATGTAGACACAGCAGTAATCGTCATTTTGAATGGACAGGTGCAAGTAAATTAATCAGAAAATAAAAAATAAAAATATCGAAAATTCAATTTAGTGTAATCCCAATACATTATGAAGCAGTGAATATATCAAGATTCTTATTGATAATATTTTGGTAAATTAATATACACACACATCAATAAGTTTCATCAATAAGAAAAAGAAGAAAAAGAAAAAGAAAATAGACGCAAAATTATCAAGTTCATGAAATAATAAAAAAAAAAATAAAAACAGGCAATAATAGGTCTGCTTTCTGTGATTAAACTAGAATATACTTTTTGAACTTACATGAAATAAATTATTTACAGTTTTTAAAACACTTAAAACATCAAATTATTAGTATCTTTCTAAAGTGCTTATTAGTATTAAAAATTATTAAATTGCTCAATTTAAATATGTGATATTACTACTCTAGTTCTGTTCATTACGTTCAAGACCGAAGATTTTCGGCGCGCAATTCGTAGAATTAGATACGTATTGTACCTATAAATTCATTCTGAAATACTCAAGCACTAAGATTCGCTTTGATCGAAAATAGGTTTATTTTTCTTAATTAATTTAAAGTGAGATGGGTTTAACATTTTGCGCAAGTGAGAGAGTTCTAGTGTAATCTAGAATAGGAATAAAAAACAGATCTTATGATTAAAATTATTAAATTCATAACGTTCAAATTATACCTAATTTATTTTTAATCATTTCTATGGGTCGCCTCCTTAGGGGCAGCATACTGCTCCTACTGAATATGTCATTTAATTTAATTAAAACAGTAAAATTAAACAATTTAATTCCAGAAGATATATTAAAGATTCAAATTTAGTTCATTATTTAGTAAATGCATTAATATGCATGCATTAATATGGATATTTAGTTTAAAACTAACCATAGGAATGGATTAATTCACATTTTGACTGCACACATGAAAGTTGAAAATGACAAATGTAATTTAACTCAAGGGCTATTATCGCTCCTTTTATAACCAACAATATATTTCTGCAGTATTTCTATGATGCATTATCACATTTGCAAAACATCATAATGGCTATTATTTCAATTAGAAACGTCTACTAAACGTAGATCACGTCTACTAACTATATATATATATATATATAAAATACCAAGAATGCAACTATCATGCAAATAATCATTAATATTACTTGACACAATCCCAATCTCCTAAAGAAGAAGCTATTGAGTGAACATGATCTTCTTCTATGCATCAATACACCTAGCGAACTCTGACAAAAGGGATGGTGGGAAGTAGAGGGTGACGAAAACTACTAAGTTCATGAAACAATCAGGCAGTCAGGGTGACAGCGAGCGCAGGCATAACGGCAGTCGTCGGCTTGCGGCGAGCAGGCCAGGTAGGGGGGGGGCAAAAAAAAAAAAGAGAAATGGACGAGGGTGGGCAGACAGGTAGGCAAGCAGGCAGGAAGGAAGGAATGAATTGCGCCTGCGCGCTGAAACGGCCGGGCTAGACGCGAGAGCCGCCACTCCCGAGCGCGTAGCGGTGTACCGCGGGTGCTGACCGAGTGTCCCCGCGAGAAGAGCGAGAGAGAGTGAGAGGGCGAGAGCGAGAGAAAGAGTGCGGAGAGAGCAGGCCGTGAGAGAGGTGACAGGAGCAGAAAGATGTCCATCGTGAGAGGAGGGATCCTGCGGAAGCGGAGCTCATGGCAGGACACCGTCGGCGATCAGGAGGCTCCGACTCTGTAGGACGCAAAACGAAGGAGGCGCACAACCTCCAGGAGGAGAGGATCCTCGACTCCCTCCTCCGCCGATATCCGTTATCCCTCGCCCGAGTGTTATCCCGGTGCCTCTTCCGACTCGAAAACACAGCGGGAATCGCGAACAAAACTCAGTGCTGAGCAGAAAAGAACGGAGGAGAGCGAGAGACAAACGAGAGGAAGAAGAAGAATTACGAAAGACTCCCGGTGATAACAAATTTTCGCAAAACTATTCCACGTCTTCGTTTATTGCGCGGTGGCGAGTCAAAACTACCGTAGTGATCTCATCGCGAGTGACTAAGCGCGCACAGGCGAGACGAGGAAAATGAGTCCGCGATAGAATTATTCAAATTGAATTCCAAGTGTCGTGATATTACAATATTACACTTCATGTCGCCGCACGAATGTTTATAAAAGTATCGTGAGTGATAGTGAGAAAGGCAAAGGTGAGCCAGAAGATCAGGCGAAAGCGTCGAGAGCTGAGAGAGGATCGTGGACGAGCGACGAGCCAGAGAGCACACGGAGAGGAGCCTGAAGAGGAAGCAAGACGGGGGTAGGAGGGTGGGGCCGGGTCAACGCGCCAGGTAGCAACGCCTCAGGACAGCCGACGTTCCCTTCGTCGTCGTTCTCGTCCTCGCCGTCGTCTCAGCGGCGAGGTGGTGTCGTGATTCCTCCTTCTTAGAACGCGGACAACCGCACCGATTCCGGGGGATGACAGCCATGGGGTCCTTCCACGCCGTCTCCGGGTGCTTCGTTCTCCTCGTGGCTACGGTCGTCCTACTGCCCGCCACGCATCACACACCGTTTGCATACGCCGCGTAAGTCAGCCGTTTCTACTTAGACTTTTAGACGATTGGATGCATTAGAGTGCACTGATATACATTAAAGTATGGTTAATCTGATCTAATGACAATCGTAAATGTGAAATGTAAACATTTTTAGTTACAAAGTACAACATACATTTTTTGCCAAACAGCGATTAATAAAATGTATTAAGAATTTCAGCAGTTTAATCCATTTCTATTATGTTAGATCTTTACATCAATTTGTGTACGATGACTTTAATGTACACCAGGGCGCACTGAGTGTATCCAATCAAATTAGACAAAATATAAATAATAGGCGAGCGTAATATGAGAGTAATATGAGATTGGCATGTGTACGTTTTAAGAAGTAAATGCTGAAACGTGATAGAGTAATTTTTATAGGAATCATTGGTATTTTTTACTAATAGCTTGAATCTGATCGTCTTCAATGTATTACAAGTATGAGTGGAGTATCAGAAAATAGGATTCTACGCGAAAGATCGAGACAGCGAGTTGTTGATGTTTTCTTTACATTTGCAAAGCGATGCTTATCACTGTTTTCGGTAGCTATTTAACTGTCTTCCCATGTTTAGGAATGTCCGAAGAGCTTGTATGTGCGTGTGTGGGAATAAAATAATTAAAGCGAACGTATTTGAACTTTGATAAAATAGAAAAAAGTATAATAAGTGGAAATTAGATTAATAAGAACAAATCAAATAAGAGAAATATCCTATTTTCGGTCGAAAGTACGTAATATGAATTTGTAAATTTATATATGAACATTATTAAGCATCAAAATTCGCTTCGACCGAAAACAGAATTTTTTTAATCTTACTTGAGAAAAAAGAAATTAATACTTTATCTAAACACTTTTGATAGATTAATAGAGATAATGTTTATAAAGTTTTATTATAATAAAAATTGATCGATTTAATCATTTGTAAAAATAATTAATTTATAGTATTCTAGATTTTATTTTGATATGGTTTTGTTAGATATCACATTGGAATATAGCTTTCTCGCGAGAGATTTTAAATATTTTTCATTAATATATTATTCTTATCAAAAATAACAATAATATATCAGTATGACAGGAGACCTAATTGATCCTCTGTCATACCGATATATTACTCTGATCATATTTCACACATTCTCTTGTATTTATATTTTATAATATAAAGACAATGATATATGTTTTTCACAGTAATTACTCCAAGAAAGATTCTTGCCAGATATATCACATCCCTTCCATATTAATGTTGTGGAAAAATATTGCGCCGGGCAAATCGTGACGAATGACATCTTCCTTGCGATAAGCGTCATTCATTATGCTACTTCGACGGAAATAACCAAGTTTTATTACGCGATCGTGTCTGACGTCAACCCGCCCGCTGCCTACTATCAAGAGCAAACAAGATAGGTTTAGCCTTTGACATAACGGGCGCCACAATGAGAGTGGCGCGTAGCTCTCTCCGCCGTCTGGATGCACCTCCGTGATTGCATGTAAATGAGCGGATACATGCAGTCACGTTGCATGCCCCAGTGTATGTCTTACCACCACGCGCGCAAGCTCTTTCCATGATCACAATGACACCATCCCTTGTGCCTCCAAGGCGACGATAAGGAGGCGCTCTCTCTCTCTCTCGCTCTCTCTCTCTCTCTCTCTCTCTCTCCCCCCTCTTCCTCCCCTCTCTCTTGTCGCGTTTTAATAAGCATAATACAATATATTCATCATGCATGCCCTGATCGTTTTAAACTATCTATATTTTCCTAAGCAATAGTAATTGACAATTCTTAACTATTAAATATGATTAATGTGATGCAAAATTATTATAGTCAAAACTATTATACGATATCGATTGATTCCAATAAATAAACAATTATTATAATTTATACTAGATTAAAAATCAATATTAAAATTTGTAAAATAATTATACACAAAGATTTATAATATTTTTCAAATAAAATATACAAATTAAAAAAATCATCTTTTGATGTATTCTATTGCAGTACAAAAATTATATTTTCATTGAATTAAAAGATTAAAATTAACAAAATTGTGCATTATAACATTCATTATAATCGAACCAATCCAATAAATTTTTTCAGTGATTTTTAACTTTTGTCATAATTAATGGAAACATTTAAATACACATATGAACCTTATTGTCAATTAGAAAATGTTACTTCAAGCAGAAACAAAACGATAAACTGGCGAATAGAAAGAACAGAAGCAGACATGAGCAATAGTAACAAAGCGCAAACAATGTCGACATTGGAATTGGTCGATGCTACACCCGCTCATCCGTTGATCGCAATTCACTAGTACGTATTAATAATCCGCAAATATAAAGCAAAGATATCTGCAATACGAGCCAGCGCTATCGATCACTTTGCACGAAACATTCGACGCGCTGTACTTGCAACCAACGCGACGGCTGCGTTTAATCAGATTCTTTCCCTGGCCGCTGTAATACGTTCCCTTACTACTGAAATCTTAATACGGCCATTTTAGTAAGATTTATCTTACTTATTTTATATAAACGTCTCGTCAATAGTGCAATTATCTTCTAAACTCCTAAAAATATACTTATATATTTTCTTAAATAAGAAATAATTGAAAGTTAATTGATATTACTTTTATAATCTTTATAACGTAGAAGTTTTAAATAATGACATTGAAAAAATGTTTCGTTTTAACTTATTCCGGATATTCAAAATTCTCAACAAATTTGAATGAAAATTTTTGTTCAATTTAAAGACTACTTTCTACTGCTTTATAATAACGCATTTTTTTAAATCATTGAATTGTTGTGATTATATCATAGCTATAATTTTCTGAATGAAAACTATACTTAATGTAACGACAAGTTGTACGTACGGTTTTCTTTAGCAAGTTATGTTATAAGTGATACAAGAAACAGTCTCAGTTTCGAGGTTAAACAGTGAAGGTTTTCTACACAATCTACTGCATTTATATTCTAATAATCACAAATATAGATTCATGAATAATCACAAATGGTAACGGAGACGTAAGTTTAAATTGTGAGAACGAGGATAAGAGGACTTAGTCAGTGGCATTGACTAACTGCGTCGTTATCGATGTTCCCGTACGTTTTGGATTGTCTAACAAGACACGTATATTTAATATACAAACTAGAATAAGCTGCAGTTTTTATTACTTTTTTGTCCCTATTAGTGTACCTTTGTATTTAAATCATAAAGAAAACTAATACAAATAAATAAGATAAGGTATTTTTTTATTAAGTTAAATTATTAATGTACACAATATCAACTCGACAAAGATAATGTTCTATTTTTTAAAGTATAATAAAGATTTTTTTGAAAGATCTGAGCAATTTATATAAATCTAGTAATATATATATCGCAAAATTTTAAGCTTACCTCTATTAGTACATTCTATATTGAAGTCGAGAGTGTTACTAATGTACATTGAAATTGTAAGTATAATTAAAATAATGATTTATGCAATATTAATTTGAACAATTACTTTATATCTATTATCTGTTTAGTAACTATATGTAAAATGAGTCAAATGTGAATAGGTACACAACTGAGAGCATATTAATAGGACCATCGCTTTTTGAAAGGCTACATACTAATAAGAACAAAACATTTTTATTGTTTTTAAAAACATAAAATATTAATTTTTTAGATTAGAAAATATTATAAGAAAGAAAAATATTTGAAAAATCAATATTACAAACAGACAAAATTAAAAACTACAATATTAATAATTATTTCAGTAATGAGAAAGTTGGTAAAAAGGCATACTAATAGTAATCCTAGTTAATCAGAATTTTATGTTCTTCAGATACTAAAGATAGTTTCTCTCAAGTATCAGACAATATTATCCATAGTGAGATAACCACTATCGAAACAGTTTTAATTCGCTGCGCTATTACACGCGAAGAAGATGGTAAACGAGTAGTTACATGTAGTCAGAAGGATTATCAATATTTACGCTCTTTCGATGAGCGGAGCCTCGGTCGTTCCACCTGTTTCCTTCTCGAGTGGGCCACGCTTCTCTCTGGCCTCCTCTAAACCTCTATGAGTACCAACTGCGGAGGTACTGTAGCGTAGTATCGGTGATCGCAGTAGAGCTCTCGAGCAAGAGGGTGCTCCCAACGTGGCAGGGCTCCAAATCCTCCTACGCCACCACCCTCGCCAGCCCACCAGTGACTAGAATTGTCGCCACCCTCGCCCACTCTTTGGATCGGTAGCGTACACCAAAACCCCCATCTCTCTACAACGAGGAAGAACACCCTTTTTGCTTCACTCTATCACCCGGACGAAGCTTGATCCGAAATCCCAATTTCACCGCACCATCTTCATTCAAGTTTCCATCATCCCTGATAGCTTCATTACTTAAACCTAGCAACTGCAGCTATTAAATGGCAATTATTTTGATGAAAATATAACAAAATGTTAAAACTTTTTTAAAGAAAATGAGAATAATGCTCGATAAATTTACCAGCGAAATTGGCTGAAACGTAGTTACGAGTAGTACGAGTCAACAACAAAGACGGTTTATCCTAAACGTTCATTCGAACTTATTTTGAAATATCTAATATAAAATTTTTTTTATTTCTTTGTTCTTTCTTATATATATGAGTATAAAATAGCTCATGTAACGTTTAACTCGAGATATTTATTTTTAAATATTTGTTAAACAAATTTCGTACATTGTGAATTACTTTTCCAAATTTATACTACATTCTTTCAATACTACTCTTCAAAACTAATGATATATTCATATACCTTTATTTTGATTTTCGCAAATAATTTTATTTTAAAATACCTAAATATATTTTTATATATAATAATTATCAGAAACATCATACATTTAGTTCCATTTCGGACTACGAAAAATGCTAAAGATTGTGATTATATCATGAATAATTAACGATTATCATCGAAAATATCCATTCAAAGATTTCACGAAAGCTATCTATCGATCCGTGATATCTTTCATCGGGTGGCGAACCATGCGACTCTCATAGAGATAGAAAAATCCTTTGGCAACTTTCCGGAATTGGAAACATCCTGGATTATCATCCGGTCGAGAATCGTCGTGTTTTCGTCGTAAGAGCATCACCCACTACGGAAACAGTCGAAATCACGCCAAATCATTCTACTTCAACTGACCTATTTTCTGCGGTAGTATACAAACGCGTGTATTTCTGCGACGGAACGGATTGTTGTTTTCCTTCGCATATCCACTCTAACCTGGTCTGCAACCACGTTGGCAATATCACCATCGTTTGGAAGGATAACAGTGTGACAGCCGATGCCACCGAGTGTTTTTCCATTACCGCTTCGACTAGAAAAGATTTATCTTTCTAGCGGTCCCACGGATATATCTGGCATCCTGTATTCGCGTAATGGAGCTTTAAATTTATTTCCACTTTCAGAAATGCTACTATGTACCCCAATCTATTCCAATATGAAGTCGAAGTCTGGCAGTAACTACTGAATTTTTTATACGTTCCTGTTTAGGTGTTTAAGAAATCATCGACCACGCAAAGATATTTCCAGCACGAGATACGATTATTAAATAAATGATCGTAAGTAATTGCAAACGTTTTAAAAAAGAACTAATAAGAAATATATAGATATAAAAATAATCGTAAAAAACAAAACATTATCAGTAAATATATATCAGGATTCGATTTTCGTAGAAAGATCCTTTAGTAACTTCCCATACATTTATAATAGTATTTGTAAAAGTATTTAACAAAAAAAAAATAGTAAGTTTAATTTTATTATATTAAAACAATTTTTCATACTATATGTATCGATATAAATTGATGATATAGGCAATGAAAAAGGTCAATGGTTACCCATGTTCCAATTTAAAAAAACGGAACATTTTACGTAAACAATTAGTGACTGGCAGCTGGCATATAAAGGCTGACAGAAATCGGGCACAATAGAATAGAGAGACGCGGGCAGAGAGAGAATGACGCTTCGTTCGCAAACAACCAATGCATATTTAATAGTGGACGATTATTAATACGCGCTTACGCGAGTGATTGATGAAACTACGAAACCATGCAAGCCTGAACAATTCGTGTCACGATTTATATGTTATAATGATTATAGATCTGTTCTATTTTATTGCGTTCTTAATCTTTATGAACACAAGAGCTATTTGATTATGTGCACTTCAAGAAAAGAAAGAATAAAAAGAGAATCATTTTGTATTTAATTAAAAAGAATATACTTTATTACAAAAAATCGGATTATCTTCGCGAGAAATAAAAAATAAATTCATTTTTAAATTAGTTCGAAAATGTTATATTGCCCTCTTATTTAGATTGCAAGAAAAAGATGACGCATACAAAAATTAAGCATACGTTCTTCCTTGCAATAAGCACAGCCTCTTCTTCACGTTGTAGCAAGCACTATTTCATATCACTTCATATTTCTCAGGATTCGTATTTCTATCGACCGATATTATGATGTTTAGTGAGATCACTGCATGATACATAACAAAACACATTTCCGATAGTAACTTCAAACTTAATCGGAATGGTGGCCGGTAACTCGACAGCAAAGAGGCGCGAGTGAAGACACGAGAGAACGGCATCCGGATCGACGAGCGAGCCCATCCAGTTAGCTGCAAATCGAATATTCTTCGGTAACTGTAATATCCGGTTGAGCCGCGCCGAGCATTCAAACGGCTGACTGTTCCTCGTGCTCTACCACTAGCATACCGAGTGCCATATTCCGCGTAGCAACGATACAGGAAACCGTAGCCTCGATATTAATGATTTCATCCACTCACTGGATTCGTTCGCTTTTGCTCAACGATTTATTCAAGCAGTTCTCGGGTTTTTGTTGTATAATGCTGACGTTACTAATTATATGAAGACACGTGCGGCTTGCAACATAATACTTCTTCATTTATATAAAAATATATGTTTAGACATTCCTCATAAGAGCATATTTCTGCTCAAAACAAAATGTATAAACTTACATTTAATGTGTTATATATAAATATTCTAAAGTATTCGCAATATGTACGACTTTGCAAAATTTCTAAATGTTTTTGAACATATCGTAGAAACTTTCTAATTTAGCAATTGTTTATCTTACAAAACGAATGATTAATTATAATAGTATACATAATCTACTTATAGTTTATCTGAAATTATTTATCTAAAATATAGTTGCTTTTTAAAACATTAGATATTATATTAAAGTTTAAGCTTTATATTTTTATAATAAAATTAATGAGATACATATTTACCTGTATAAAAATGCTTTATATAGAAATCATTATTTTATGTTGATTCAAAACTGATTTGTTTAAAAGAAACTATTAATACGTTTCGTGATACGTAATAAATAACAGATAGGTTATCACAAGTGCTTTTACAATGTAAAGCAAATAACTAATAGCACTGCACGTATGCGATTGTCTTAAATCTCTTCCGCAGAAATTTCCCTCTTATTATATGACATCGTACACAAACTTAAACTTTTTTCTTGTATATTAATCGAGAGCATATCTAATACGACGCGCTTGACCTTCAAATAAACTTTTTATGAAATTACTATATATTTTTCACGGTACATTTACTGAGTATCAATTATGGAAGTTTTAGATTTTTGACAATCTCTTCGATTATTCATTGCTGTTTTATATATTTGATCCGAGTCGTGATTCCCTAGTGCATTTTCCTCTATAAATATCACAGTAATACTACAAACGTGCTGGTTAAAGTTATTAGTGTCGGAGTTAAAACACTTGGACAGTAACCGCGATGTAGAGAGTCGAGCATAGCTCGAGCGGTCACGCGATACGGAGACTTTCCTGTCCGCTTCTGGATTTTAACTCCTGGCTTTTGCGCTCATAAATTCGTGTGCGCGGCGAGTGTCACGATTAATATGCGGTTGTTTCACCCCGTACGACCCCTCGTCATCTACACAACCACCACATTGCGAAATTCGCGACCATGCCGTGACAGTCACCATACTTTCAAATTACTTTCAAATTACCACTCGCCAAATAACGAAGATCCCACCACGCAATGCGAATGAAATAAACCAAATTATTACGTCGCAAGAATGAATAAATTACGTACAATCTATGTATTCCCTGAATCGAAGATACATCGACAGATAAAGTTTAAGATTACGTGATTTAATAAGAAAGCTACACATTTATTCATTATTATAAAAATGCAACGTCTTACAGAAAATACGTTTACGTTTGAATATAATATAATGTATTAATTAATATAAAGAGGAGTTGAATAATTTAATATATTATATATACATTACTGATTATTGATTGTGAGAACAAAACATCAATTATAACAAAAATATACAGCAATAAATAATTACATTAAAATAAAATATCAATAATAATATATGTATATAATAAGATGTAGATGCCTTGACAGCAATATTTTTAGATATTTTTTCGAGAGTAAATGATCGGGATGAACCTGTACCTTCGTAACATGTGAGTAGTCAAAGTCAATCGAATTATTTATAAATGAATGGTAAGATATACAAAGGTACATCGCGAAGAAATTCAACAGGAATCGATTTGCGTTCAAGGATGAATGGGACGAAGAATAGCCAAGAACAATTACGGTAAGCAAACGTTATAACCAATGTTAGATACTAGATACTAGCGTAAAACCACATGCAAGTGGTAAACACAAGGGACAGGCAGGACAGTGATAAGCAAATAAATCAATATAGCCAGGTAAACTAACAAATTGCTCTTTCTCTTGCGTGTCACACACACAAATCATATAAAGGGAGCAAACCATCGGCTCGATAATAGCAAATAAACAAATCCTCAGAATTTATAGAATGTAATTTACTCTTCATTTCAGAAATAATAAAAATAATTTTACACGGCACAAATAAGTTTAATTAGATTAATAGTATTAGGTGTTGGAATTAATTCGTAGCGTTTTTTAATAAAAGAATGTTATTTATTTCACATGAGCATTAAAAAATACATTAATGAAAGTACTTCCCATCACTTGTAAAACGCTACGAATTAATTCCAACACCTAATAGTATACACATAAACGTGTAACTTACATAATAATTTTCATTATACATTATAAATTTAATAATTTAAATGTAATAATTTACTCGTATAATAATTAATACGTCAATCATAAAGTAGATGCGCCTCGAAAGTGACATATACTGTTGGAAATGCAATTGAAGCAAAGAAAGAAATAGTTAGAGGAACAAATTGAGTACAGATATATTGGACAAAGCCAATGCAGCGCACATACGGGTTTGCAAGTCTTGCAAATAAATCTTTGTAGATTCGAATATCACGCTTTAGATGAAACGATGCGGGTTACAATTAACTATGTCAACAGATGTACATATATACATCACAAGATACTATACCATTTAAATCAAGAATATCGCAACTTAATCTTGACTAATAGCAACGAGAGATAAGCCAGAAAAACATTATTTTCACAGTCAAGTGAGATGCATACACGGCATGTAAGTGCAATTCAGGAACTCTAATCTGTCATCGTCTCTACTATCGCGCAGTTCATCGTCCATGATAATCATCATACGTACGCATCACAGTGTCCACGAAGAAGGATTGAAGCTCTAAAAGCTTTCTTTCACATGGAGGAAATGCGACTAAGTGATGGACGATGTAAATGCCTCCCCTAATGGCGCGAGTCGACAAAATGATAAACTCGATGACTACTTGGTACGTCGTACCAAGTGACGTACACGGGGTACGGGGTCGAAGACGAGCGAAGATGACGGGGTGCGGAATCGGCAAAGAAGGGAAAACAGTTTGCGGAGGTAGCCGAGAAAGAGAAGGGAGGTTGTCGGAGGTTGTGGGTGGCTGGAGAAGAGCGGGGGTTTCTCGCGTGCAGCCTTGACATGGGCCAGGAAATCAATGGGACCTCCAACACCGATGCAAACTCGGTCAACCAAGCCGCGCAACGGCCCACGTCCATAATGTCGTGCAGTACACGCGGATGTACGCCGCTGTCGACCAGTAATCGATGCAAGATCTTGTTCTGAGGTACTGTCTTCGCGTTAACCATCGAATTTGTACATATTTAAATCAAGCGATGACATGAACCATCAATCAGCGCGCCGTTACTTCATTTAATAATAGACCAAAGATCGAAACGAGCAAATATAGATAAACGATGAAAATAAACGTGATGAACTTTGTGAAAAAAGCATGTCCCGGTTACGATCTGGATCCTTAATTAAATCGACAGAAATAAAATAAAATGAATAATAATTTAATAAGAATTCCTCCTCTTGGAATCTATTAAAGAATACTTGAACGTATCAATTAATCTCAAATAATCTATAAACAAACTTATCTTTCTGTTTATCGTCTTTTTTTTTTAATGAAAAGCCGTGCTATATCTTTTTCTGTACAGTTGACTGGCTTTATTTTTAATATATCCTATCCTTATGAGCGATACACCCGGATGATAAAATGCTTTGAAAGAAGTGCCCGCATTATCAATATCAAAACCAGCGCGGCGTGTATCAAAAAAGAAATCGGTATTCGTCATATATTCCTGAAAGTCGCGATCTCGATCCTACGTCCATCCTGTTGTCTATCGTGATGATGGCATCGGTGCCGATGGGCAGGAAATGAAACGACATTTCAAAGGAAATGTCAAACAGTCCAGTAGGCACGCCTCACTGATCAGAAACAACCACTTTATCTGCTTTC
>NW_011627283.1:280570-349139 GCF_000204515.1 Acromyrmex echinatior
CTACATCAGATATCAAGTAACGAAACAGATACCTACATTTCACAAATGATACTACATCGATAAATAAGTAGATTCATAATGTCAAATTATACCCAATTTGAGTTATTTTTAATCACATCTACAGGTCGCACTGTACCAAATAATATCGTTAATTTGTATAATAAAACAATTTAACGTAAGAAAATGTATTAAATTTAACTCAAATTTAGTTTATTATTTACTAAGTGCATACGTTAATATACATGATGTTAATTTTGAAATAATCACAGAAATAGATTGATTTACATTCTGACATTGATGAAAGTTAAAAATGAAGTGTTATTTAATTAAATAGATTGGGTTATCATTGCTTGCTCCTTTAATATTTAACAATGTACATACATTTTATGTGTTAAAAAACTGCATGACTTCCTTACGTCGATATCTTCACAATATATGATTTAAATTGTGTGTGCTTGACTGGTTCAAAATCCAAATTTGTTAAACAGTAGCCAAAAGATAGAAAGAAAAGAAGGAATTTACAATATGAAGGAGAGATAGGAGGTATGTCGCAATTCGACACGTCAATTCGATTGACAAAGTGTTTCGTTATACGTCGACATTAATGTTATTGATGAGAAACAACGGTCGTGACAATAGAGGCCGGCCTCCGACGTAACCCACAATCGCGGCCGTGTATCTGCATGCCAGAACCTTGACGAGAGCGCGGCCAGGGCTGCCAATCAATGACGAGGACATCACCCTCGACGACTAACGTCTGCGTCCTTGATCGTCCGTTCGCCGCCGCGTCGAACGCGGCGACTAAAGCCACTACACGTTCGGAATACTTGAGGCACCGAGGTCGAGTCAGGGCTAAATTCCAGGGCTAACTAACGGTAAGGAAAGTACAATAGCATCTTCTGCAGGTGTATGAATTTAAAGGAGAAAGAGCTACATTTGCCGCGATAGAGTCAAATGGCTCGAGGACGTAAGTGCAAGCGGACAATCTATACTAGATGCTTCATGCGAACATACCGATTAATCATTGCATGCAATTGCGGACATCGATTGATAATTTCTAATGTGAATTAAATACATATGTTATGCAAATAGATTGCATCAATAGATGAATAAATATAATCTTGAAATATATAATACATATGAAATATGCATATTTGTCATGTATATATAATATTTTTAATTAAATATATATTGATGAAAAAAGTTGATCGAAATTTAAATGTCTAATGATAATTGAAAAGATGGTTAGAAAATTAATTAAAAATTTGTAAGTTTCTGTAGTAAATTTATTTCTCTTTATTGCTAATAAAAATGAAAATTTCATTCTTACAGATTTTACAGATAAGATTTAGATAAATACTGCACTAATTTCTTAATTGATCATGCGGTTAATTGATTGATCGGATATTTGTTTATTTCGATACACAAATAACGATGTCGCAACATTATAAATTTTTTATGATAATTATTAAACCATCTATTGTGTAATTCCTTACAATAATACCGACATCGAAATTAAACAGTCCCGTACGATGCACTCTTGTGAAATTACAAAAACCACGAGAAACTAGAAAAACCAACGGACCAGCGAAACATGTTTTGTAATTCAGCGCATGAATAGAATCAAGCGCTCGTGTCTGCGTGTTTGCCATATGAATGAGTGTGCATCGAATTGTCGAATACGAATAAAGGATTTTTGTGTGTATGCATGTGTTCCATGTACAAACATAATAAAAGAACTTTCTAGGTCACATTAAGGTAATGCACCGCGGTTACCGAGTCGAAATTTGTCTAAAAGTTAAGTGAATGAAAAAACAAGCACGAAAAACCAACGAGCTGAATTTGAATAAAAAAAACTAGTGAGCATCTTCTAGTAGTGAGTAATTTACATATGATCATCTCGAGAAGATGAACATTCGTATGATGTTGCGAGCGACTTCGATGTTTATTCACCAAATATTTTACCATTAGTAGAAGATATTTCACAAATTCTATAATGAATTATTTTTCTGTAATATACATAATAATCATTTTTATATTCTATAATTCTATAATATTTTTCTAAAATAAATCATAAATAAATTCTTCTCAATAATTATTTAACAAAGCGTGTTATATAGAGCTCAAAAAATACGTTACCAGTTACTTTTTAAATCAATGTGAAATATTTTCACAATAAAATCTTAAATTATATTTTTTACTGGTAACTAAGGTGACCAAATAAAATTGATATTAAAAATGTATAATATGTTAGCTATTGTGTTCATATATAATTTAATTTATTAAATTTTAATTTTAATGGAAAATATCTACAGAAGTATTACGTTCTGGAATTTGTTATTAGAATATTTGCGGTCATGGTCATGGAACGCGCTGAATATTTCAAGATGATGTTATAAAACATGCCCATCGTCAACATGCCACATTGTTTGCACAAATGTCGTTCTTAATAGATTCGTGACTCTCAGATCTATCCCTAACTAATCTCACTCATCGTGCCAATAACAACCATAAACTATAAATACAAAATTGCGGCATAATCTCGCATCTTCGAGCGCCGGTGATTATATCCCACGCAACTTCACACATCGATTGCATCCTGTGTCAAGGTTATTTACTTTTATTCTTCCGACGCGCATTATGAATTTCTGATCAGCGTTGGGACACGTGCCCCAAGTCGATGAGAAATATTTATAACGTTATCGACCGTATTTCCGCGATGAGCGATCGAGCTAGTAAACGAAGTGCATATCATTTGTAATTACCAATTAGAAATTCGTAATTTATAATAACGCAAATTATTAATGCCATCAAACGGATGCTGCTTTTTCTAATAGAGACATCACGACAGAACATTAACGAACATTTACTGAAAACATATAATTCACGACCGAAATAAAAAGAGATTTCACGATCATCTTCGTAATGGCTCAAGCAATCATATAATTGGATAAAATCCTGCGAGCAATAGAAAATTGATAATTTCTTCGCTGGCAAATACGCAATTATTGACCCGTATTTACGTGGACCTCTTTCGAGTCAAGACGTATATAGCCGGCTGAAAAAAGCACCGACGATGTCGGTGCCGACGGCAAACCCTCCCGTGTATAAAAAGCCATTGCAATCACGCGGTGTACTGGCACGCTAATGGGGCATTGATATAATTAACTACTATACCTGCACGCTCTTATCGAACCCAGCTCGTACGTCGCTGAAGCCGCCGCCGTCGCTGTCGCCACGAACGCATGCCTGGAACAAAAATAGCATCGTTGTATACCTATCTACTGTGCTCCGAGTATCGCGCGTATTCTCTTGGCTAAAGGTGAACCTGATATCACATTTAGCGTCTGAGACGGATTAAATTTAATTTTCGGTTAAATTCAATTCTCATTTAATTCATTTTTTTAATATAATATGTAAGAAATCAATAATAAATGACATTTATAATCCCCATCATTTTACACTTGTCTCCTGAATTTTTAATTTTTTCAATATTGATTTATTATTAGTTTTAAGTACGATTGGATTTGGCAGATTACAAAGTATAAGACTTCATAAGATTGCATAGTTAATTAATTCTAAAAAATGTAATAGTATCTTTTTTAACATCAGAAATGTATCAAAGTATAATTCAATTTCAATAAAGTATCATTAAGAGTCAATCAATTCAGCTTGAAAAGGAAAAATCGAATCTACATTTTTATTTTTCAATCATCTTCATAATTTAAAACTTTTATTCAAGATCAATTGTATTAAACGTAATATTGCAAATTGTAAAATTATGTAACAAATTAAATTTACCAAAGAATTTATAATAATTTATAATAAAGCAGCTCAAATGTCTAAAACATTTTATATATGAAACACGCAAGACACAACCGACGTTTACGCGCACGCTCGTGCGCACGCAATTCCCTCATTTTCGCGGATTTCTGCTTCTTGATTTGCGTCAATGTGCATTACGTCTTCGCGCGGGAGCTGTATTTTTATTTAACCCAGAACGAAGTGAGCACGTCGGGCGAAAGTATTGCGTCTATAATGATGGCGAGGGAAGTGGATGGAAGGATATCATGAGCGCGCACAAGCCGGGTAAAATCGAGAAGCAGAATATATGAGAGAGAAAAATATCTCCGAGGATTGGATACGTGCGTAAAGAGAGAACGTCGAATTAAGGGCTAAACGGAATTTTACGCGCGAATTTGCAGGAGTTTCTCATATTTTCTAACGTATCCGCAATATGCCCGGCTTTAGCACACTAGAAATACACTTCACTTTTTCATCATCCAAAACATGCACCACGCCCATGTTCGAGGATATACGTATGCAGGAGTAATCTCCTCCGTGTGCCAAAAACAGCATATATCAATGCGAGATAGAAATATAAATACGTATAAATTGAGAAATTTTGAAATATTTCTCATTTATCATTTTTCATCATGAAAAATCATCTACAAAATTGCAATTTTGCTAATCACTTCTCTAATGTTACAATCTCTTTATCGTTCGTAAAACAAAGTAAGGAAACTGTCGTCCTGTGTCCACATTATGTATTACGTATCTGACTAATCACGTTTTAAAAACATAAATAGTATCAGCCAACATTTAGAAAAAACTTATATATTTTAAACTAAATATATATAAGAGATAAAAATATAGGATTGCTTTGTAGTATGAATTTATTAATTTATCGCTGTTATTTAGAATATAATTACCTTATTGCTGAAATAACTTCCATAATTTTTTGTTAAATGTAACTTACTCACTGCTTCTCGTATTTCTATTTGTTCTCTAGCATTATATTCTATAATATTTTGCGAATTTGTGAATAGGTTCAAAATTTTCCTTAGTCTCCTACGCCAGATTTTAGCATACTTTTCGAGGTGCGCCAAAAGTTCGCGTGCACCTGATCCAAGATTGACTCACATACCTTGAGTAGAAACAGCACGATACCAACGACGACGTGCCGACCTTACTTTATTATCAGCCATCATAAGTACGCCTGCACGCAGGTTGAATTTTCTCTCTCGTGACTTTTTCCCTCCCTCATAAATTCAGTGAACGAAATGCTAATGTATGTTAATGTTAAATCGATGCCATTCGCGCAGTTGCGAATCGATATATGCAGGTGGTCGATTAAACACGCAGTGTACAGGTCATAGATCCGCTGTTGATCCTAAAAATACAAAGGCAACAAACGATGCGCGAGCACATATCCCACCTCGTTCCACTGCACTTGATTAAAAGCAATTTTCGGATCCATCCACGTGTTGACGTGATTAATTTCGCGTCCGATAGATGAACGAATCTCGCATGGGCATTAAGTACAACGAAGAAATCAGAGTAATCCGCGCGTTGGCCACTGCCGCACGTGTGACTTCAATTCCCTCGTACGAAACTCGGAAGTTCACGTCTACATGGAAATCAAAAGCCGAGCCTTGTCAAACAAAGCTTGAATATTCATGATTAATATTTGAATATTACAAACTGCAGTTGCGGGAATAGGATGGAAGGGAGCTCTTTACTAGTCCTAGAATGTTGAATGGTTACCGCTTAACATTAATATACTTTTAAACATATGAGAAAGAGAGAGAGAAAGAGAAGGAGAGAATTACATGCTGCTAGATAGAACACAATATACTATTAATAATGAGCAATTTACATAAACTTCATTTACCATAATTATAAGATAATGTCGCTGCATTGTACTGACGGAAAATTGGTATGCGTTAAGGCTATGTTTGGAATTAAGTCTATGTATTTTCGTTGTGGTACGATATTTTCTATTTTAGTTAAGGATGTATCAAACCATTTCACACTTGAATAAATTTCTTTGAAACGTATAATGTTTTCGCAACTATTCTTTTAATATATTTGATAATATCAAAAAGCAAAATCAACGAAATCGGACTATAATTAATTTCTAAGTAGTAATTAATATTCAAATATAAATGTATATTTATATATGAATTTAAAAATAAAGTTTTCTTTATTTATAGTATATTTATAGTATGCACCTTCTGTTAATCCTATAATGCTTACATAAAATTATTTTTTGTATGAGTAATTGTATTTTAAATTCTTAAATGTATATTATAAAAGAAATGATCTTGATAATATATATAAGTTTACCGCATAGTAAGAAATATATGCGAACAATGAATAAATGCATTTGCATGATACCTATACTTTCAAAACGATATTAGGTTTATCGATAATTCGCGTTGAACAATCTAGAAATAGTTCATGGAAAAGTTAAAATACTTGTTCGTCAAGAACTATTCTCGTTGCTCAGTTCGAAGCTCTGTCTCACGAAATCTTCAACAATATTCGCAATCTATCTAACCTCTATCTAGCTGAAAACCATTTTGATAACCGGATCGAACTTGCGCGGATGTTAGATACGATAGAGAAGTCGGAGTAATCCAAGCCGTTAGTTCCGCATGTAAAGCAGCTGCGTACTCGTATTAGTGCTATTGCACTTGTACATATAATACGCTTGTAACGTATTGTAAATCGAAGCTTAAACTACATACCTACTACAGAATAATGTAATCGATATATACATATTACTTTAGTTAACTATTATACTGTTTTGGAATAAATAAATATAATAAATAATGGTTATAATAAAAATTACACCATAAAATTTTTTTACAATATATATCTAATATTTGTAGAATCTTAACTAAGTCAGCAGCCAGATTACATTAATATTTCGGTTTACCATTTAATTTACAAAACAGAGCAGATTTAAAAATCATTATATATTTAGAAAAAATGAAAATTTTATATATATATATATATATATATATATATACACACATATGTATTATATATACGTGTATATGTACAATATCAATGTAATATTTAGTATATAATTAAATTACATTATAAATTATTAAAAAAAGTGCATTTTTCCTATTTAATAATCATGAATTCATGTACTATATTAAAATATTAACGTAATAACTAATTTAATTCTTGTTAATATCTTAATAATGTGATTTCTCAACCACCCTATTCGCAAAGCACGTCCTGTAACATGGTTAATTCCTTATCCACGTCCGGTAGCCGGATATAACTCGTTGGACACAACGGAGAAATCAGAGTAATCCTACATCGCGTATAGAACTCTGCCGTGTTCGTGTACTTCGATCCTCACACGTGCATATAGACGGTTGTACATATATCTCATACCGAAATCGGAGTGTTATTAAGCACAGCTCGAATATTCATGATCGATATCCGGCGCTCTTTAATTAATGTCTGGATAATATAGCTTGCAAGCGACTCACTTGAGATATCCCACCTCACATGCTTTAATTATAAAATCACGAACACGAATCGATCGTTTACCGTTGTAATATATGGTATTAGGAAATGCTAAATATAACTTCGTTAAAATAAGGTAGAAAAAAATTTAAATTTCGTGGTAACTAAAATTAAAGTTCTACGGCCACATACATTATATTCTAAGATATAACTAAATTTCTGCTCGCACATGAAACTCTTTTAATTTAAATCGATTAAAAATAAAGCATTTAATTGGAAGATAAATATTCTTGTATAAGTGTTCCCGTAAAAATGATAATAATATAATTATCTCTTTCTCATTGTCATCGTCGTCACACACTCCTCTTCTGTTTCCAAATGAAAAAGTTATCTATAGTTTTTCAAACATGAGAAACTATTTGGAAACTTCGAACATTACTTAAAAGCTGTCGGTAATCTCAAATCCGCCGAACTAAAAACCATTGGCATATGCCACAAGATTTCCGAGTAACACGATTAATGGCTCATCCACATCCGCTAACCGAATGGCGACTGTGGAGGTACAACGGAGAAATCGGAGTAATCCGGTATAATAAGTCGGTCGCAGCCGCGCTGAATCTCGGTTCTGCCTGTGTATGTTCTTCCATGTTCACCAGACAGCCCATCGGCGTGTAAGTATTCTTGTCTGTGAACACGGACACGTATGGACGTGCACCGCGATTACGTCGGCGGCGGCATTATCGGAAAGTGCATTACTGACGCCTGCCCTCGCGCGGATCTCTATCCCTGTACGCGAGATGCACTCAGCATGAGCACGTTAAACGGCCCCTTACCTCCTGATCGGGACTCAACGAGATCAGCCCGGAAGGTATTGCCGACGTTGCGATGATGCAGATAGGTAGCTACAGATAGTTCGTTGTACAGGAAAGTTCGTTGTATATATGTAACCAGAAATCTCTACGCTTGAACGGTAATGTTAGTGCAATCTATAATGAGAGAGAGAGAGAGAGAGAGAGCTTTTACAACATAAATATTTGCAAAGTTACTTTATACATTTTAAATATGTTTACGAGGCAAACTAATTAATATACATACAAAGATTTATTGTAAAATAAACATCTTATGTAATCTCGTTTGGTTCATAAACAAAAAATTAAAAAGACACTCCACGAACCGAGAAACTGCAAGATTTATCAAACATAATGCATGCATGTGTCATTCAACAAAAGAATAGATAAAAGAAGAAAAGTGAGATTATGTAATAAGCATTGTTAACCTTTACAGAATGGGAAAGCCATTATATAGTATCGCTAAAATTTGATCATATTTGATCATATTTCGAGATAAGAAATACAATAAAATAATAAATTATAACAAATCTTATTCAAGGAAAAACTATAAGACTTTAAAAATAGATTCCCGTCCTCTAAAGGTTAAATATTATGCATCTCCGGCGAGATTATCTTTCAAAGTATGTTTACTATAACGTTATCTTGAGAGAAAGAGAGAGAGAGAGAGGGGGGGGGGAGCGGGAGCAGAGCTCTTTACCATAAACGAATTAAAAGATTAACATCACAGATATCTGACTTGAAAGGTATAACGCGAATTTCGCGCAAGACTTCACACGAGGACACTAATGACTGTTTTTGGTAACATATAAAACGGATGTAGGAGTAAATGCGGTACAAAAGAATCGGTGAAAGGGGATCTAAAGCTATACGGTTATCACAAACGCAGATCTCCATTGCGTGCTAGATTTATATTATAGGTAACTGCAGGCAATTGCAGGACTATGTTTATCGGGAGCCTGCTGATACGCAGTGCTTTGCCTTTTCCTTTCACTAAACAATAAAATGACATTAAGAGAAATTCCAAAGAATATTTAAATCTTACAATAAATTAATTACATTCAAAGGGCGTTGTCCCATATCTCAATTGTAACAAAATTAAATTATTTTAAATTGTTCATTTTTGTATTAATCTTATAATTATCTTTATATTTTTCATATTCTTTTTTTAATTATTCAACGATAATTGTATACCTTCTTTTAATAACGAAATAATTTCTAATTATTTTATCTTATTTACTGTATATATCTAAATATAAAAGATATCTTCAAGTTCTCCATTTCAAAATCTTTAATCATTTTTTTCTTAGAGGAAATACTCAGACATAAATGTCTTGCAGCTTGATAACTTTTTAGATTTAAATATTCAGATTTAAATATATTGGTAACTGTGTTGCAATGATATATAAATTGATATTGAAAAGCTTTCACTTATCGCAAACTGAAATATCCGAGACGAAGCGAAGACGCAGCGATCGTTCGAGTCGATTTCATTTTGCCAGTACATCCTGGCACGAAGGTAAAGGCATCGCGTTTCCAAGAGTCGAACTCGTGATTGGCAGATCGACGTAAGCCGCGTTCGTGTCGGGGCCGCCCCTGCTGGCGTGGAATACGATAAAGCGTAACTTTATGACAAGGTCTTGGTACACCATTCACGTGAAACTGCAGCGCAAATAGCTTGAACTTTGCAAGACGCGTTCGAATGTCTCTATGATGGGAATCACAATGAATTCCTTACAAGGACCATTGTGCCATGCATGTATTTTTTCAAAAAGCATTTCAACAATCTAACACATTCACTTATACTTCCACTTATTCATCGCCGAAGAGCAATTTTTATCTTAAAAACTGCAATTACATTTAGCAATTATTTAAGTAAAAAAATAAATTAATGTTGAACATTCTGCAGAATTTAACTTTCAGATACTTGTGTAAATTAAGTTTAATAATTTAATATTAATAGTTGCAATCATAATGACAAAAAAATATCTTTTATAAAGAAATAAAAAATTTAATTAATTTGCAAAATGGGATTTTACATTATATTCCCCGCGCGCATATTTTCTCTTTCTCTCTCTTTCTAGATTATCATTGAAATATTAATTCGACGTTCTGATGAAGTTTTAAACAATGGCATTTCTCGAATAAATTTTTTCATGATAAAATAATCTGCGCTGCTATAATAATATTTTATTAAAAACAATTCTGAAGAATGCTTTAAATTTATAATAGAAAAATTAAATCCCCTTGCCACGTACGATATTCGTACGTGCAATTTAGTTCGTGAAATTATTACAGAGCTTTTGTAAAGAAGAATTGCAATTTCCGTTTACTGCTTATTGCTTATCGATCGCGTACCTTTACCAATCCCCGACAAAATCATCGCGATTTTGCGTGTCCAGCTTGCGTTACAAAGCCTCGTGCATCGTTATCGCCAATAACAGTTGTCCGCTTCTACCATCGATTTGCCGCGTGCTATCCTTACTTCAATATCACTCGAATCGAATGTTCTCTGCGATACGTTTTACACGACAACAAGATTTACGAGCGCTCAATTTTCTGTTGCCAAAATCGTCATCGAGCAAACGTTAGTTCTCACCACGATTTCCAAGATGTTTTCTTATAGCGTTTTCTCTTGGTTGCACTACCACTCACTAGTGCAACAATCAGACATGTAGCATGTTTCTTTGGCTGATGGTAGGCGAACTCAGCATAACTTCAGTATAATGTGTTTCCGTGGCTATAGTGTAGTGCAAATTTTATGTACAAAGTGGGGTTTTGCTACACGATCTCAAAAAGATGGTATAGAGCTAGTGTGACATTAAAAATTTGAAAATGGAAGTCAACCGGCAGCAGAATTAAACACGATAGCATGAAGTAGCGTACATCATGGCGTATATACATTTGTGTAGTGCAGCACTTACACGCAACTGGTGTTAGTGTGAGGTTACACTCAGTGTATCCCAAGAGAAAACGCTATTAATTTCATATTTTTGCTACACCAGTATTAAGATAATTTGTCGTGCATTAAAAATTAATATATGGAAAAAATAGATTGAGTGCTTTAGCAAAACTATAGTTTGCTGGGTTCAATTATATAAAATTTCATTTATATAAAATTCGATGATTTAACAAAGAAATTATGTCTCTAAGCAATTATCAGTATGCTAATTCTTTGCTATAATAAAAAATGTTAATATAATAAATTTTCTTCATTACAATAACAAAAGTATCTTAGCTAGCATGTTTTGTTAAAAAAATTTTTCATCTATACATTGAATTGATTCTCATAAAAAATTATTTTTGCTGTATTAATAAAGTTGCTAATATAATAAATATGACAAATAAATATATTACCTCTAATCGCTTATTTTATCTAGCTGTACAATTTTGCCTACTTTAACATACAAAACTTGTCCGTATATACTATTACGACTATAGATTTGCTGAATCGATGAAATTTTTAGTTATTTTAATAAATTTTTTTCATGCATTAATTATTTTAATGCGAAAATATAATATAAAAATATATTGAATTTACTAATTATCCAATGAGATCGACAATTTTCGCTAAATACATTATACTAAATATATAATAACATTATATCTATTATTAAAACAATTATTAATACATCCCAATAATGACACAGTTTGTTTTCCAGCATTGTTACCGTATTTAATTGTTTGAATATCTATATTTATTTTCCAATAAATAAGCAAACAGTGAGAGGAAATTTAAAAACGAGATTCCCTATTTTATCTTTAAAATGACTCTAGAATAAACAGAAGAAAAATACTGTTACCTAAACAAAAAATTATATTTACCGCAAGGTTGCTTCGTCGGTGCCTGATGCCTCTCCCAAATCTCTTCCTCCTCTCAGAAGGATGTCTTGACATCCTCTCACACAGGACTCTCGCGAATAATATAGTAATAATCGCGCGAGGATTATAATTATTTAAAAAAGTCTTTCGCGTGACACTGTTGTATTTCGTATATATAAAACCCCGATTAGTCCGATAACTTTAACGGCACTCCCGAAGCGCAACGCGACAAACCAGCAGCGGTTCGTTGACTTTCAATTAAATCAAATTAATCAGCGACGAGGGTATGTTAGTTTCGCCATTGGATTTTTACACAAGAGAACGATTTTACTCAATATCTAAAAATTTATGTAGATATATCATTCAGATAGATCCGAAAATTTTAAGATACTTAAGAAAAACCGTTCTTTTCGTGTATATCCTCTAGATACTGAATCCTCCCACCACGTCGAACCCGTGAGAGGGAAGATATCATTTGAAAAATGTAATATATAACTATTAGGGTAACTCCGGTATATACGCCGCACCTATCAAAAACTTAATTTATTAAGTATTATTTACTATGTTTAAAGTAAATGAATTATATCAGTAAAAACTTTGTACTATCTATTATGAAAAAATATTGGAAATCCGAAATATTTATATTTCGCATTAAAAAATGAATTTTTTTAAACCGTTGTATTTTTGCTGTATATAAAGGTGGGATACATGGCTTATAGAGGGAGAAAGGATATGTATGGCTCGTGAAAAATTTACAAATAATGCATATAAATAAGTCGTAAAATGACACAATAACTTATAAAATGCATTTATAAAGTTTTATTAAGGAATAAGAATGATAAATATGTATATGAAGTAATAAATAATAATTACAATCTTACCACATGTATTACAAGTGTTATGACATGAGGTACATATCTCACGTAATGCGTTTATAGCATTTAATTTAATTTCAATCTGCGCACTTTGTATGCTTTGGGCATAAATCCCGCTAAAAATGTAATATATCCCAAACAGATGGGATATACAAAACAACAAATTAAACAAAGAATAAGGGCAAAGTACTTGTACCACGAAATAACTACTAAGTCTTTGCACGTCTTATAGTAATCATTTTATGTAGATTGTAATTTATGATGGCTCTACTTAACACAGTGACAAATCGATTCAACTCATAATAATTTCATTAATGTTAACAGTAAGAAATTGAAGTCATAACAATACTAATATAACATAAAGGCATGTAAAAAAATAGTTGTGAGAAAATTACCCCCCTCCCTCCTTCTATTTTTTCTGACTTTTGCGGCGTAAATCCCAGCGCGGCGTATTTGCCGGAGTTACCCTATATTTCATGGGCTATTATATTTCAAGACCCAGAAAATTGCAATTCGCTTAGGGGAATTTCCACCTATGAATTTTAAGTTGAATGCGATTCGCGTCGGTGCGAAGAATCCGGTTTTTTAATGACGAATTCGAATGCACTAGTGCGCATTGCATATATTAAAACCGTTGTATACTGATTTAATCTGAATGTAAAAGTGAAATGCAAATATTTCAAATTATAAAATACATATTTTACTTAAGCACAATAAAATGTATTTCGCGATTTAATTCATTTTTATATTAAATACACATCTTTTTGTCATTACATCAATTTGTGTATAACAGTTGGAATATGCACCAGTGCGCACTGAGTGCGTCCAATCAAATTCACTACACGGAAAGTTTGCTGAACTATCTAAAAATTTAGTTAGATACAGTTTTAAAAATAATTTGATTATCAAAATAATTATGTAGCAATCTCAAACATAATGAGTAATTATGCTGTAAAAATATTAATAATTTAACAACAAGCAAATAAGTTGAGCCATCGAAATAATTATGTAGAAATCTCAAGTAATGAGTAATATTGCTGCAAAATTGTTGATAATTTAACAACGAACTTGAACATCATAATTACTTTGATAGTTTAACAAAATTACTGATAAGTTTCTCAACGAAATTATTTTCAGATTTATATTTAGCTAAATTTTTCAATACTTCAACAAAACTGTTTTTTCTAATATATAAGTATAAAATTCCTGCGCGAGAGCAACAAGATTATAGAAATAATTCACGTCCATTCATACGCATATAATTGAGATCCCTCCCATGTTTTTTTTTTATCATCTCTCCCTCAAATCCAGGCGAAGATCTAGATTAAAAATCACGCTAAATTATAAAGCTCGTATGTAGTGAGAAATGCAGGATATCACACGAGTTGATGATATTTTATGGTCGCACGTTGTCATAAATCGTACGTCGGTCGTGTAATGATAAAACGCCTGGTATAACGATATTAAAGGCGCCGCACACCGTACATATTCTGTCAGAGACGGAACTGATTGTGAATAACAAGGTCATGTTTCTCTTCTAACTGGCAGCTTTTCTTCGCAGAAATACGCAGTATTATGCAGAATGTGATAAAAAATATCACAATACGTGCGTGAATATATACGACATAATATGTACCTCTGAATAAAAAAAATTGTCGTTTATTTCATGAAGCAGACGCATTTGTAGTTATTACTCTCGAGACCGTGTTCATAATGGGATAATAAAGTAAGTGGGAAAAAAGCACCTATAAAATGACGTGATAGATATGCATCTCGTATACCTCATTAACGTTGATACCATTCGCTGTCACGCGAAATGATGAAGACTTAGGATAGCCAAAAACAGAGCTTGGGGGAAGGGGTGTCATTGAAGTTGAAATTTACTGCTGTATCGAAAACGTTGTATATGTGCATTGTGATAGATGAAGCACTCAGTATTCGGCGATAACAGCCACTGTTCCCTGACTATAGCTGATAGCTCATGTTACGAGCAAATGATATGGATAACTACCGTATATCGTAATCATGTGAAGAATATATTTACTGCTCGTAAATTTGTGAATGTGATCAATTATCAAGAGCCTGAAGTAATATAATCCAATAAAGAACATTTCAATTGTACTAAGTTTATTTGAAATGTATTATAAAAAAATTATTCGATGCTCCTTAAATTTATTGTAAACTAATGGAAAAACATAATAAAAAAATAGACATATAAAATCGTATAAAAGACATAAAATCTAACGAATACAATATAAATTCTTTATGATTCCAAGTTAGAAGTACATCATAGCTTCCATTTTGAATCAAAGTATGCGAAAGCTCTCTTCCATGAGCTCCCGAACACTCGCGTGTCTCGCGAATAAACGGCACGAAATCAACGTAAAAAATTCGAAACTAAAAGAATCTTGCGGAAGACGGAATCGCAGAAGTGAGACATGCTGGCCGCAAAACGTCAGTCGTAATTCGTAAGTAAAAAAGTACTAAGAAACTTGTATATTGTCAAAGCACCGTCGTTGGGCAACGTCGCCGTTCCCGTCGGTTGTACCATCGATCTTGGTTAATTATGCAAACTATGGTCGCGACCTTTAATGGCTTTAATAACGGAGGTGCACGCTGCGGGATGCAAAAGGCCGACATAAATCGCAAGAATACTCCCCCCCCTCACCCCCTTCCCTCCGTCCTCCCAATCGCTCTCCCCCTCCGGATTACAGTGACATTTCCATTACGTAATAACAGCCAGGTAACGGTGGTGCAATTTTATTGTCACCGAAACTAATGAGAATGCAGCACCCTAATTATTAAAAGTAATGAGCCTGCAGTTAGTTGACCGTCGCAGCGGCCGTGCATGATAGTCGATAGGTCATCCGCAATCTCCGTTTCTCGTGCCCATGCGGTCTAGGCCAAGGGACGCTTATCTGAATTCCCGGTAAGGGATCGCGTGTGCCTGAAGAAATTCGACCACGAATCGTAATGGGATTAACGAGATCTAATTTCGGGTTGAGACTTCAACACCCATATCACAGCAGTCCTTTTTAGCTTTTCACCATTTGAAGAAGGTAATTTAGTTCTCCGTCTAAGATCAACTCACTTTTATTTTCCTTGTGTCTATATTGCCTTCGTGATTCTATTATTGGTCAAGCTATTTAATGGGCCTTTTTGAACCTTTATTAATACATCGAAGTTTAATAGACGGCGATATTTTGCGACATCCGCTTTAATTACATGCACTTTTATATCTTTTTATTCTGTGATATCTATTCTTTTTAGAGATTTTTAAAGTTTGCGAGCTTAATTTTGCGAGGATTAATATTTATAACAACGATAAAGAAAGTTTCGTTGAATCCAACCAGATGGATCGTGATATTTTCATCGTTAATATTCTTCATCAGTTAACCTTACTATTAAGTAAGCCCTGTGCCTATAGTTAGTGTCACTTAACACTAAAAATATCTATGGCCATGTACGTATGAGCGCACATAATCAATAATTACGTACATTTTATATTTACGTTGACATTACCCCGCAGCATAGAAATCTCACACGTCCGACGATCAGGTATTATGAGATGAAATTAATCAGTAATTTAAAGACTGTCAATTGGAATTCAATTAAATTTCGATATTAAGATTGATAATTATATCATAATTGCTATATCAATTAGCTTATGAGTTGTTGCACGATAAATATAGAGAAGATTTTTATGCTTTTAAATACGCATTTATATATTCCAGAAAAGCAGAAAAAGAAAGAAAAAAAGATACAAATAAAATAATATAAAAATTTCATCTGTAAAATAATTCTCTTATAAAATAATATATCCATAAAAATGAATGTATTTTGTGTTTCAATGAAATTGTAATGGGAGCTAAGCGGAAACATATTAAGCTTTTAAAATAATTTTAAACATCTGGTTATCACACATAAATGCGGCTTTTATGATTTTTATTCATAAAAGCAACGCATAAACTTTGTTCTCGAGATTAACTGGCTCTTTTTCTAAATTCCCAAAAGCATCGCGTGTTCTATAGATAAGCCTACAATGAATCTGTAATAGAGAGACGATGAAAACTGGTCGAAGTGTTGAAACGATGTCGTCATTCTCGTCGTCTACGAGGTATCTCGTCGCATCTACCGGTGCGTTTATCTATGATCTTAGTTAATCGCCGACATTCGTAATCGCGGGCACGTCGCAACAAGACGAAAAGGGCAACGAGTAGCAATAAAGACGACGGAGAACGACGTCTTTGTCGTCCACGTCGGTGTCGACTGTGTTCCGCTTGTATCTTCGATCTCGGTTATTCGCGCCGAGCGTTACAACCTCATTGTTTACATTCATAACTAGAAGCACGCTTGCGACGAAAGTACGGCGAATAGTGTCGAAGACAATGAAGCCAACGTCTTTATCGCGATCGTCGATGAAGTCATTCCTACAACGACCGGGCACATCGCCGATAATGGTTTCATTTAGAAAGACAGTTAATTTTTACTATGCCATAATTTTAGATGAAATCTTTGAAATGCTGTGGCTATAGTTCACTTTCAACCGTGGGTGTATATATGATGAAATGAAAAATAATAATAAATAACAAAACATATTATTTAACGTATTATTATATAAGATAATCACTCGCGAATTATGAAATCGTTTAAATATTCTTTGACTTTTCTAAAATTTTCTCTAGAAAAAGATTATTGTAACGTTGCAATAATTAATGCAATTGCCCCAAGGACAATAATAATAAAGCACTAATATTATAATATTGGAGCATTAATGAAGCATACGGTTCTCCCCCGGGAATTAATGGTAATTAAATCGAAGCGTTATTATTCAATTATTACGATGGTATTATTAATATCCCAGATCGGAAAGCTAATTGAAATTAATCAATTTTCTCATTTATAATATTCAAATAAAAATATTTTTATTTAAAAAAATTAAAACTGACAAAGTAACATACGTAATAATTTTTCTCTCGAAATCTCACTAAACGAATCTCTATTAATTTACTATTTGAGCTATTCAATACATAAATAAAGAATCGAGCGAACGAACAGGACTGCAAAGGCAAAAAGCAGAGACAAAACGAAAGGGAAGAGGGAGGGAGGGAGAGAGAGATGACAAGTGTCATTCCCCATGCATGAATAATATATTCGCTTAGGAAGAGACTGCGAAACAACTTACGCTATTATAATAGTATTTGTGCAACAATTTCCGCAGTAACTCCTGCACCATAGATCTACTAAGAGACCGACGTTTAATAAGTTCGTGTCTCTTATCCTCGTCCTTACCTACGTCTCCAGAACATGTTCCACTTAACATCTGCGACCTTATAGTTTGGAACTCGTGTATTTGTATATAGTATACATGTGGTATAAGTAACTTCTAATTATTCATTGTTATTTAATACCAGAAATTAGAGCATACATTTAGGTTCCTATTCCATAACTCTTTGACAGTAATAATATCGTTATTATCGTTGCACAGATTTTGTAAAAATCAACAATATGATATCATTACTGTCACAAGTTAAAATACCCATTATTGCGACATTAGGGAGTATTTTTGCAATACTGTTTATCCAGATATGATGAACTAAGGTCACGTTATCTTTTCCTTAACAATAATTAAGAAAAGGATAACGTGATTCCGTATCTGAATCCACGTTATTGCAAAAATTCCCTATTGAGTCGACATTCGACATGTCTCGATGCGACAAAAATACAAATATTTTATGATAATACATAACTTATTGACGATATATTTTTTTTTCATGATGTAATCTCTATACAAGAGCTAAAGAAAGAAAATTCCAACGAATTCAATCAGTGTAATAAGTTCAGTGCATTATATAATTATTTCTGTTGAGCTTTTGTAGAAAAAAGAGATTGCAGAATGCGAATGTATTTTACATTTATGTAGAAATGTCATGTCATAAAAGACTAAAATGTTTAAAACATCCTCTCGAGAGAAATTGTGGGCCGATATCAACATTAAATGGCCCGAACTAATCATCTATCGTAAATTGCGTCCGGGAAATTGCGTCCGCATTTGCGCGATAATGACTACCATCAAGCGATAGAACCTTTATGCTGTGCAACGAATATTGTTTTCGTTGAGCGAAACCTTCGTGTCGTAGGGACGTTAGTAGACAAAGGGAAGTTTTCTCGGCCGCGGCGGCTCCAATAGAAAATATGTCTCTTTTGGCATCGTCGGTTGTTAGAAACGAAACACAACAGGGCTAAAGAAACGTTGATAGTGATTTAAGCGTTATATGTGCCACTGCGTTTAATGGGAGCGCCTTATTCCTCTCGCGCACCACGTCCGCTCGTCGCTTACCTAAATACCGGAAGTGGTTTTCTCGGGAACGTCGACACACGCTCGCGTCGCGGCAGCCCTTCTCAAACCACACGGAGAAACAAAAAGTACATGGATGAAAGGAGGATTAACCACGGCTTTGCTTCTCAGCTAAAAAAAAAAAATGAACTCGAGCATGTAAAATAGATAAATTAAAAACAAAGAGACCATCATCCAGAAAACTAAAGCAGAATCTTATCAGAAAAAAATATTCTACTGTTAGATGACATAAGAGAGCTAGAATAATGACGACATGCTTCTTTTAAATTGCACAGATAAATTATTGTATTGCATGTATAATATATACGTAATTAAGTTAAATCTAAATTAAATGATAGTTCGTCATTATTGTAAATAATTATGTTAATAAATTGTATACATTATTATATTGCTTCACATAATTACGAATATGATTTAATTGAAAATAAGACTTTTTGAAAAGATTGTTTCCAACTACATAAAATAATGCATAATCGATTCTTTTAACGATACTAGGAACACTAATTTATTTCTAAATTCGTTGAACTTACATATCCAATAAATTTTAATAAAAGTATATTTTCTATGATATCATAAAATAGCAATTTGATTTATGATATTGGGAAAGTAAATATAAAAGGGAATTCACTCAACTTTTAGGAAGTTAATCTCTTTAAAGTTACCTTTTGAACACTCGCGTTGTCATTCTCCTTGCATCGTTTCAGACAGCCTGACAAAAACCTCAACTTATTCGATTAAACCTACCTCCTACCTATACTCGCAATAAAGTTCAATGACCGTAAACGACGCCGTGCTCAGTGAGTAGCCTCATATCGTTCTTCCATTCTCACATTCACGAGAGAGCTACGTTAACTCGCATGAAATGAAGCGAACAGAATCCGTGGAGAAAATATAGGATCAAAATATTGAATAGATTGAATCTCTAAAGCCGATAGCATTCAATATAGATAAATTTTAAAAAACTGTTTATAAAAAGGAGCAACAAAATTTATGTGATTAATCAAAGGAAGATTAATCAAAATAAATATCGATATAATGACGATTATATCTATCGTGATTATATTAAAATAAAATAATTTAATAATAAAATAATTTTGACCTTCAAATTCTTAACATAACTTTATGTAGCCTATTTTACAGTGTATTTGCGCCATATAAACGAAGATCCCATAAGCGCCGAATCACATACACAACCGAGGGGTTAAAGCGATCACGTATTCCCCACCGTCGTCATAACCCACATAGAGGGCATCACACCGAGAGGTAGAAAGGGGCTGGAGGGCGCCCAATGACGTCAGATTCGCGCGCACGAGCTTACACAGATGCGTCGATAACCTACCCCGACGGATGCTGTGTTCTCTGTCTTCCCATCGACGTGCGTTTCGTAGATACATCTCCGCGTACGCGTTTATGTTCATTTGAATCCATTCACTTGAATATCTGTATAGGAACATTTAAAAAAATTTGTCATGCATAACAAAATCCATTCTTTTGATTCTCGAGAAATATATGCAACTTATACGGAAAGGCCAGATTAAATTTCAGAACGGAGACTATGATGGAAGCAAGTTTCAAACAATACAATGTCGAGAGACTTAAAAGAGAATAGAACAGAAATGAAAATAAGACAAAATGATTAATTATATTCTTTGATAAAAGATTGAAATTGATACAGAGTGCCGAAAGGTCAGAATTAATGAAATGCCGAAAGCGGTCGAATTAATATGAGCCAAATGAAATTGGCGGAAAGATCAGAATCATGCATAATGCGCGTAGGTATCGTTTGTAGGCCGTCATACCTCGTACATAGCTCGTGAATTAACTAGAGCGCATTAGCTCCTTTTTAAAGGCTTTTTAATTTGCGGGCATATTAATAAATAATATCTACTGCATATTAAATCATATACGACACGTTGGTGATAGAATAAATTAACTTTATATTTTACGGAGAAATTCACACAGATATCTTCTAATGGATCATAAAAGCATCAATATACAGCTTGAAATCATATAAATTTGTATAACATTAAATATATGCAATGCATACGAATGCAATTTACACATATAGGTATTTTAAATATTGAATAAATTACAGATTTTATCGCAGTTAGTTTTAATTCATAGAATTACGTTATTTTTAGTATGATCGACCTCTTTTATTATATGTCACATTGTCTTAAGGTCTTATACGATTTCAAAATATGTCACACTTGATATCACATATCGCGTAATCGTCTGTTACCTAATGGAGATGAAAAAGTAGGTCTGCCTGTGTCGAACTGACGTGAGTGAAATCATAGATGACATTTCCTTTTTTTTTTCCGAGCATGCTCAACCTTTGAGTCAGCAGTGTTCATGATCGACGATCGTCGAAATTTCTCTCGCGTCTACGATTTTAGCAATCTCGTCTACGTGTGCCGATCGATCGGGCGCCGATGATTCGCAAGATTTTTATGTATCTGCAAAAGCTCGACGGTGCAGAAGAAGTCTGCACACGCAGAAGGAGCGAGGATGATGAGCGACGGTTCACTTTACGGACAGTGACAAATGGATCTACCGGTCCATCATCCCACGTCCTAAATGTATCTCACGGCGTTACGATCGGATGGATGTGCTTATATCGGGCACGTCCTATTTCGAATTCTTCTGCCGGTTTTTCTATGTTATCTAGCTCGACTTCGCAAACGATCCGCGTCGCGTCGATCTTTTCTGAGACCATTACGCACGCTATTTATTATCGCCTATCATAACATCTTCCGCATGAATACTGTTGTCTATACGTGCATCCATGTGTGTACCTTTGTGTGGGACAAAGTGGGCAATTAGGATAACTTCGGCGGTATTTACGCCACAAAAGTTAAAAAAAAAGGAAGAAATGGAGGTAATATGCAATCATTCTGTTATGCCTTTATTTTATAAGTTATTGTGTCATTTTACTTATTTATAAATTTTTGGTTACAAGCATTATTTGTAAATTTTTCATAAGCCTTGCATCCTTCCCCCTATGAGCCATCCCACCCCTCTGAGATACACAACAAAAATACAAGGATTTCAAAATGTTCTTTTTTTAATACAAAAAATAAATATTACAGAATCTTAATATTTTTTTTTACAATAGTAGACAGTACAAAGTTTTTACTGGTATAATTCATTTATCTTAAATATAGTAGTTTTTGTTAGGTGCGGCATATATCCGAGAAAAAGGCAACGCATTCGTCTCGGCTTGACGGTACTCTGACTTTGAAAAATGATTAAATGGTTTCTCGAACATCACAGTCTATATCTTTGAATGTCTAAATAAAAGATCATTTAAAAAGACTTCGTAAAAATGTCTGCAAACGTTACTACATTTATTGCAATATTATGTGCTGCATTAAATATACGTATTCGTTATGCGTTGAGAAAGAATTTAATATCAAATATACGTATTCGTTATGCATTGAGAAAGAATTTAATGTCAGTAACATAAAGAGCTTTATCTCTGCAAAATCTTCTGGCGATACAATTCGCAGATAAATCTCCACAGATATTCATGTTAATTATCATATTTCAATGCTGATATCATTAACCTATCGAATAAATTTACAGTTAAATAAAGCCGATAAGTTTTATCAGATTCAAAAGCGTACATAAATAATTATTGTCCAGGGAATAAAAAGGGGAAAAAGAAGACAGGAAGAGAGAAACATAAATATATATTTAGATGGAGAAATATGAGGATTGCGAAGTTTCCAACTGTGATATCGATAAAAAGGAAACACGTGGTACTAACCGGAAGGGTGCGATCGCATACTTATGACTTCCTGACTCTCCCGCAACGGTGGTTCTGCGCCGAAATTAGCGTAAATCACACTGAAAAACGTAACCGCTCGTGCAACCAGGTCTCACCGATTATATATAGCGTCCGGCGACCGGTAGTACATAAAGTCGCTTTTTCGTCCGTAGTCCCGCTCGCTCGCTCGCTTACTATGAATAATTCATAACCGATCCTTGCACAAACGCTTGATATTTGGCAAGGAAGGATTCGCCCCCAGGATTGAAAATAACATGAAAAAGGAAAAGATGTGAAAAGACAGGACAATCAACCGATCGAAAAAGGGGAAAGAAGATAGGAGCGATACAGCGTCTTCATAGACGATAACTTCTTAATTGCGAAGAGAAATTCTTACAAAAGCTTCGAGACGTACCGCCTTTCAAAGACACCAGCCACTCGACATGGTCGACAATGTCGGGGAAGTTGCCGGCAGTTGTTTGACATTAGCTCGAAAATATAATAAATTACGCAGAATATTGCTAATTCAAATGTCAGCGAACGAGGTCGACAGAAGCAGCGTCAAAAATATTTATTCCTACAGAATATCTGGAAAAATGAAATATGTTTCTCATACACATTTATTATCAATATTTATCTCTGCGTCAAAATACACATATGTATCTATAAATTCACACACATTACGAAAATTGAATTTGCTTGCGACGATAATTTTATGCAAACATTTAACAAGACTGAATATCGGTATTGAAATTACATATCAGAAAATAAAGGGTGTTTTTTTAAGCCCGATAGAACTTGAAATTGTAAAAAATAAAACAAAAAATTAAATTAAACAGCCGCGGTGGCCATATGCCCGAAATCATTTTCAAATGTTAATGCCATGCATTGATCTTTCGACTAAAAAAAATTTTTTGATTATAATTTAATTTTTGTGTTAGTTTTTACAATTTTAAGTTCTATCGGGCTTAAAAAAATCTATCGAGCTTAAAAAAACACCCTTTATTTATATATACATTTGTAATTGATTATAATTATAAATAGATATAATTATAAAAACAATTCACATACGCACATATAAAAAAATATATTTATTTTTGAAAACAAAAAATAACAAATAAAGCAGAATGTTAGAAAAGAGCCGATTTTTTAATATCTTCCTTTGATATGAAACAAATGAGATTAAATATCAGAGTTAAATTCATATAACGATTAAATAAAAAAATTCTTCTTTAGTTCACTAAAATTCTAAGTTTGTTGAAAAAACAAAAGAACAAGGAAAAGCAACTTACTACTTATATGTATTGATTTGAAGCTTACTGAATTAGAAATAAACGTAAATTTCTAGAAAAAATCTGGAGACATTTCTCATCTTTTCTTAAAGGCAAGGAAATTGCAACGAGTCGGAAAAGTTAAAAGAAACGGGAAAAGAAGACAGGACAAACGAAAGAAATAGAAGCTGGCGGAGGATGCACAGATCGTGTGCAGAAGAAATGTTGGAGTCGGAGGTTAAGAGCTCTTAGAAATCCGAGAGATTGAAATTCGAGGCGTCTTCGTTCGCTCGGACAGTCCTCCTTATTTACGAGATTTTCAATTACACCAGCTTGGCCCAGGCACTGTAATGTCTGCCATTTTTCTTCAGTACACGCGTCACGTGACTGTGCCACGGTAATACTATTAAATCAACCGTCCGCACAATTGCGCTACAATCATTCCTCTACCTGCGACCAATGCTATTTCGCTAACTATTAAATATCAAAGCAACATCAAGAGGAATTTATCAATAATTAATAATACAATACTAGGTTGATAAATATCCCGGTCAGGGAGATATATATTATACATATTAAGTATGACGGGATACATTTGTAATTGCATTAAAGAATTATGAGAATATGATTAATAAATTTCTGTAATCGAAATTTCTAATTAGAGTGATATAAAATTGGATATAAAATTATTAATCGACCTAATTTCAATTGAACATATTTATCCATCACGATCGTCATTAATTTAATGTTACGCCGCTTCGCATGTGAAAATAGCAAAGCTTGTACACTGGCCGTGTCCCGATATACACTTGTAATAAAATGAAAATCTATAGTTCACGTACACTATAGATTTTCAGTACTGGCAGTGTATATTGGAACACGGCCCCTGTCGAGTTCATAATTCGAAACAACACAGAATAGCAAGAAAAATGGATTTCCACAAAGCACAGAAGAGACTTTCTCGTGAGATCTAAGAAACGGGCGAGCTTCTGAAAACATTGTCTGGCGCTTTTGGAGCAATGAAGCATGAAACGCTTAACTATGGCGTGACATTTCTCCAACGGCCTTCTTGAAGATCCGTGAAAGAGACGCGCGTTCTTTCGTCTGGAACATAGACACCCACGAAACTTCTCCCCAGCCTCGCCAATACTAACCTCCAAGGATATCTTTCATATATATTTCAAGCGATCGAAAATGTCATCTTTCTTCACGAAGGATACCCTGCCCTTTGCTATCTTTTACGAGCAAGCAAATGGATCCAAATCTGAAATGGATTAAAGAAATTGAAGACAGTAAAACCTTTACGTTGAGCTTATACAAAAAGGATATCATAACAAAATGCCGATTTAAATATTTATTTAAAGCGAAAAGAACGCATCCATTATATTGCATATACATTTGATTGATGTTAACAGTGCGTTAATAAAATAAATCATCATACAAAACGGAAATATTGTTAAATTTGTAATTGAGTGTTGTATTTTTTTATACCATATTGTGTATGAAAAGACGATTTTGTTGAAATATCTAAAAATTTAGTTAGATACAGATCTAAAAATAGTTTTGTTGGATCATCAAAATAATTACATAGGAAACTCAAGCATGATGAGCAATGCTGCAAAGTTTTGACATTCTAACAACCAGTTTGAATAATCTGCATAATTATTTAAATAGTCCAACAAAATAGTTTTCGGACTTGTATATAGCTAAATTTTAAGATATTTCAACAAAATCGTCTTTTCTGTTATTTGAATAATTAATAATGAACGTTTAACATAATTAATTACAATTATAATAAACATGATATGTGTATAATAATATATACATGTACGCGTATTCTTAAATATTTTTTTTAATAAAACAATTTACTGATTTCTCTTTATCCCGCGTGTGTATAATCGTCTTCAATAAAAAGATATTTTATAGAAATATATTTCGCTTTATTGCGAAAACATTATAAACAACATTTGTACGGAAATGAAGTGACTCTTCGTAATGTGTCGAGAAACAGTTTATCTATATTTTCGCGCGTGTATTTACACGATATCATCTACATCGTATTATTCACACCTTGTTCCCAGAGTAGATATCTGCATCCAATCGATACAACTAACCTTTGACCTATTATCGTAGCTTGGCAGCGAGTTCTTCTTCGTTATGAGATATCGTTTCGCGAGATTTAGATTATGGTGGTTGTAGCAAATTGTTCGATAAAATTTTTTCCAAGACGCATATAAACGTCTAAATGATTAAAAACACTTCGTTCACTAAGTTTTTCACTTTATTCTAAATCATTCTACAAAAATAATTATGTATTTATAATTATAATTTGTTATAAGCATATGTAGATACATAAATATTATCATTGTACTATAAAATTATCGACTGTAGAAAAACAAGTTGTCGCATAATATATTGCACCGAGATAACGACTCTTCTATTTCTTTTCTTACGTCTTTTCTTACGCGATTAATATTTTCTGTTTAATTTAATAATTTTAAAATAATATCATTCATTTTCCAAATTTTTAGCTTTGCATAAAGGAGTAGATACAATCCCAAAATAACAATTGAGGCTTTCACTAAAAAAACTTGATATTTTGAATCACGAAGTAGACCAGGTACTTAGACAGCGGTTATTTCCTTGATTTATAATTGATTACAAAATCCCGTGAACCTAATCGCGGGGACACATTGTAGATTGTATAACTCACGCTTAGAATCTTGGTCAGTAGAATAGAACGCGGCAAACATGCACGATCTTGATTAGTCTAATTCGTGCAACACTTTACAAGCTCGCTAGGTTTACTTACTTCTATTGTAGGACTATGCGCGCAAACTGATGTACGATACGTCTCTCGAACATTCTGCTGACTCATATGTACATTGGATGTAGGGTCAAGGCTTTTCTTACATCTGTTTTACTCAATGATACGAAGTAACGCACGAATCAAGCACGCACGACACTATTATTAACCCAATTAACAGAAATTATCAAAGACTTTCATCAGACATTTATACTTGAAAATAATCACTTTTGTTAAGGCGATCAATAATAACTGTAAGTGAAACACTGGTACATCAATATAATGTTTTCAATTATTATCTCTTTTCAACACTGTTTATCTATTGCATATATCTATGTAGGACGAATAAAAAAAATACAATAATTACAGATATACTAAGAAAAACGTCCTGGTTGCCTCAATAAAGAATACAAACAAAATGAATTCTGATCATATGAATCAGATTCCTGATTATTGTAATTAAATTTATGATTATTTCGATCAATTTAACTATAAGTGTATAATTTATACCTTTCTAATTGAATTTATCAGAATTTTAATGAATGCAACAAGCATACCTCTTCATCATATCAATGTGCCATTATTTTATAGAACTTAAATTCTTTGATTTATTAAAAAATGTACCATGTAACGTTTTATCATAAAAATTTTAGAACAAGGAAAATTATTGTCAAACCAAACACAGATCATTGCAAGTAAAATTTTTAGAGATTACGTTCACCTATATAATACGATTTCTGTTGTTTCTATTGTTTCGACTAAAGCGATTCATATGCCTAGAAATGTCTGTCGTCAGATATCGCTAAGATACGTAATCCAACTAAGGTTACCATACGTGGCTTCGTGTGATCCGGGAATCAACACCGCGCCAAGTGATTATGGTCTTGGTCAGCCCAAGCTGAGCCAAGCAGAAAACGTTTTCGGATCGAGTTGCTCCACTTAGTGGAACCGGAATCGGCTGCTGCGCCGTTGTAGCCATTAGATCGAGCTCTCATAGGTACTGCGGAACCGTATCAGCTCGCGAACTCAAGAGCCGTTTGTTTGGCTGACCGAGACCATCCGTATCTACTGACCCGTTAAGTCAAGAACAGACTCGCTGTACTTTATGCTCCGAACCTTTGGGCGTATCTATCTCTCATGGTCGTGTATGTCATACAGGCTGTTACAATATCTTCTCTCGAACTTGTCTTTTAAATAATGCTAATACTAGTATCTACGTCAGTTCAGGAGAGAGTTTGTGACGGCATCGTAAGATTCAATAGTTGCATAATTTACAAAAGAATATATATTTCGACATCATTAATTAAAAATTCTTGTCTAAAAAAATATGCAACGTATTGTTATTAAAATACTTCACTGCAGTTTATAATGCAGTTATTTATTACAATTATTATAAATTTTCAAAAGAAGATTCTTAGTAAAAAAGACTATATTATTACTATATTGTTATATATAATGAGTGTAAAAAATATTTGTACAAGGAATTTTTTTTATAAAAAAAGTCTTATTTGTAGAAAATAAATATTAATTAACAATTTTATACAATGAATATATTCTGTTCTAACATAAACAAATGAAATTCATGTATTCCTGATTTTAAAAGCTAAATTTCTCGATTGTACAAATATTTTTTGAACGTCCAAATAATACAATTTTTAATTTTCACTTATTTTTAAGTTAATATATTTTCTATAATTAATACACATCTTTTTTATACATATAATTTTGAGAAACATACAGTTTATTTTACTCTTTATGATAAATAAAGAAATGACCATAAATTAGACAAGATTTAAATTAGATCAAATTTGTATCGAAATCATCGTATCGATATTGATGAGACATTTCGCTGAATGTTTAACTTTTAAAAATAAAATTTAAAAAAAATATATTTTTTCTGTACACAAACTTTTTGCACTTGCTGTAAATATAACGTTAATATGTATTAAAATACTGCTCTACTAAGTTGTAATAATTTGGTAACGTTCTATCTGGATTGAAATATATTTCTTGCAATTCAAAAAAATGCTTTTAACGCAAGCTAGCTTAATTGAAAGGGTAAAGCGAAGTAATTTAATAGATTAATAGAAACTTTAATAGAAATTATATAAAAGATTAAGATCGCATAAAGTGTTTAATTAAACATACAAAATATATACACTATTGCACCAACAGTGCACATTTTATATATTTAATTAAATACATTATACAACTTCAATATTTTAATACTCTCTAAATTTCTTGGAGTAAAATCTCACTCCAAAAGAGTTAAAATATTGCCACTATTGAAAAAGAAGGAAAAATTTGCACTCTTGAACAAGATTTTCACTCATTTTTCGGAATAAGATTATTTCCAAAGGAAAAAATCTCACTCCAAAAAATGGTGAAAATCTGCCACTCTTATTCAAGAGTTGAAATTTTTCACTCTTTTTCAATAGTGCAGTGCTTTAACTCTTTCGGAATGAGATTTCATTCCAAGAAATTTAGAGAGTACAATTTGAAAATTTCAACTATATCCAAATTATCTTGTTTAATTTCATTAATTAAATCGAAATAAATAAAAAGGTAAAAAAATGCAATTGTTCTGTACATATAACTAATTTTAGAACGCTGTTATAAGAGTTTTTATAAGGAAAATATAAAATATGAAATTCTTGTTCGTTTACAGAAGTGCCGGCGGCAGTATGCTGGGCGACGTGAACATCTCTGCGATACTGGATTCCTTCTCCGTCAGTTACGATAAAAGAGTAAGGCCGAACTACGGAGGTGAGTAAAGACTCGATTTTCCCCATCTTACGATATACGAGATCATTCGTGGATTTTATACCATGCGCAAAACTTGTCAATTCGATATATTCGACGTGTTTATTCAATTAACGTTGATCAATTTTGATTAATTTACGCACGTGAGGTAATTTGCGTTGGAACAAGTTTTGCGTTCGGCACGATGCTTTTTCCGTTTCATTGTTTATGATCGTTGCACTATTACGTGAATCTAAAAAACGTTACCTTGCAACTAACGAAAATGAGGGAGTTAGATGACGAAAGAAACTAAATATTGACACACCGACGAAACCAATCAATTGGCGAACGAACAGAAAACCAGTATACGACTCTCTTTTAATTCCACTTCGTTCGCTGCAAGCACAAAAAAAAAGCTTTTTACGTGTGCTCGGATAAAAAAAGATAAAATGGTACCGTATTCCACTTTAATGCAGTGCTGAGATAAAAGAAACTGAAGAACAGAAGACGGTGGGTAAACGTAGGATTTATATACCTAAAAACATTTAATGCACGAAATCGATACGCGATAAATCAAAATATAAAGCACAGGCTTTCGGATTGTTGTAACAATGGTGCGACATAACGGTTAAAGCTCCGGCGAAACGCTCCAGGAAATATTTTTGACGTCGCTTATCATCTCCCACGTTTTACCCTACAAAAAACGACGAGCTTTCGAGCATACTACCGTTTCCATAAAACAACTCTGACAGGAACAGCGCGGCAGCACGTGTACGCGAATCGCATCCTGTTTCCCGGCAAAGGAGTAATTTGCAGTTTACCACGCGGCTCAACCGCGCGACTACCGAAAAAGAAATACCGATAAAACGATGCGGCAGACAGCGCGGAGATGGGAACAGCACGTGACTCCCTGAAGATAAAAGTGTAAAGCACAAAGCGTTCTCTTTTACCTCTTGATCAATCCGCAATAATATACAGCTTGCACGTAATTTGTAAATACCGATTTGCGTAAATGGTCGTTTCAAATAAATGCCAGACTACCAAGTTTATCGACTACCAAGCGCGATACGATTTTGCAGTCGAATAAACGCAATGCTTATAAAATATAGGGTTATTAAAGAGCCATTAGTCCAGTTTCGAGTAAGCATGCTCGCCATTCGAGAGTCAGTTAGAGGCAATTAGTGCCTGCCAATGGACGGTCTGTCCCACTTTCGGCTCGATAGGCCCGGCCAAAAAGTCCCCGCGCGCGTTTAGGTCGGCTTGGTCGTGTTTGGATTCGCGGACCGATTATCGATGTCGAAGCAGCTACGATTATAATTCACGTGTCGATGATTCTACTATGACAAAGTTGCATTTTCGGGGGTGGCCTCGTAGAGGTAGGGCGGGGCTGGAGAGCTTCGATAAAACTCGGATCAATGCTGGGACGCCCCACGGGTTGCCAGGGGTTACCGTTAACGGCATCCTCTCGGACTACATAGAGACGCAGTATCTCATCTTCAATTACTATTTTGACTTTGATTTTACTGTTGCGTCTTAACGCCTCCTTTTGTCTCGGATTCTATTTCAGAACCGTATTCATACTTTCGATTCTCAGTATCGCGATTGCTAACAAGATGTGACGCCTCGATTTCATATAGCTGCTCTATTTTTCCTCCGACCAAAAAAGAATTCAGAGTTTAATTGACCGAGAATCATTTCGGTTCTTCATTTTCGAAGAAGCTAAAAACGTTTACCATATATTAGTCCAAAATGTATTTTTGTTCTCGCAGTTATAATTGCTACTATTACAGGTCAGATGTAAAAATCGAAAAAGCGGTTAACTGAATAATTAAAAGTTCAAATTCGTATGCTAAAGGTAGTTAAAATTATGAATTGCAATTATTAATTCTCACAATAAAATAAAATAAATACAGTTTTTATTCAGCATATTATCAGTTAATTACATTCCATGCAATTGTTAAACATGCAAACCGTTTATTTTATCTGAATATTATTCAATTTATTATTTTACAACCACAAGCAATACTAAAACAATTAAAAATTTATCAACTGATTTTTAATGCAATAATACACTTTGCAATACACCGTTGCAATTATGATTGAAGTCGTAGAACAAAAATATGTATTATTAATATATCGTTTATTTTTAAAACTGCATTAGAAAAATGAATTACTGATGACTCACTTTGCAATAAACTCGAGCTGACAGTCAGGCATAAAAGACGATCATTTCATTTTCCGACGGGATCAAGTATACAGGTTCCTATCTCGACAGATCGCAAAAAAATGCACTAAATATATCGTCTAGATTCGAATCGCCGATATCCGCATCTCTCGCTGCTTCCGCATATCGATACACGGAATCCCCGGAGGGATACGAGTTTCTAACATTTAAAATTTAGATCGGTACGCGGACATTACGGAAACGGACACGAGAATACCGCGAACGGATGGGATAAACCCTGCCGCTGCTCTCTTCGATACGTAGTACTTCATTGGATATTCCCCGGAGCGCAGCCGGATTTTCAAACGCGAGTTCTACCGTTGCCATCCAAGGCCTACGGAAAATGACAAAATACGTGACGAGAAACTTGAAACGTTTGCACTCCATAAACTAACTGTCGTAATGATAAACAAAAACTTTTCGCATTCGCGTTAAAAAAGAAACTCTATAACGTTAAAACACAACGTTGACTCGACTAGAATTACAACAAACAAATCAACTAAAACGATGAAACTTTATACATATTACGTGCTTATATATATTTTATAAAATACGATATTTAATGGAGTTATCAAATATTTTTCATCAGTTCAAGAGAAAAACTGTGTAGTCTACTTAAAAGTTTATACTAAAAATAATTTTCCAATCATAATATAATTTACTAAATTTAATTCAATATAATATTTAATATTATATACGTAACGCATAAAGGAAAAAAATTCATATATAAAAAATATTCATAAAAAAAATATAATCGTAAAAATATAGTTAGCAAATATCAATTTACGCGAGGTTGATAACTGCAATTTTTCGATCAGATGGCTGATTATTAATTTTTGTTCTTTCGCAGTTACATCATATGTGTTTGAAATATTTTTAATCTTTTTTTTTTTTTCGGAGTAAGCTCTCTCATGGGCGATCGGTTTGCACGGGCGAAGCATACTGGCGCGTTTCAATTAACTCGATACCACGTCAGCCGTGCGTTTTCCAGCATGTCGCGAGAACGTCATTGTGAAATATGTATCCCATATGGGATGTTCCTCGGCTATAGGAGCTTTAAAAACATCCTAGAAATGGAAATGAAGATATATCGGTCGAGTGGCGCGCGATGGCGTTGGCAGAGCCGTTGTTTACGAGTCAACTTTATCGCGAAAACGCCAACGTGGACACGTATATGTGCCTCGCATTCCCCAACCCTTTCCATCCCTCCCTCGGCCTCACTCCCCCGACAACCGGGTTCTTTCCATCTGCACCTGACTTCCCGCCCTTCTTTCACCCTCTGCCTGAATTTCGTCCATAAACTTTTCTACGGTGAGATACCGCCTGATCGGGCGCGATTACATTTTTCCGCTTCGTCTTTGCGGCCGATCAATTCGACCGGCAGCTTCGATTTCGTGCTTCACATCTAGCAGCGAACTGCTGAAATTTTCACGAACCCTCGTCAAGTCTTTGAATTTAGATTTCGCAAAGATTACGATAGAAATCTGAAATATCTTTATATGTCAAGTCGCATGTTGGAAAACGCGAGCTTAAATGATTATTTATATAGTAATGTATTTTATTACATATCCTATCTGAGAGAATTTCATTAAATTAATTATTAACTATAATGTTTTTATAACGTTTACTAGAAATTAAAAATAAATATAATAATTGCAAACTAATTATGTGACATGAAGAAAATATATTCTTAAATGATATCAGGCACGTTAAAAAAAGATGAAAAAAAGAAAAAATATTTGGTATAAATAATTTTATGACTTAATACCAGCTTAGCTTTAAATATGATTTATTCGCCTCGATAAATCCGAACGCGTATAATACAAATTATATACGATACAAAGTACGTCAGAGCGCTGCGCACAGAGAGATTAAGCCTATCCGCAAAACCGTCGTTGTGTAACATTGACGACAACCGAGCACACGTAAATCAGCGCATAAATTATCAGACATCGTCTAATCGAAAGCGATTACCACTTTCCAGCGATCCATCCAACGTAGCGACCTCACCAACATACCATTCGCATTCACAGTAAATTCACAGAACGCTATCGAAAAAGAACGAAAAAGAAAGAAAATAGATATGTGTGATACTTGTAATTAACGAACGAATGCCATACAGTCACTCTCACCGTGTAGCTTGGCCGCGGTCGGAAACCGGCGACTCAGTCTTACTAACCTTCGATTTCAGGTCCTCCCGTCGAGGTGGGCGTCACCATGTACGTCTTGAGTATCAGCTCCCTATCCGAAGTGAAAATGGTACTACCTCTAGGTCTTACTCAGTAATTCCGCTGAAAGTTACTCATTACTATCGTTCTCGGCTAAACACAAAATCCGCCCTTCCACTCCCCCGCCCGCCCGTCGGTCTCTTCGGCCAAGCGATCATACGTTTTTTAGTGCCCGTGCATTTTCAAGTCAACGATTGCCGCTGATCGTTACTGAACTGCAATTAGCATTTTTTACCCACTGACACACATGCACAGATACACCTAGGAGACTTAGGGCGGAAGCAGAGAATTTTGCGTAACGCATAACACATAATGCATAATACATGAAAATGAATCAATCAAAGTCCTTTATTTCTTTCCTTTCCACAAAATAACAGATTCTGATTGGTTGATTTTCTTATACCTTGTGCGTTATGCAATACTCTGTACTTCTGCTCTTACACGCGCGGCAACACGAGTGCGGATGTATATCCGGTTCCACATTGTTGTACATACACGCGCACACAAGTGTGCATTCTTCCCGTTTGTTTTCATCACCCTCGCAACGAATGAAACAATTATCATTTTCAATTATTCAATTACGTAGACTCAGAAGATTTTCCTTCATGCAATATAACTATCATTCTATTTGTGTTATGTGTGTTTTTGCAACTATTAAAACACGTAAACATATTCTGTTATTATTGTCTCTTTCTTCTCGAAACGGATACTTGAGTATCGCGAGATGGTATTCGAGTAAATGATTTATTTCGAAAATCAACAAAGGTAACGAGAGAGCAACGCATGTTGATTCTAGTGGTCGACTCCAATGTTGATTGCATTAACAATCAACGTTTGCATCTATGCGGGTGCATCTCTCATGCTATCCGTATCGTCTGAGTAAATAAATTCATTCATGTCGTTAATCACTAATTGGGGCGATACTTTCAGCGGTCGAATCGGATCTTCAATAAACGACTCATTGTTTAATACATTTTCTGAAGCATGAATTATCTTCTCATTGCCTAACGATATCGTCGCGATTATTTTGCTCCGAATGCGTATATATACACTGTGGAAAATGTCTAGCTGGATTAATTGGAATTCTGGTTGAAAATGGACACATCGAAATTTTTTTTATTAAATCTACTAGAATTCTAGTCGTGATAGATGGAATTGACACAATCAGAATTTTCTGATTCGTCCATTTTTAACCAAACATTTTTCTCAGTGTAACGATTGATTAATTACAGCCCTACGAGCCTTGTTTTAGTGTACTGAAAAAAGAGTCTCGTTATATCTGCCAATTGTTAAGTGAAATAATTTCAATCATTGTAATATAAAATTAAACATAATTTTATCTTTACAAATATTTAGTAAGTATTATCAAACGATATTACCAATGATAATACTTACTAAATATTTGTAAACGTAAAATTATGTTTGATTATATCACATATATATCTAAGTATTTAGTTGAAATTATTTTATCATCACATTTGATAGCTACAACCAGACTTTTTCAGCGTATTTCAAAAGAAATTCGATCTTCGGTGCATCGAGTGGAACACGAGAAACTCTCAACGATCTCCGCTAGTCGTCATTACATCGGTACCGTTGTGTATTCGTTGATCGACACTCCGACGATGAAATGAATTAACTTGCACGCGCAGAATCACATTGCTCTGGACTATGTATCTTTCCTTTGATGTTCATTTAACAACGACGTTTGGAACCGCGAAAATGGGTAACACGATTACCATAACGATTCTGTGCTCGCTTCGAGGATCTCGTTCGCCAATACGAAGCGACATCCAATTTTTTGGCATGGTGATTTCGGAGCCAATTAAACTCAAACTATGCAAAAGAAAACTAATCGATGCTTCGCCAACTCTACAGTTCTTCAACATTACGAATAGCGCATCTCTAAAATGAAATACGTCTAAATGTGAGATGAAAATTCCTCCGCTTTTAAATGCTTTTAATCGGATCAGATTATTAATCCAGATTTATATTTTTCGATTTGATTCAATGAAAGGAATAAAAATATCAAAACACATATTCATTCATTGAAATACAAATTCATGATTTCTAGACATGATAAATGCAGAATTTCTATCATTTATTAATTATAGGAAATGATGCTATTAATCTATTTGATTTTACGACATTTTGATGATACTTCAGACTATAATTTATATTTTTATTTGATATCTCATCTTCGAATGTGACTGTTGAAATACACTCGAGAACTAATGATTTGTAGCAAGAAGAAAAATGACAATTGTCATTGTACATATCGGCAATTTTTCCTCTAATAACTTCTTCGCGTGATATTTTTCTTTCATTTCAGTCACAGAATGGCAAAATTATTTCAATCATATATCTTGACACGTAGATATTTTGTTGCTCAGACACCGAGAAAACGATTTATTTTGCACTCGAAATTCCTATTTACGTTTATTTCATTAAAACAATTTAATTTTGAATGAACATTATTTTACCTAATCCTAAAAATTTAATTTGAATGTAATCAATTATTATACATTTCTTAAAGAATCGATTTGATTGGATTTGCAATGACTACATAGAAATATTAAACTTAGAGAAATCTTTTTCTATGTGTAGGCATGACAGAAATCTTTATTTGATTAGTATGTAACATCAATTTAGTAAACCATGTACCATGTAAGACGCACTTCGCAACGCGCGCTATGGTGATTACGCGATGTGGTTTACCGCTTGCACTTCGAAACTACTGAAATGAAGCTAACCGAGCACAGAGTCTCTCCTAACTCATTTGATATATTGTAGTACCATGTGGTCCGTCGCTTATCGCGGTACCGGTTTACACCGACGCAGGAATAAGTGTGCGCGTGTATGACCTAACACGCATTTCTCCCATACACATACAGAGACACTTTAGTAGCGAACAACAGAAAGAAACAAAAATATATACTAAAAAAATGGACAAAGTACTATTTCATATTTCAGATAATATATACTGGCTGTCCTCGTTCCTCGCTCGAGAAACGGGGCTGTAGTTTCGGCAACTGAAAGCAGCGAGACTGCGTGGCTGAGGTCGCAAATCGAGCTAAATCTCGAAAAAAAGAAGAAACACAACCAGACTTGCTCTAAATTATTGCAGTGTAGTTTCCGTTTAATGGAAACAAGATTTATTTCGAAAATAATCTCTCAACTAGACGTTCGACAAGATTCATATGCGCGAATTGTATTGACGTAAAACGCCTTTAAAATTATTGATACTAACGAAAGAATTTTACAGAACTGTGAACCAACGTTAAGATAAATTTTCTCAGTTGCTCCAACTACGTTTTCGTTTTCTGCGGGCGTGGAAAAGTTAGTTCACTGATTTCCTGCCTGACTTTGAGCCTGGGCTGCCCCGAACGTCACGTAGTGTTAGAGAGAACGTGAATGAGGAGCGTCTTTTTATTGCTTTCTGCTCTCAGGAAAAAATAGTATTTTGTTCAATATATATTAAACACGCACGACCGTCCCGTTAGACCGTTTTTAGACGCTCTAGCTGCTATGCCGCGGTTGCTGAAATGGGCTGCCGCCTGCCATCACTTACAATTATTATTATTCTATGTCCCGCCACCCCCGAAAGAAATCCCCGACACTTCCGTTATCTCTCTATCGAAACACCGCACGTATCACGCGTTCGTGTACGAACATGCGAGAGAGAATAATCCGCGATCGATTTGCTTCGATCGTTATCCGTCCGAATTCCTTCCAGCAGCTCTCTCGGTATTCGAGGCATTTCCCTCACATCCCCCTTAGAAGTTAAAAAAAAAATAATAATAGATTTCGCCCGGAATCGACGATCGCAATGACAATGACAGCAATTCAGTGTAAAGTAACGATGTCGTTCGACGAATGTTCGACAAGACGACTCTCGATCGCGGAGGAGCGATCTAATTATAGGGCGAAAAAACGATAATATAAAACGAGCCATATTTCCCCGGAATACATACACATATAGCCACAATGAATCTAATTGGAATACGACGTGACGAGTGATCGGCAAAAACAAGATGCAAAAGTGCACAGAGAACGAAAGAGAGAGCGAAAGGGTGAGAGAACGAGACAAAGCAAAACCACTATAAAGCGACGCGGTACAAAACGAAAAAAAATGTAGTAGTAAGGTAATGTCATACTGCTACGTGGCTGTGATATGTATGTAATATATACGTAAGAGCATAATGCCTATATAACGAGACAAGTATGGATGATTCTTCTAGCTTGGAAAGCAACGTGGCCGACGACGAGTCCTGTTGATTTGGTTCCGTGCAGGGTGCGAGCTCTCCTCGACTTGTTCGTTCGTGCTTTGCCTCTGGCTCACACTGGATAGATGCGCGTGAATATGATATTTTCCCTCTCCGCGCATGAACGGCGTTGTCCAATTTATCCGAAGACACGAGATGGGCAAGGAAAAAAATGCTCGAACGATTCGTCCGCGCATTGTCGAGTATGCTCACGATTTGTATCAGTGGATTTGTATCGGAGCGCATCGTGTTAGTTTTTAGATTCCTCCGATAGACATTCGCGCACAACATGCAAAACAATGCAAAACGCGCCATGGCACGCAATACGTGTAGAGACGGTTTCAAAAGTGCTTTAGAGGGTGTGCCTAAATTTCAACTGCGGGAGTAAAGCGCGCGTGAGTCAGAGGTAAAGATAGATTCGTCATTACTACTATTATTATTACTATTGTCTCTAGATACTTATTTATCTCATACACGATAGGTCGTACACGGTTGAATAGAGATTGGCGGGTAATCACAGCGACCAAGGCCGGATGGTTTTGTTGATTACAGGTCCGCCCGTGGAGGTCGGCGTCACCATGTATGTCCTCAGCATCAGCTCCGTGTCCGAGGTGTTGATGGTACAGTTTGCATTCAAACTCATACAAACTCAACATCGACAATTGTCCGTTCATTTATTTCGTCCAGTCTCGCAAACGATCACCTTCTCCTCTCCCAACCCGCTCGTATCCATCGTATCAAAAAGCGACAACGGGAACGCCCATTTCCGCCCGACACAGCCGTTTTGCATCGCGATAGTCCACGCTCGATCGTAATGCCAAAATTGTGTCGATACCGCTTGAAAAAGAATGTTTAACTTTGACGTTTAATTGGACCGATCATCATACGTCGAGCGTGCCTATCGCGTGGAACCGACGACGCCCACCATCATTGATCAAATCAGCTTACCAGTCGCGCCACTTGCTTCCGATAGAGTATCATCTGTTTCGGTTTGTTTGTTACTGCATAACAATGACACGGATATTCATGTAAAAATATCCATGTCAATCGAAACATATGTAGACTGTCGAAATTTCATTGGTAGATCGTTATATATGTTGTATATGAATGTAATTCAATAAAGTAATAAAAATATCATACGTTCGTGGAGTAGTACATTGACCGAAAAGTCATAGAACGCGTACGGTTAAAAGAAATATATATGTTTTTTTATACGTATTAATTTTGCACGCGTAAAGTCTCATATAAAATAGCATCGTAAACTAGCAATACTTTCGCGTGCTATATGTTCACATCTGCTTAAATCTCGAGTCGTTCTCGATATCTGCTCGCGGAAAGGTGCACCAGGGGAAATACATGCGACTCGCATAGCGATGTTTATGTCGGCAGCAAGAGGCGTATCGACACACAGCCACACGGTATAAGCTATACATATACATATACACATCTCATGTATGTACGTTCGTACACGTGGAGATATATATACACCAGTATATACACACAAGCGACAATAGTACACACACACAGATGGCCTACTAACCTACGTTTTTATAGCTCGTCACAGCTGTTTGGTTGGCTGAACTGTTACAAGGGAACCTTGCTACGTTCCACAGTCTTCGCAAGATATATTCTTGTCCACTTCGTTTATGGTTTATGGTTGAGTCGTTTGATGCGATTTGCGATGTTCTTGTTGCATGGCCCTACCCGCGGTGCTCGAGCCGACGATAAACCGGTGGTTTCGTTTGTCACGCGCGAAGAACCTAACAATAAGTGGAAAAGTTTCAAGAGAGACCCGATGAATGTCATCGTCATCAGCGGAATAGTGACGGCAAACGCACAACCTTTTAATCCCGCGAGAGAACATTAAATCCTCTTCGCGATATCGCGTCGCTGCGAACCATTTCTCGTTCGAAAGGATCGTATTTATGTCAAAAATCCGAGCTCGACTTACCATCTTTCCGGAAAATCCACGAGGCGGAAATCCCATCGGGCTTCTCTCTGTAACACAATATAATATGTGTATTATTGAAAGTCGACTTCCGACTAACGAGGACATATATATATAAGAAAAAATGAAGTATAAGTAATAATAGTAATATCTTATGTTCAATATGTTATTAATTGGCAATGAATTGAATTTCGGATCGAGCACCGTAGGCCGCACCGTTGAGACACGTTCGTATACGCGTGATCGTACACTTTTATGCGGCCACGTCTGTATATATGAAATACATAAAAGTGTACGTACGCGTATCCTGCGTATTGGTACACGTATATCTATATATCTATATATATATATTCGTATTTGTTTCTCAATATTTAAGATATATAGCGGCACCGTACAACATATTGTGTATTACGCCTAATCCTGTAGTAATCGAAGGTATTTTGTTCCGGTATCGACATTCAGATTCAAACTGGCACGAAACTGGATCCATCCTCTATCAAGCGCATCTCGAAGTGCGCTCGGATTGTCGACTCTTAACCCGTTTCTCTGATAACAATTATTTCAGAAATCAAACCGACAGAGGAATCTCTAGTATTCTGACGTAAACTAGTCGTATCAGTCGATCGTCCAAAATTGCAGTGAACGTATTTATACGAATGAAAAGAATGCGAATAGTTCGCGAACTCATTTGTTGACTCTCGGTCTAAAGTGTTCAGAACCTTCGGTTCATGATGAATTCCAGGATAGCGGTAATGTTGACTTACCACAGCCCCCGAAGCACTTGACTCTATCCTACGAGCTTGCGATCGACTATCTCTCTTTCGTGTATATTTGACACGTAATTGTGCGCGGGGAAACGGAACTCGTTCGCCCGAAAGATCCAGAGTACGAGTTTGGAGCTGAATGTACGAGGCTGGACCCCAGGTGTTGAGCCCTGTGCGGAAACCAAATCAAGTCGACACTGTCACCTGGGACGTGACGCGCGAGTTTTTACACCCGCTGGCGAGTTTCCATTCTACGTATCCCTTTCCCTATCTTTTGTCTCGTTTTCCTATCTATCCTCATCGCCAAGCGATGAGCGACTTCCAATAGTTCCAATGTTCATCCCTCGAGGGCCACTCTTTGGACTCTCCGGCCGGCATATCTGCAAACAACGAGACTATTTTCCTACCAATTTATCTTCCCTTTCATCGTTCGCCTTCAAAAAAATTGACGAACATAGGCAGAGAGAATAATACGGTGAAAGCGCCTTTATGCGCTCGTTGATTGTAGTCCTCTCGGCCGGACGAGACCAAGAAAAGAAGGATAAAGCGGGAGTGAAAAAAGCAAGAGAGGATGAGGAGAAAAAGTATCGATAGAAGATACCCCGCGGCCCTCGAAGAACGAAATATTTTTTTTCGCCCTGTACCTCCTTTCCATCCTCGGCCAGCCAATAATTATATACCAAATGAAGAGTATAGCTCGTGCGACGTTGCGACTACATCGAGACTATACTGATATTTATAATTGTATTTGCATATATATCTCGTATATATCTATGCTGTTATATCGTAAATATACTATGACACTTATATGAGCTGTGTCATTGTCAGTGTGTGCAGTGCGCTTCTGGTTGCTATGAATCACGTCACGCTATATATTGTATATATTATGACTTCTCCGAGCGCGAGCGCGTGTTACGTGCACGCGCGCGCGTGTATATATATATGTCCGCGGTATATATATATATATATGTGTGTGTGTATGTACGCGTGTATGTGTGCGTGTATATACGTGCACACGTGCGTTTGTGCGCACGAAAAGCCTGCGTTTATTGTACTGTGTGTACTTCTCGGTGTGCGTATGTGTGTGCGTAACACATGACCATGGGTCTATGTGCTTGCGCGTACACATCGTGATAATTCGCGCTCGTCGAGGCGCGATAGACTCCGAAATGGAGCGTTCCTCCTCGTACGAGCCCCTCTCGCTTCCATCACTTGTTGTACAACACAACGCTACGCCATTTTTTCCATTTTTTTTCTATTCTTCTCTCTCTCTCTCTCTCTCTCTCTTTCTTTCTGGATCAATTGGCCTGCGAGCTTTTGCCTGAAACGCTTCCACAAAGCTTTTCTCTTATTCTTTGTTTTTTATGCTACAATTTGCGTGTAATAGAGATGCTTGCGCACACCTGCTCGCATTCCTCCCGGAAATGTTTCACCGGCAACGAGACGCGCGTACCTGCTCGAATTGCTCGATTTACACCTAAATACATCGCGCAAGATTTGCGTGCCATCGAGATAAACGTGAGAAATATTTTCACGTATAGTTGAACAATAAATAGATACTGTTTACACTGAAATATTTCGGTACTTACAAGACATATTAATTTCACTGCACTTAACAAGTAATATAATTTTGCGCGTTTCCAAATGTAATAACAACTATACATTTTTTTCTAATGTTTCCTCTAAAAGGAAAAGAAATCTTATTGATCTCATTTTTCATAATCATTTTTGACATGTATAAAAAAACAAATAATTTGTGCCGAACAATGCAGCTTGAAAATTGAAAATTACACATGTGAAAAATGGAAAGAAAAATAGGAACTATAATAAGCCAAAAAGGAATAAGAATTTGGAGACGAATTCTCGTAAATGTGTTCGCGTGGGAGTTGTTGATCAGTTAATCATACACGAAGATTTGTTAGCGCGGCAATTACACGTCACGATGTAACCGCAGTGCGCCTGAAGAGTTGCCAGAAATGCGAACGATGACAACTTCTGTTCCACATGGTATCTCCGCGGAATATTTCAAGGTCTTTCATATTCGCCAGAGCATCTGCGCGCATTTAAACCGCAAGATTAATTATCTATCATATATTTTGAATTTTCAAATAGTACGTTACACGTATTATTAACAATATGATGCAATCAAATCGGTACATAAATTATTTTTCATGGCTATTTGCACGATAAAATCATAATCGTTCTTTATTTGTGACTTCAATTAAAGCACAATTAACGATAAAATTTCTAAAATAAATATACGACGGAATAAGCCGAGAAACGTGCCACGCACATTGAATACTTCATAACGACGCGATGTGAATGGCAGGAAAAGTCTTCGCGTATGTGCGCACACGTCGTCGAAGAGGATAACAATGCCTCACCTCGGGTCAAACTCTCTCTCTCTCTCTCTTTCTCTCTTTCTTGTCATGGAACCGTGACATCTTATTAGAGTTATAAAATTCCGAACTTTATTCCTAAAATTCATTCTTTAATATTTTACAATTTTACGCCTGCCGATAAGAACTTCGCTAATAATTATCATAAAATTGGTTGCCAGCATCGTATTTTGCTGATTATTAGCGATTGGACGCACTCACTGCGCACCGGTGCGTATTAAAGCCGTCACAAATTTCCGTAAAGATGTGTTCAATATAAATACAGAAACGGATTAAACCGATTAAACCGTGAAATCCTCAATGCATTTTATTGTGCCGTAGATAAAATATGTATTTTATAATTCGAAATACTTGTATCTCACTTTTACACCCAGATTAAGTCAGTATACAACGGTTTTAATATGACAAATGCGCACTAGTGCGTTCAACTGAATTCGCTATATATAATTGAGCGATAAAAGGTGAGCAAACAAAATAAGATAAAAAATAAAAATTTAATTATAATTCCTAAAAAGTTGAATCTTACTATATACATTTCGCAATAAACTTAATTCTCTACATTTTTAATTGTGAATCATAAGATTCAAAGAATTCATTTCAGAGATAGTAGAGAGAGTTTCTGCACCGTTTTATAATCGTCGTTATTTAAATACGTCATGTTCCATGTCTACGTAGAAAAAGAAGAAATTATCCATAAGTATTAAATTAACATTCATTATTAGAGACTTTTTTATAAAGACGATACGCTAAGATAACGATTGGAAATTTCAAAGGTGCTATACTATCCGCAATACAACACTGTCCTCATCCAGCGTGCAGTGCATGAATTTTATGGCAGTTCCGTAGCATGTCTGTACATAGTGATTTCGTCGTAAAATACCTGTTTTAGATATATGTATATATATATATATATATATTTATGTAGTCACTATACATACACGTCTCCACACCTTATCTCGTTCGCGTGTACACACGAATTATACTCGCGTCGCGAAACTCCTGTCCTGTGATTGAACCCACGTCGGCAGGAATCTCGATGCTCACGAGGCGTGCAGGTCACGCGTATGTTCTCGCGTAAGATTACGAGTCATAATCGTGCCTAGCATCGTAATTATAAACTATTAACTCACTATCGTAACTGTGCGCTTACAGGCAGGCTTGTATCAGATTCTTAACGTGGTCTTTGTAATATAAGACTAATTAGAAACAATTGTGTGATAGTGAAACAACTGCGATATTACAGTAATAAATCAAATGAAATAGCATGTTTTATCAAAAAGGAATTACAACGTTATGATCAGCACATGGATATTTTAAACTAATTAAAAAATAGTAAAATATTTAAAAATAGAAAAATATTTAATTTGTTAAAGAAATATAGCAATCGTGTATATCTATCCATATTATCAAATGACGCAAAAAATCATAATATAATTTTCTTTATATTTTGTACGCTAGACTTAAACTGTAGCTTGTTTAAAATCTTCAATCAATTATAATTTAATAATTATCAAATTCTGTTATAGTTTAATCCAGCAATACAGTAAGGTAACAAAACCTTGTGATATCAAGCAAGTTTTAAACATGTTCTACTCAGGATTTCTTGCTATAATAGGAAGGCGATTAAGAAACTTCTACTTTGGATAATAAATCTACTCATTTATTTCAGTCAGTTCAGTACTTCAACTTCCGCATCCATACGAATAAAGATTTCAGCGAAATCGGCAGCGGAGCAATTTAGAAAGTTCACGACATTGCCAACGAGTTTATGTCGGCATAATAACGTATTATTTGCATTGTATTATAGTGAATTCAGTCACTTGTATTATAGATATTGGATCAGTATACATTAAATTATATAAAATAAAATGTAGAGACATAATATAATCAATTTTGACAATAAAATGATACATGTAAATTCCATTAAATGAAAATGACGTTACTGGATACTTAATTGTTTAAAATATTTACATCTATGCTTTTTTACGTTTAATTTTGCTCATTTCATAAAAGCTTTTAGTATGCACTAATTTAGTGTAATGCAAGTAATCAAATTTACTATTAGATAATTAGAATTATTGTCATCATCTTCATATATGGAAATAATTTCTTGATATCTTCCGATTATTTCCATTGCAATTATGAAAGCTTAAAGTTCATCTCTTTTATTATTATAGTGTTTTTGTAGTATTATAAAGGCTAAAGTTTCACATAAATCATCGTCAACGGTGAATAATTATAAAATCTCTAATTTAATTTTATTTAATTTATATGCGTAATTTCTATCTGTTTAAACTAAATTCTCTTGTCGCGTGTAATACGTATTGGTGCGCAAATTATTTGTTAAAGAAATTAAATTTAATAAATAAAAATATTTGTCAGACTCGCGTTTAATATAATACCGTAAGGATTTGGAATAATGGAATAGCGTGGTCGTCAATCACGGTTTACCCGAAATCACTTTCGTCCGAGTTGCTCTCACACGTCGCTCAAGCCTGAGGATAAACGCTCTTGCGAGTGTGAGACCCAATGATGGAGCGTTCTACAAAGCTCTCGAAGTTACCATCGCAACTTTGGACTTTATAGCCGCGCCGCACCGAATTAGCCTCGCTTCATTTCACAGCGTGAGGTCAAGTAGAACACCGGAGGAGGTCTGGATATAGGGTCACGTAAACGTTAAGTGGCCGATTCTTCGTATTACGATAACACGATGAGCCGCCTCGTATAAGTTTTCGGAGATGCCTGTCGACGTACGCGATCCCGAACATGTTTCCTCTCCCGAACTTTAATTCTCCTTGCACTCGTAAACGCGGGCGGCTGAATTATATCACAATTGTTATTTACCTGGCACAATTTTGCGTTCCTTCGCGTAGAAACGCATATGTCTTTTCAATCTCTTCAAATTTTATACGCTCAGACTCATGAGAACAACGAGGACTAACGTAGCATTTCAAATTGACTTTTATATGCTCTGTTCAAAAGGTTATGCAAACATCAAAAACGCTTCTTAATATTTCTAATAATTAATTAACAAATTATTCATTGAAATTAAATTCATTAAATTAATTTGACAATAAGAAAAGTGCATTTTATGAGTTATTGATATTTTTATACTATTCAAATATCTGTTTTGAAAATGCAAGTAATATTAAATGAGTTTTTAATTATCTTTAAAAAATATAAATATGGATTTTAAATTGTGGCAATGTTCATATAATTCTCATCATGTTGATGTTAATATTTACAACATGATGTGGATTTAAAACCTCCGATATTTATATTGACACCGTCATGGCGTGATATTAAAATCTATGGTATTAATCTGCACCATGTTGATTAATATTTAACACTAATATGGTGAAAATTATTATACATATAGACATGTTAAATCCATAATCATATTTTTAAAAATGTGTAATATTTATACGTTATTATATTTATTTCATTATTAAATTATTAAATTATTCTCATATTATATTTTTTGGAACAATGCAGTCAGTGTAACACAAGAGCGTATCTCTAAAAGAAATCGAGTATATTAAAAATTGAAATTATATTTTAAAAGTATATTATATTTGCTAAAATGCATTTACTTAGTTACGGCATCCAATCACCATTATCATTAATTATAATTAATATTATCTGTCATCATGTTTTTTTATAAAATTTTCATAAATGTAAAAGTGACATTGATCAATGGATTGGCCTTCCCAATTTCCGGACGCAAATCCGATTAAAAATATCTGATCAATCATAAAGATGAATATGCTTTGAGGAATACGAATATTTGTTTTGAAGTAGTTATCTTTGGCATTTACCCAAGCATTTTTGATTTTTACCCAAATCTTTAACCGAAAATCATAGGAAGCATGTCATAACTAAGTAAATACATTTTAGTGAATGTAATGTATTTTTAAAATATAACTTTAATTTTTTTAATATACTGTGTTTCTTTTAGAGAAAAACTGCCAACTACACTCTTGTGTCACTAACTGCACACATTATATAAAAATTTTTATTTAAAAGATACTGTTAATAATAGTAACAATAACTCAGCAAATTGCACATCAGTTTTCGGAGCAATCATAAAAATATAATAAAAAAATACGAAAAGGCTTACGTGAATCCTCGTATTTCTCTAATATATCTGTGAACACAAACGACTACCAATCTAATAAGTCACCTGTGTCGTACCAGGACTTCACGTTGGATTTTTACTTCCGACAATTCTGGACGGACCCACGACTCGCGTTCAAGCCGCGACCGGGCGTCGAGACGCTCAGCGTTGGTTCAGAATTCATCAAGAACATTTGGGTACCCGACACCTTCTTCGTCAACGAGAAGCAGTCATACTTTCACATCGCTACCACCAGCAACGAGTTCATTCGTATTCACCACTCGGGAAGCATCACGCGTAGCATACGGTGAGTATAGCATTAATTAAGTAATAAATTTATCCGTAGCACAGTTATATATACACACATATATTATACATACACATAACTTTTACAAATTTTTTTTATAATGAATCCAAGTTTAAAAGTCATCTAAGTGGATCTTTTTTTTCTACCATAATGACAACGCTCAATTTAGATGATAATTAAAAAAAGAAAAAATATATGCTACGTTGGACAAGCAATAAAGGTTAAAAGGTCTTTCTTTCTACATTCATGAGTCAATTAAGTAAATTTAATTCTAAACTGTTACTTTTATCGTCCGAGAGAAAACGTACATGGTATTTTTCGTCGAACCGTAAATCGAGCTTCTCATTGTCCTCTATCACCATAGAACATTCGTGGCACTTCTGGGACCAATTGTACTCGGCACGACAAATTTGTTCCCTGTAGCGGCCTCCACCCCTTCTTGTCTGACACAGCTCGTATCATTTCTCGTATCTATCTCCCTTTCGAGCGCCCAGGAGTATTCTGGTATTAACGCGCCGGCTATATTCAAGCGATCCATGCATACCTAACTTGCACTCCCTCGCGCAATATCGTTCCATTATATTACATCCTCGACTTCCGGATCGGAAGTACCGAATCGAGCCGCTCGCTGTCGGGAACGGAGGAAGAATATCGATGAAGCAACGAGCACGCGCTCATTTGCGTGAATAATTCTTCCCTGCTTCTCTCAGAGCATAAGTCATCGATCACTGTCTGCATGTACGAATCATGCGAATACATACGTCTGTAGCGTTTTATATAATACATCTCATCGACAAGACAAGAATAGTATTAACGGTACGCATCGAATCGATATGGATTGATTCTCATACGTTTATCCTGACGTGACTCGGGCGTAATGAGGTCGACTACGAATTAATTCCTGCACATTGATTCAACGTTACTCGGGTGCAAATGGATTGGCATTTGTATATCATGAAATATTTTGTTGAGAAGCAATTGTTAACGAGTTTTGCTTGAATATGTTTCAGCTTAACGATTACAAACGTGTCCCATGAACTTGCAATATTTCCCGATGGACCGGCAACTATGTCATATCGAGATCGAGAGCTGTAAGTACGCAACACGCGCGTATGTATATATATATATACTTATATATATTATATAGATGCATACAAACGAACGAAATATAATTTCACAGAATTCGACATTTTCGCCTACTTCTATTCGACATAGGATAGAGCGGGGCTTTTTCGTTCATTTCTCACGATAATGTTTACGATTCTGAACAGCATATGCTGATTATTTAAAGATTGTACTTGTGCTCTCAAGGAGTAATCATGACTGTATAATGTAATTATAAGCATTGCAAAAAGATATTGTTTACTATCGTAAATTTTCGTATATATTACCTACTTTAAAGTTGAAACTGGAATAGTCCCACTCTATCCTACTAACATACACATACTTTTACGCATATTATAACAGAAGTCAGAAAGACTTTCCTATGCACTTCGACAATATATTACTTCTCAAAATGACAATCGACTCGCCGTATCTTTTTGACGTCAATCATCGAGCACGTGCACGTAACTTTAAAAGAGAAAAATTATTGCCAAAAGCTTCTAATAAATACAGAGTGAATCAACGTAAACGTAATTCAACATGTAAGATGTTATTATAATATTCCTTTTTTATTGAACTTATTATTATATCGTAAAGCTGTTAAACATAATAGCGTCATTTGATAGAAATAACAATTGAGATCTTTGAGAAATGATTATCAGTAGTATCAATTGTATCTCTGAAAAAGTCTGCAATGTCACTCTAGCGTTGTGATTAGCCATATATCCGATTGGCCATATCTACTGTTCTCGCTGAAGCAGATTGTAAAACACGAACGATCAATTCCAGCATGTGAACTCGTGCATGTAACTCGAGGATAACGCCGAAAGCGATACGTAGAAAGTATCCTTATCGATAGCCGATTGTCGCTGATTCAATGCGATTCAATTGTACATCGCTCTGAACCCTTTTTTTCAGATAAAGACATAGAAAGACGCTTCTACTGTGTATATTTGCGTCAAGCATTAAAAAGAAAGGAAACTTTGTGTTCCCTCTTTATTACACGCTCACACAGAGAATACTGTCAACTTCCACAACCCGTCACTCTCCATTTTTCCTCCCTCCCTTCTTCCTCCCCCAACTGTATATGCTTCCCCTCTCGCCTTTTTCCCGACATCAGGTTTTACTTCCTTCTTTCTTTTCTATCTTTTCCTCTCTATCTGTCTATCTGTCTGTCTGTCTGTCCGTCACTCGCCACTTCACACGCTCACTCACACGATCAGTCAACCACACAAGTGAGAATCACTCCCATTCACCTCGTTCACTCACTCGCTCACTCACCCGCTCTCGCTCACACACTGGTTGGGTTTCTTTTTTTATTCCATACACAGTGATTGTACGTATGTAACAACATGGACTTGCAGAATCGGACATTTATTGCAGCCTCTTCCTTTTCACTTTTCTCTCCCAAAGCGCGCGCGAAAGTCAATGAAAAAAAAGTGAATATACGATTTAAGTAATCCAATAAATTCTTTCTTCTCCTCTAAATCCTACGAAATAAAAAGAGAGAGAATGATTCTCTTTAAGATTAATAATGCACTCACAACTGGAACCGAAAAGCACATGTAATCTCATTTTACTTTGTTTCACGCAGTATGATTTAACAATAATAAAAGCCCGATTCTGTTACTTCTGAGCACAGTGTGCGGTCAATAAGCACCTTAATAAGGAGCTTCGATGCGCCGTGCCGTTACAATGGCCTCTGTATCGATGCGCGCACTGTATACGCAACTGAGTCGTCGACGAAACACGTCTCGATTAATCGAGTCGCTCCGTTAGACTATAAGCATAGAAATCATAGGTTGACCAGGAGCTATGATGCGCCGTGGGAACATCCCAATGCGCGGAAACACATACGAGAAGATCACGTACGTGTGTGTGAGTATGAGTGCTAGTGTGAATGCGAGTTTGTGCGCGCGCGCGTGTGTGTGTGTGTGTACGTCAAAGTGTGTGGTAGCGCTAACGTTTCACTGTCACGAGCTCGTGTTGATTGCCGTCACTGCAAATTGCACGGTGTGTTAATGTACAAAAAGGCAAGAGAATTTCAAACGTCCCTTTCAGAATTGTTTCGCCATTTATACTCATACGCGTTTACATCGTGAAATAACTACCGTTATTCATTAATACTGGTATTAATAATTCATGTATACGAGAACACGCGTACTGCGCAAATTACCTGAATAAGTCAACGCAATACGGTCAGATTGAAATCAGCATCGTAATGATGATTATATAATGCATAATTAAAAATATGCACAAACAAACCACATATAATAATAATCGCATTCATAACGTATTTTTACAGAAATGCAAATGCAAGATTTGTAAGAGCAAAATTTTGAGATGCTGAAAGTGGTTAACGTTAATAATTGCACGCTTCTCATTTGACATCTTCGGTCGTGCTAGACATACGGAAACCATACTGATTTATACAGAATGATGGAAAAAGTTTGTCTTCAACTCACCCCCGCTAAAAGATCTATATTAAAACTCAGTCGGTCGTGGAATAGGGTCGAAGGGTCACCGGAAGTCCGGCATACGAGATACCGCAGGGAGTCCGACCAAGTTAGTCGATTAGTTTCATCGAGTAGAAAGCTCGGACTTTCGCGGACGCCCTTTCGTCTTTAATTGGTCGGACTGCTCGAATACAAGTTATTACGATCGTTATAAGTTGTCGTGATACATTCCCATCACGAATTACGGGAGAATGCTCGCACAAATCGTTAAACTTTCGAGATGATTCGTAAGATTTACAGGCTTTCATTAACTTTTACTTAACTTCAACTGAATCTTTGTCGTTTTCTAATCGAAGTTTCCCACAAAGAAATAAACAGGCAACCAAACCTCAACGAAAGTTAATCAATGTCAATAGAATTGATTACTAAGAAGATAAATATCGCTTTGTGCCGTAAAACAATTAAGATTAATAATTTGATTTAATATTTCTAAAAGCTTTTAAGACTTTATTTCACAGATACATATTCACTAATCTTAACACATTATTCTTTACTTAGAAACTACCAAGGGATGTAAGCTAATAATATTACGGTCGCAATTCTCATGTGGTTCAACTTTATGATTGGCCCAAATTCTTGGTTTCTATTTATAATCGTAAATTCGATTTGATAGACGTTTCTGAGTGCGAATTTTGCTTGAAACGTATCGCGGCCGATGAGATCTATAAAAAGAAAAGACAGAAAGGCGCCGAATTTGTAGAACTCTGGAGAGTTTCTTGATTAGTTTCAGATAGAAAAGTGTCGGGTCACGAACATCGTTTCGCTCTTAATTTAGCCATTAAACGGGATATTATTACCTCTCATGATATCGATTTTGTATCTCCACGATGTTGAACAAGGATACTATTTTGCGAGTATTTTTGCAATCGTCAATTTCTCATGGTCTTTCAACATACGAGCGAAGTAAAATTACTCTCATCTTATCTTACTCTCATGTTTCACTAAATCCATTTCGTAAAATATACAGAATCGTGCAGTACCATAACCAAGGATGAGAGCAGACGTGCAATTTGCAGTAATCACAGATCATGGCAGATCGCATATCGTTACCGCATATGCTCGTCGACACGAAACGACTGCGACTTTCACGGGAAAAAGCGATAAAAATTCGAATTCTGCATTTCTCGTGAGATAGCTTCAATCATTAAAAAAGAAAAAGCGATACGCATCAAATCCAACTATCAATACGTTTACAGGACACGCTTTGTCACATCCTACGCAAAGACCGTATGCGAACGTATTTACGAGCATCCTCCGAAGGGTCTCCACTCTACCAAGCTATCGCTGACCTTGAGTCGTCACGTCGGTCTTAGTTGAACGCGTGATTTCTCGAAGATCGCTCGGTCATTCGACAAATGAATACGAATAATGACCGTGTGCACGTACCTGCCATCGAATATCTAAATACACACGACGTGTCCTCTTTCTACACTCTGTCGCCTGTCAAAGAAAAATTTCTCGTGGATTACATACGTGCATACGTACAATAATAACAGTCACATTAAAATTATAATAATCATTCATCAAGGTACTGCATGAATTGAGCGAACATCTTTTATTTTATGACTCGACAATAACAGAAATATTGAGTAAAACGTATGTAGTCCACGTACGTAACGAATACATCTATATAGAGAATGGAATCCGTTCCATCTACGAGATTGACGGTGATTTCCTGCGGAAAAGACCTATATGTTCAGGGAGAGAGAGATCACGCTGAACTAGATATATACCACCGAAGCACACGCACGATTGTAAATATATACAAACGAGAGCTCTCGGCGCGCAGTCGCCGTAAATCGACCCCGAGAAAAACGCGACGAAAGTGCGCTGTTCAAACACTATCACTACTTTGCCACTCTCTCACCACTACCACTGACCACCACCGCCATCACTTAACTTATCACTTTATCAACCCTCCTCCCCCGAACCTGAAGGGCCTCCGACATATAGCACTGAGCCTCGTGTCCGGGGACGTAGTAAGGGCCGACGACGGCCAGCCCCGAAGGAGGCTAAATCCAAAAACGACGTGTCGACAATGGTCCGACCGAATTAAAACGCATTGTGCATCTAGCCCAGCGCATGTAAGAAAGAAAATACTGCAACATTACCCATGGCGTACCAGGCTGTGGTCACGTTATCGGTATGCCTATGAATTTGCTTGTAACCTGATTTTGATCTGCGACTTGTTCCGGTATACGTCCTTACTCCCCGACCCGCCCTCTGAGCAACTTTTGTACGTATAGTAGAGCAATAGATATTATCTAATATACATATATAGTGCGACAACCGCATGTGTCGGCATGATTATTTAATTTGGTCTACCTCAGAACAGGATAAAAAAAAATAAGTAAGTGATATATTTAAAGGTATATAGTTCGTGTTACTTTTCTTTTTCTTTTTCGTAATGACGATAATTGTCTGTTGAAAAATTTTTTTAAGAGATTTAACTTCTACATAAAATTATCATTTTAAAGATTTTTTGTGTAATTTTTCATCAGTAATAATTGATGAATGACAGATAAATCGCACTTTCCAGGAATTTCTACACTCTAGATTTAGATTATTACATTACGTAAAAGTAAAAGAATCATCACAGGAACGCAATTCCTTCTTGATGTACATACACAAATGCCTGATTTATTGAATCCTAATTCAGACCTCGATAATTCGAAAAGGTCTCAATAATATCATTCAGGGATAATGTTTGAATTTTAATGGGACCGTAAAGCCAGTATTCGAAATTCGAATTTCTTGCAAAACACAGAGCATGGAGAATGGAGCATGTAGCATGGAGCATGCAGGTGAAATGCGCAGCGTAAAGCATGTAGCACACACATATATATATATATATGTGTGTATTTATGTAAATTTAAACATGTAAACCTAATCCTCCCGAGCCTGTATCACTGTAGCATGTCAAGCACAAAACTCTATTTTTTCTTTCTGCTTTTTTTCTCCATATCTACTTATACACTCTCCACTTTTCGTCTTAAACCCTTAAACTTGCTGCCACTACCATAGTCCTCGGTATTTTGCTAATGTTGCCGCAGTCCTTTTCCTTGCAGTATTCAACAGCCACTATCACGACCTTCCTCTCGTTCTCTTCTGACCTTTTTACCCCTCGTGATGCTTAATGTTGCCCCCAATCCAGGACTTCTTTATTAAAACTTTGTAAAATCAATTTTTATCTAAGCTGCACTCAACTATGCGACGACCATCGGCAGAAATAACAAACGAATGAACGAACAAATGCACGTAAATTTCATTTTCGTAAATATTTTTTTAGACGTGGTTATTCTTGCTCGCGAATGTAATTTCTTAATTGTATAAATTTTTAAATTTATTTGCAAGTAGTATAATGAATATTTGTAATAAGAAATGCAATTAAACGTGAAAAAAGAAATTAAATATTGTATAAAATATATCTAAGACAATGTGTGTAAAACGTCAGCTTCACTATTCTCTTATTAATGTAACAAGTATAAATTTTTATGTTGAACGCTGCGAGTAAATAAAACTTACAATAGTAGTTTCTAGAGTTTCGAATCGTTAGTATTGAACACGCCTGTTGCGAATCATAATGTCATTACCGAAATCGTGATTTTGCGCGACGCCGCATGCAACTGTGTCCGCTGTGCAGAATCGCGGCGTACCGAACATGATAAAACGAGATGGTATTCAAAATCGGATTCCAAAAACAAAAGCAATTAATCTAGCACATTCGGAGGCGTACCGCTTAATCCACGTTTGGCCGATGCTCGCGCAATGTAGCCACCACCGCGACGGAATGCCACTTTGGTGCCTGGAATGCGGTGTAACGATCGTAATCACCTAAGATTCAGTTACGGAGGAATGTTTCTCGATGCGGTATGTACGCGTTGGAGGCCGCGCGGAGGAATTAGAGAGAACAAATAAGCGCAAATTATGATCGATAATCGTCAAAACTCGCAGGATACTTTGGATTAGTAGGAATGAACAATAGATAAGTCGCCAAGATTGGCACGTTGCATTTATCTCACAGAGAGAGAATCTTTATCTCACAATGCAAAGAAGAATATCATTGATTGACGTTAATCTCCGCGCGGTCTTGGACGTAATGACCGTAAATTCGGTTTTAAAAACATCATAGACGCTATTCAGAAGGCATTATTTTATAATTAAAAAATCAATTAATAAAAATGAATCAATGTAAAAAATTCCAAACTCTTTTTATATAAATAAGGTAATATAAACAGCCAAAACTCATACAAGATAAAACTGTCTCTATATATACTTACATCATAAATTTAAACTTTAATATAAGAAGAGATTCAGAATTCACAACAACTCTTCTCTTTATGATATTAGTTTTATGAAAAAATTTTAGAGTACTCTTTTCGAACTTTTGAAAAATCACGAATGACTGTTAAGATATCACAATGTCTATCTCAATGACGTTTATGATACGATGGCACGAAGAGCATCCTAAATCGATTCCACGTGAAAAGAAATTTATGCGATGAAATTGAATCGTGATGCAACGGGAACCGCTTTAGGTTGCTCGCGCAATAAGTTTGCTTCAATTACTGTATTCCCCGAGGAACCCGCCCTTCCGTTCCAAACTGAACACTACCTCAGTGTCTAATTATTGTATGTTAGAGCGAAGATATTTGTGTTCTTGTTCTCCCGGCAGTTGGATACACAATGCGCGATATTCGGTACAAATGGAACTCCGGCCTACAGTCGGTCGGCATCTCGAACGAGGTGGAACTACCGCAGTTTCGCGTGCTCGGTCACAGGCAACGACAGACAACCATACACCTATCTACAGGTAGATATTCCCCTCTTATTCGTTCTTCCTTCTAAACTTGATCCAGAAATTCGCGTGGTTAACATATGTATGTATATATATTATGTAGAAATGTCGATTATATAATTATCATAATAAATCATAATAAATAAACCCATCAGAGCGAGATGGTAAAATTTTTTCGTTTTAAAGATATATGAGAATATGCACTATATTCATACGGATGATTATGACATGTCCAGCTCTGATCAAAGCACATGTATATATACAAATATATATATAAAATGCAACGAGAACTGGACAAGTCATGTGTGAGCATATATACATATATAATACGAATCCTGTTTTTATCCGCATCGATATGCACCGATCACTGTGTTATCTTTTCGCGAACACATTTAATTATATAAGAACGAGCTTGCTCAGTGGGACGACGTAGTCCTACGGTCATTCATTTCGACCGATCGACTGATCGACTCATTGATTTTTATTTTAAAAATCCTTAAAAATATTAAGAAAGACGCAGACGATACTTGAGTCACGCGTACCCATAATTCCTAGATTTGGTTTCCTTCTTCATTATAGATGTGTGTATGTGTGTGTATGTGTGGACGTTGTACTATTTTTATTTTTACTACCATTGTGTATCAATACTGAAAGATGAAACATTTTGCTCTACTAGAACTTTAAATTTAGATTTCCTTTCAATGCGCGGATAATGGATTTCCATAGCTTTATAACATACGTACTATTGAGCATATAAATTGCTTCAGGAATAGTATTACGTCCACCTTTGACCTAATATCCACCATCCACAATCATCACCATCAAAACAATAATCGACACAACGGACTCGTAAATACGAATGATACGCGCCTTCCACTTCTCGATCGTAACCAACAATCGAGAAGATCGTCCATTACGATCTCTCATTACACGCCAAATATTCCGCCCACATGCTCCTTTAAAGTCAGTTTAATTTGGGCTCTCGATAGCTCTCTTCGCAAGGGTATCCCTCATAGAGAAAGACAGAGAGTAAGATAAACTGAGAGAGACAGATAGATAAAAAGAAAGAAAAGAACGAAAATTGTGAACAAAGAGAAAGGGGAAAAAGTGAAAGAGAGCGGACTCGTAAGGTTTGATGGGGGTGCGAGGTAAGTGGAGGCCCCCTCGGAGCTGAAATGCGTTTGAGGGCTTCCGCGAAGGTACGTACCAACCGCGGGGGGTCTCTCTATTTTTTCAGTCGGATACACGATGAGGGACATCCGGTACAAGTGGAACGAGGGCCCAAACAGCGTCGGGGTCAGCAACGAGGTCTCCCTGCCTCAATTCAAGGTCCTCGGTCATCGTCAACGTGCCATGGAGATTAGTCTTACCACCGGTAACGTATAAACATAACCCCACCCCCCACCACCAACAAATAATTGTTCAACCCTCGCTTTTAACGGCATGGGTAAGGTGGAGAGACACGTGAGCGCTATCCGATGTCCGCAGGCGCAATTGTCGCTCGTAAGAAAAACCGTCGTAATCCTGTGTACCTTACTTACGTAAAGCCGTCGATCGATCGATCGATCTCTCTCTTTCTCGCGATCTCGCGCGTCATACAGTCCCGTCAAATAGTGGAGCTGGCTGGCGTTGTACGGATCGCTGGCTTAAACTTTTCTCGCGTTCGGCAGCGATAAGTTTCCTCGAAAAATCATCGCTACATTTCTCCACTTGGTTTGAATGAAACTTTGGGCGAGCGAAATTGTCTTCATACTGACATCATGGTGCTCCAACGTCAATCTCTCAAGCCAGTTTCTCGTAACACGAGCAAGTTTAAGATTGTATGCTCAACGATGTAACATATATCCTTCAGCTGAGGACGATTTTAGCATTTGTGATTTTTCTCATAAACATTAAGCCTTTCATTCTTCGATATTATTCTCTAATTACATCGAAGGTAATGATGAAAAAATAAAATAATGTTATTCATATCATCTTAATAACAAAACCAATATCTCTTTCTCGATCCTATAGATATATCTTTTCGCGCGATAATGGCGCGTAAGAAATAGATTGTCGCCAATTTGTCAAAACGGAAGAAAGCCATTATAGGGTGCAAATTGCAACAAGAACAACTCGATTTTCCATTTTAATCGATTCCTCACTTTTCTTCTTATGTAACTACATCTCAAACCTTTCGATCGGCGCACAATACACGCCGCCAATATACCTCACTGTAACGTGCATGCATGCATATCTACACTGACAGACGTACATAACACGAGCACGAAGAGTCGCGCATCAACGATGCGAATTTCACTTAACATCCAGCCAGCTCTGGTGCGCTGTATTTCCGGCCGGTGCAAGGAATAGAGAGAGCTATTTGTGAACAATGAAACCGCTTTTCCTGGTAAAATCCAGTGACGGAACGGGAGATCGAGCAAGAAGAACGGAGATCGAAGGTAGAAGAGCACAACGAACGAATAAGAAGCGGGAGAGAGAGACAGAAAAAAACAAAGAGGGAGAAAGAGAGAAAGAGAGAGAGATATATATATATATATATACAAGGAAAGAGAAAGCGAGAAAGAGAGAGAGATAAACGAACAGTGAGGAGGAAGGACAGTGAGCACGGGAGATAAAGAGACATTAAATAGCGCCTCTCCGTCTCCCTGTCCTGACCTTCGATCTTTTAATCGTAGGGAATTACTCGCGACTGGCCTGCGAGATCCAGTTCGTACGGTCGATGGGCTACTACCTGATCCAGATCTACATACCCTCAGGGCTGATTGTCATAATATCGTGGGTGAGCTTTTGGCTAAACCGAAACGCGACCCCCGCTCGGGTGGCCCTCGGAGTAACCACTGTGCTCACTATGACGACCCTAATGTCCTCGACGAACGCGGCGCTACCAAAGATCTCCTACGTCAAGTCCATCGACGTCTATCTGGGCACCTGCTTCGTCATGGTCTTTGCCTCGTTGCTCGGTGAGTGCGATCGTGTACTCTTCCGTGCCTTTACGTCGCTGCCATTAAGCTTTCCATCCTGCGTCCTCTCATATACTCCGTATAGCTCGGAGCCGTGCCGTTCCAGTAGCGAGCTCGTAGAGTATCGTAGACGGATACTTGTGCAGGGCTCACGTGACAAATGCAAGGGACCCATTTTCCTCGAAATCGTTATTTGTCGTCGATGACGTTGATACTTTGTCGGTCCGAACCTTCGTTCCGCGATGGAACGGCGTCTCGGAAATTGTTTTCATGAAGCAATCGCGAAACACACAGAGGCAGGTCAATGCGAATAAGAGAACCCCGCGGCTTTGTTCGATCGATTCGTTACACGGCTTGACACACACATTGTTGCGTTTTCACAACTGCGATTGCGAGTACCTCATTACATACGACATCAAGGTACTTCGCCGTCGCGGTGCATCGGGATTTCCAGGGAAATGGCTTTCTTCCATCTGCACGTGAGCTCTACACAAGTACCGGGAGCGCAAGCATGAGTGAGATTCTCGACGGATGGAAGTGGGCCCCGCGAACCGGGCTTCCCGCCCGGATCTTACAGTGGCAGACGTGTCATGGCATTGTATGGTTACGTGTTTTCATTCCCGTGGATTCTTATTCTTCGCAGAGTACGCCACGGTGGGCTACATGGCGAAGAGGATTCAGATGCGGAAGAATCGGTTCCAAAAGATAGCCGAGAGCATGAAGGCGGCGAGCGAAAATCCAGGACCGCCGCGCGTGCCCGGCGATCATGGCGATCATGCGCCTAAGCAAACTGTGAGTAGCGACGGCCAAGATTGTCGTCGTTCCCGAATTTTTTTCTTCCATGCAGAATGTCGTTTTGTCACTGTGTATGACCAGGAGATCCAGACGTACTAGTGCTCCCCTGGACGATTTTACACGCTTTCTTTCAGCGAGTAGACGATCGGCTCTGTCAAGATATCCAGATGTCCCGATCGTGGCACGATTACAGATTTATGCATAATCGTAGCACTTGTTTCATAACTTTTTGGCTCCCGAGAGCTGTGTAATGATATAAACATACACATACAACAAATATCATCTGTTTCACCTTCATCAATGATGAAGGAAGTCTCAAATAAAAAATTAATCTTAAATGATGATTAATCTTAAATATTAAACAACTATATATAATATTGAATCATGTAGTAATCGCCATTAAAAACTAAATTTAATAAATGATGCTAAATGAATCTTTAATAAATATCAATAAACAAATATTAGAGCTTATCAAGCTCTTTTTCCTCATCACAAGGGCAGGCTCAACAGGACGAAGCCGAGCATTATTCTCGATCCGATTCAGCACGTATCATCGCGCAATATAAATATATGCACTCTACCCCCTCCCTCTTAAAAAAAAAAAAAAAAAACTAAACCGGCAGGCTCAACACACGAAAGGTCAAAAGCTAAAAGGTTCTGCAAAATGAATTTCCCATTCGGCCGCGCAACGCGCCGGACAACGTGCTTCATGCCAACACGAACACGACGCACTATAAATTTTCTTTTAATCTTGGGTATTGTAGATCCCTCTTCCCTTTCCTCTCTTCTGAAAACAGAAAATATTAAAAGACCAGAAAAGAAAGAGAACAATGTAGGATAACGGAAAGAAGTGAGTAAACGAGCGACAGAGATGAACGGAACGGACAACGAAGGACGGTCATAAAATGTCGGATAAGAGGATGAGACGTTTTAATTAATTATTATTACAAAGTTAATTATTCATGTTATCCAGCGGTAAATGCCTATGACATGCGCGTTTTTTTACATGATTCTTTTAATTACGTACTTGATAATTACATTCTATTTCCTTCGAGACTTTTATACTTTAGAGTTACTGTTTTCGAAATACAAAAATCAAATCTAATATCTTTGATTATGTGTTAACGTTATTCTTTCAAATGCATATTAATATTTTATTAAAATTTAATCAATAATGAAAATAACTATTAAAAATATTTGACAGTCTTACAACTTCCTGCAACAATCCCATTTTACATCAAATAAATATAAATCTTCTATAATAACGGAATGACCAATGATTATGGACCAGCAACTAATAATAATAATAATTCTCCCACATCTCATCCCGACAATACCTATATCAACTAGCATCACATACTACACCAGCTTTTAATTGAATTTTCACCAACCCGTTTTGCTTGAGCACGAGCAATCGCACCGCGCGTTTCTACAAACCGCGGTACTTTTACGAGAGACTTTTCCTATTTCACACTTAAACGTTTGTCGAATAAACTAAGCAGACGCGAGTCGCAACAGCGACATAAAAGCAGGTGAGTCTCTCGAATACCAATCGTTCCGATGACTACGTAAAATCGGACGTCACCGCGTTGAACAAATAAAATATACACTGCCCAGTCCTCGGTGTCGCATGCAAATCTGACAAAGTACGGGGTAAACCTCGGGTGAGGGACACCCCACGGCAAACTGCCGTGTCTCTTGTAAGTGGTCCCATGTTGTCCAGGAGGTGCGGTTCAAGGTGCACGACCCAAAGGCACACAGCAAAGGTGGGACGCTCGAGAACACCATAAATGGTCGCGCCGATGAAGAATCGGCGGGCGCGCCACAACATATTATTCATCCTAGCAAGGACATCACCAAGCTCTACGGTATGAGTAGACCATGTACGCACATTTATAACACTATTTTACCCCCCGCCTGGCAAGCTATCAAACAATATTCGGTTCTTAGCTTGGCAGGCTGTCTATTTCAACGAGCTTCTGAACGGTGCATAATAAACGTTACTGTACGGTTTAACCGTCAGCGAGCTCGGAAGGCCACTGGCGTGGTGTCATCATCGCGAGTAAAGGGCCTGACAAGGCCGTCAATTGTGCAATATGGATATCGAGTACTTTGAACTTCGTGAAGACTATGCAATATTCATGGCCGATGATACCACGCGCCTGCGCCCGGCCGTTGTATTATATACTATATATATACAATATATACATATATTTCTCTACGCTTGAAACACCGTCCGAAAACGCTTGTCACTGATCATCTCATAAAAAGCTTTTTGCATTTTAAGAAACATCTGTACAATTTATTTTCAAGCATTACGATGCACTATTAGACGCTTTTTCTACCCCTTGGGGTAAACGGCACCGCGCGAACTCGGAAGCTCACTGAAATATGCAATTCTCTTCCCTCCTTAATCTTACGTGACGCAACTATTCTAATTCATTTTAACGTTTCTTAAATAGGCATAACGCCGTCGGACATCGACAAATACTCCCGCATCGTATTCCCAGTATGTTTCGTTTGCTTCAATCTGATGTACTGGATCATTTATCTCCACATCAGCGACGTGGTCGCGGATGACCTCGTGTTGCTCAAGGAGGCAAAGTAAACGACGACGTCGCAATGCTCCGAATCAAGAAGGAAGAAGGGCAAAAAAATGCACAGAAACGAGCATTCTTACGGAACGAGGATCGATTCGCAAAGGAGGAAGCGAAAACGGTTCGAGGAAGATAAATTGAGACGCGCTCGGTGACTACTTCGAGACGGGAGTAGTAAAAGCGAATAGAGAGTAAAAGCGACCGACATCCGATACAGCCGTAGACCAGCTCGCAGACCAGAGAGGTGCTCTCAAAATATGTGCTTAGGTCCATCTCGAGAGCGCGGTAACCACTTCTCTACTGGAAGTAGTAGCGAATGAGTACGGGCAGCCGCGCGGTTGCCTAGACGCGGAGTAGGACTACTTCGCGATCACCGGCAGGTAGAAACGGACTAACGACTCGTCGCTCCGGCATAGCTCACCAAACGCCCGCTACCACTACTTGCGCGGCTTCGTGGCTACCGCAATTTCTACCGGGCAACATGCTCTCGTTCGTCAATCAGCGATTGGGCACGCGTAAGCTTCGGCTATCGTCGTTGTCCACGAGGCGTCTTCGTTAAAGACTCAATATGTATACATAAAAAAAATATATATATATAGGTCGCGCGATACATAGAAATATATATACATATATATATCGCGACGCAAGCGGAAACGGCAAGCAGGAACTCAATCGCGAAGGCGAATCCACGAGCATACATACCATAAAACATTGCCAGTCTAGGTATTTCTAGTTCTTAAACGGAGAAAATACCTTCGATATAAACACTTGTCAATTTAGCCACCATTACATAGTAACGTTAACTAACGCTAAGAACAACACCGAGACTCGTCGGTTTGAAGCGACGATTCAATCGAGAGCAGCTTGAGGACGGAAAAATATAGGATTATCGACGTTCGTCGAGGTCGAGGATGAATCGTCGCTCTGACGCCGTCAGCAGCGTTCGCGCGCAGAGGAAACGTAGCGGAAATCACATGGTGGCATGTGTGCGCGTGCATGCGAGTGAACGAGAGAGAGAGAGAGAGAGAGAGAGAGAGAAAGAGAGGGAACGAATGAACGCGAGCATTGAGTATGAGTGAAAGCGCGCGCGTGAAACGAAGAAACAGCGGGAAAGTTCATATTCCGAACGAAGATAAACAATGTACTATCGGAGACTGGTGCGACTTATTATCTAAGTAAGTACAGTAAGTATATGTATATTAACATATATACGCGCGCGCGTACGCGGCCACGTTAGGTACGCGCGTGCATGCATATTAGACACGTGCGTGCACACATGCGTACGCAGAACGCATACAGACGATCGATGAACATTCTACGCGAGGTCCACAAAGACACTGACAGTGGAACGGAAGGAGGATAACACGACGCAGGACGCCCACGACGAAAGCAACTCGGATTTCACAGTAGCGGCCTCACTTCAGCATCCGCATTTATTTGGATTACGGCCAAGTAAGAGCCAAGTCTCTTTTTCATTTCGTAGGACTTTTTTACGATTTTTCACGACGCAACTTTTGTATTTCTGTATATGTATGACTCGCGTCGTCGCTGCGGTGAAATCGGAGTAACTATCGTCACTCGTCCCAGGGCGTTCCTGTACGCGTGTACGTGCGTGTGCACATGGCTCAATCGGGAGTACTCTTAGCTCGTACTACGTAGTCGCGACTGTTTACGTAGGGAAACTCCCGGAACATATAATGATTATATACCGGACGTAAAAATACTCCAATCGAGTCGAGATAATCGAGAGGGACAATGAACCAAGGCAGAATGCAACTCGGTACTCATTTCGTACCTACTTTCATTTAAAGAAAATTCTCTTTAAAAAAAATAAATAATTAATATATAAAATATACGTATAGTCACCAATGGACATGCCTTTCATTATAATTAAAAACCAATGACGGAGAACAGATGATAAAAATTAATTTATACAATTAATTTATACACGCGCACACATAATTATTATCTTATTATTCTGAAACTTCAAAACTCTCTTTATTCGCGTATCTTAAATTACTTTGTTCAATAGTAAACCAACGCAGCCATTAATTTTATTGATTTATGTCGTTACTAATCCCATCGTTTTTAGTATTTATGCAAAATAAGAAAGATAGAAATACGATTGCTTTTATTTGTGGGAGTTGTTTTTAGTTCCGAGCGTACAATAGTCTTCTTGTTTCAACGTATTTCGTTGCCCAATGTTTTGTCAATTTAATTAACGTTAATTGCATGGTGTTCTATTTCCTTCTCTTGTACTCGCTGCTCGTACTTTCTGAAATCCTGTTCGCCATTACAGACCATCGATCACAAGAAGTTTCCAAAACCTACACTCGGAACTTTCTTCTTTGCACCTTTCATGTATAAACTGTTTAGTAGCCAAGAGTACTTTCTTTTAAATATAGCTAATTCTTCCTTAATAAAAATTAGATTGGATGCTATCTTTTGCTTTTGTAATTTTCACGATTTATATATTTCAATAATTAAATTTCAATTTAAAACTTTAGACCTGATTTAAAATTAATTAAAAAATAAAGTTGCATTACCTATACATTTCAAACATTTAATTCTTTAAAACTTATCAATCTTCGCGTTGGCAATATAAAAATAATTGAGCGACATTCTTTTTAGTTGGACTTCTGGTGTTTATAATTTAGAAAAAGCGCGAAAAACTTCTGAAATATTCTATATACGCGTATACATAGCAAGCTGTCTTTTTGCTTCTCTCTTCTCCCTCGGATGTAGCGGCTGACTGCAAGCTGGGCCGTGGAAGCTTGCCATTCAGGATATCGACCAGCTGACACGCCCAACCCACCCTCTGACTCTTTCTCATCCCTCCTACGCCACCACTCTTACTCTTCCTCTCCCCATTCTCTCGTCCTCCATTCTACTTCGCAATCGCCAAATAGTCCATTTACCAGACGCTACTATCAGTCGTACATTTAATAAGGAGATCCTTGCCTTAGTATTCCGTGAGAATTCTTTATGAGAATAGGTAATCCCTAATAGTCCAGGATTCTGCCTTGGGACACTATTCACCTCAGATATTTGAGAGAAACGAAGGAGGGATGGTCATATTCGAGCGTCACGTTTTACCAATGTGAAAATGCTGAACAACCTAATCGACTCCGTCATCGAAAAGTAAATTACTTTTAGAATTCATAGAATTATATGCGCGATCAATTTTAGCACTTATTAAAACACACCGTATTTAAATTCAATTGGCAATCTTCTTTCACTGAATAAATATCTAAATTTTATGCAAAAATCGAAAGGAAAAAATATAAAAGTATCGTTTCTACTTCTTCAAGTCACTAACTCGTCGAAGCCGTATAAAGTTGAAAGCACTGACTTATATCAATAATTTTTTTTACACACAATTAAAAATACAATTCTCTAAATAATATTAAAAAAAAGTCAACAGAACGATTCATAAGACATTCAGAAAATATTTAACATTTAATAAATTTCTTAGAAATGTTAATAATACTTAGTTTTAGATGTTTTTTAAATGATTGTCTTCTCTGAGTCGATATCGACAAATCTGATTCTAAAACGAATTCTAGAATTGTGAATAGAGAGTGACTTTTAAAATTCTCAAGTATCTTCTCAAGTACCAATTTTATTACATTCCCATAGAGTGGATCGTACTTTAGGATTACAATTTGAGATCAATATAATTTCGATCGCGTTTCCGTTGTCGCAAATAAACAATAGTGGTAATTTTCAAATGTTTATGGCGTCGAAATTTCAAGCCAGCGAGGTTATACCGGTTCTATTAATCGCTGCATGTACTTTTACTCTTTCACGATTGCACGCGCTTTAGCTTTCTCGATTTTTTTCAGACACCGATGCGATTACACAGTACCCGATAGATTTTACATCTCGCATTTTCGCGATAATTCACGTACACAATCGACCGTGACGTTCCGTTCGCGCGTTATTTCGGTGACTTATTTCGCTTTCGCGTTTTCCGCGCCGAACACTTAGCAACTGGTTCTCAATCGCAGTCACGCGATAATACAAATAATGGCGACGCGAGTTTATCGTGCGCGAAAAGGCGCAAATCGCGTGCCCAGCCCTCGTTCGTTTCTTTCTTCGACTGCGTTCGTACATAATATATAAGTATCGATACATTTCTCCACGTCCGCCCCAACCGGAAGCGTTGTGTGCAATTTATATAACTGTACATCCGTTATCTACTTGGAGTCTCTATAATAACGGGAGAGAGAGGAAAGAGAGAGAGAGAGAGAGAGAGGATCTAACTCGTTTTATCGTTGTGATATATTCTATGGTAGCTATATGCATTTATTCGCGCGTATATGATGACATATACGCGTGCCTATTGTTTATGCTGAATCTTTAAGCTGACAATGAGTGGACAAATGGCGGGAATTGGTGTGCCCACGGTCAAAGAAAAACTCTTCCTTAGATAGACATACAGTTAGGTATAAAGTAAAGCAAATAATTAAATAACGTAATAATTAATTAACTCTACGAATAATGAAATAATTAACGTAATAAAACGCGTTGCACACATCGTCGCGATACAACATGTAAGCTTCGAAATCGCGAATGAACGATATTCCTTTCGAATGCGCGATGTTAAACCAATTCATCAATCATTAGCGTAATGATGATCGATGATGAACGATGTTGTTATAATTCAGAATGATCGATTACGCATTAATTTCTCGAAAATTAATAACGCGCAATCACATCGCAATCTTTTACATGCATTCTTTATTCATTTAACTCGTTTATTCATGACGCTATCGAGAACATTTTATTATAATTGTATTATTTATATAAGACATTCGTAACGCTCAAATAAATTTCTAACGTATACGTTTACTTGATTTAAATAAGTATTCGAAGGGAAGTTTGTTGAAGATTTAGTAGCAGAAAACTCGTAATCAAGCGCATTCATCTACGATAATTCAATCGCTCAACGCGATTCCTTGTGCCGAATATTTAAAAAAGCACGTGCATTGTAAACGCAAATCGACATACGCACGTTATATTGGACACGCCAATTCCTCGCAGACGTCACAATCGACCATTATTATTATTAGTCTCTCACTGAAATTTTTATTACCTTTATTATTATCTTTATTAACGTTAACATTATAAATGACCGTTTAAAGATTACGACGTTTTTTATCCTCTGGCAGGATGATTACTTACGTTATCGGCGGGCACTTATATATCGCGTATATATAACATTACCAAATAGATGAAATCGTTATAAAAACAAAGAGCACCGGTGCGCAAGCATCTCGAGATTTAATGAAAAGAGATAAATACAGAGAAAAATACACAGAACTATTAATATTATATAAATCGATCACATTTTGTAAATACGAGTTTTATACAGAGCATTGTATTCGTTAAACAAAGAGAGTACCTATTGCGAAGTAATATATATACATATTATATATATTATACATACACATATATATATATATATATACATATTATATATATACGCAAATGTAGTGCACACGAAAATGTGACTGTTCGCACGTATTTAGGTAAATCACTTTTAAAGTATAGGAAAAAGAGAAAACCAAAGTAGACTGGAAGAACGTCGGGGGCCGAAAAGTTAATGCGTACGTTCATTCGTTCATTCGTTCGTTCGTTCGTTCGTTCGTTCGTTCGTTCGTTCGTTCGTTCGTTCGTTCGTTCGTTCGTTCGTTCGTTCGTTCGTTCGTTCGTTCGTTCGTTCGTTCGTTCGTTCGTTCGTTCGTTCGTTCGTTCGTTCGTTCGTTCGTTCGT
>NW_011627283.1:351031-525431 GCF_000204515.1 Acromyrmex echinatior
CCATCCGTTGCACGCATACACAACAGATATACATACACGACACACATACCGGACACCTAAAAATACCCTTCTAGATTGGGCGATTACCATCTCGAGAAGCGATTATATATAATTAACGATATATACATACTTATACACATATATATAAATATATATATATATATATATATGTATATATATATATATATATCTCGGCACTTGGTAGGACAGGTATACGTAACGAGTATACCTACACTACCTGCAACTTTCTACTCGCGATGCCGACTGTGCGAGGTAAAAAAAGAGTGAGAGAATGAGTGAGAGTGAGAGTGAGAGTGAGAGAGAGAGAGAGCAAGAAAAGCGAAAAGGCTGATGAAAAAAATCGATGTAACGGTGGGGGAGAGACGTGTAACGTTCGTTTGTACGGTGCAATAGTGCGAGTGTACGCATAATAGCTAGAGACATAGACTAAATAGGTCCGAAAATACGAGTGTCTGTCGTAATCGGGAGTATATCCGTTCGTGTAAGAATGCCGCGTGTCTACTACGTACACGGAAGTACGTGCGTGAGAATCTCCGTGGTATGTAATCCCATTGCGGAAGTTCCTGTTCCTCGAGACAGCGACAAAAGAAGAAGAGGATTGCGGGAGAGAACAATGACGAAGATGACATAAAATAAACTTATCGAGATTTTGTAGATATTATCCGATTCGCGCGGGGGCCGCCAGATCTGCCCGAAACACGCTGATCTTTTTTTTCCATCCCCGTATACGCACGAATACAGTCTCGCGAACAAATCAAGGCTGCATATACACCTGACAGTTTTACCATCGAGAATCGTTCTAAGAGCGATAACCGATTTCATCAAGCACTCTTCTTTCAACAATGTCTAATCGCTATATCGACGGTTCCTCTATTTTAACGGCACATTTAAAAAATGTACGTAGTGAAAATTTGACTGATTCGCACCGAACGTGGACCTATAGCGTTTATCTAAAGTAAAATATATTACAAATGTTTTCTAGTAACAGAAATAATTGATAATTAATACTTATTAATGCAAATAAACATCGACAAAGAAAGAATAATTGTATCTGAAGTTGTTGCAAATTTAAGAGAAGTTAATTATGATAGAAAAATAAATAAAATCGGTCATTAGAGAGTAACACATAATTTTTATCAAACTTCCTCGCATTAACGAATACAAGAATTGTATATTACAAGAGAATTTTACCGTCACTCCCCCTCCCCTCCCCCCCCCCACTCCCGAAAAAGCGAGGAAGTAAGATGAAAGGGTGATACCGTGTCCCAATAAAGACGTCCATCTTGAAGGAAGGAAAAGAAAAGTCGCTTTGAAAAGAGTAAAACTTTCGAGTGTGCATCAGCCTGAGCAATCTGACGTAAGAACATTCCCGACGCGTAAAAATGAGAAGGCGGAAGACATCTGCTAATAGAGAGAGGAAGTAGGTCAGATCCCGGCAAGCGCCCTCATTTACGATTAGCCGCGCGCTATTAAGGCCATTTTTTGTAATATCCGAATAAAATGCATGGTCGATGATGACGTACGAAAACTTACTTTTTCTCTACGATCGAACGACACAACCTTCAGGAACTCGGAATTCATGATAGACCAATATCACTGGAATGTGTGCCGCTTACCGTTTGGCTGCAACTCTACGTGGGCTCTGTGAGCTCTCAACAACAATTCTTAACAGTAAAAGCATCAAGAGTAATTCTTTTGAGGTTTATATTTTCTTCAAAGAAGTTACAAGGTTTCGAGCTATATCCGTGTCTTATCATTAAATGTCATTTAACGACGCATCAAATACAGAGATAATCTGCAAACCTTGTAACTTTGTGACATCAGGTGCTTTCCAATTGTAAAATTACTGAACAATTTCGTGCATAAGTTGTGTTCCAATTAGTGTAATCGTCGACGTAATACTTTTTGCTTTTCATTTGGTAACACAAGTCGGCACAAATATCATTCTATCTTTATTACTCACTGAATGTTAAGGAAAATAGAATGATGCTTACGTCGACTTATGACACTAAATGGAAAGCATCTTTACATACATACTCAGTCCGAGAGTTATTAGATTGTATAAGCTCATGCTTTCTAGTAACAATTACATATTATATTAATCACCGCGATTACAAATGAAGTTGAAGAATGTTGAAGGAGTTGATCAGTATTTTTGCTTTTTTTTAATACAAACGGAAAAACTGCATTTAATCTAATTCTACCTGAAACGAGCACATTCTGTTCCAACCGAGTCGTGCACAATGTTACGCAATGTATATTATATACTTGTGCATTTCTTTATACGTTTGTGTTAAGATGTGCTAAACAATTGGAAAGCATCCTTTATTAAAAGAAACTATCAATTGTCCATCTTTAATATAATTATTTTCGTAAATTTCTATACGATAAATTCTGAAAACAGAATAAAATTAAGAGCAATTTTTGTATTCTATTGTTTAATCAAAAACTGTTTACTGTTAAGAATCGCTGCTGAGAATGAAACTTTGGATAAAGCGGATAAAGCGGAACGACGTTTATCAAGTCACAGATTCTTAGAACGCACGAGCGATAACTATTTCTTTTTTTTTTTTTTGGCTAAAAATTCTTCCATCACGAACGGTTCCAAAGGAATCCGTCGCCAAGGAAGCGCGATCACAAATGTGTAAAGGATTCGGATGAAAATAAATCTCGGGGAACGAGGGCGAGTGAGAGAGCGTGGGAGCAAGAGGGAAGGAGTAGTACGAGTGAAAGAATGCACCTTAGTTATCGCATTGTATTACAGTTGCGTTTTGAAATTTCTCGCGTTACATGCAAAGTAATTGGACCGTTCATCCTGACTGCCGTAGGAGGGACATGCCGAAGAAACGATGCGATCGACGGTTTACAAAGCGGCTGGAAATGAGGAAAGCAAAGAGAAGAAAGCGGCGTAATGAGAAACGAAGGCTCTCCTAGTTACTTGCTCATTGAAATAATATTCTAAACGTTCGCGTAAGAGAACGAAAGTCTAGATGCGCATCACTATAATGCAGACTAATTATTCGTACAAATAAGTAAGACATGCGCCGGCAATCGCGCACGCCTCTAATTGTTCGTAATTTAACAGAGAAAAGAATATTTAGTTTCTAACGAGAGATTTAAAGGTGACGTTGATTTCTACATGTCGCGACAAGAACGAATTAGGCGAATAGATATCGATCCGCGTCGATAGGCACGCTTACGAATGTATCGCGATAGCGAGAGCGAGCGTGTGCCTGTGATCGTTCGCTCGTACGTTCTACTAATTAAAGAAACACCGTGATTTTCACGAATGCAATATCCGATCGCTGCGATTCGCCTAGAGGAAAGATTTAATTGACCACTAATAATCGAAAATTTACAAAGGAAAATGCCTTTGCGATAGCTCGATTTTCGTAGAGACTCTTTTTTCGTAACCGAAACCTGATCGATTGCATTCATCAAATTCTCAGTAGAACACAAAAAATTATAATAAGATGAAAATGAGGTAGAAATAATTTTAAGGAAAATAATGATATTATTCAATAGTTTTGGCGATGATTTTGTGATGAATTCTTGACATAACAATAGTTTTATAATTACCGAGAGAAAATTGTTTGGTATTTATGACTATAATTGCATGATAAAATAATTATAGTTTTGAAATTCTATTTTTATTATTATCGTTACAATATTAGCATAGTTTTTTCAACATGAAAAAATTGAATATATAAGTATAAATTAAAATGTATTATAAATTATAATTCCAAATATTAATATAGTAAAATATCAAGTAATGTAAATAGTAGAGAAAAGAAACGTTTTTATTTAGTAAATGCAATCACAATTATAATGTATAACATTATTTTTTTTAATTTACTTATTATTTATGTAATAATAACTAAAAAAAAAGTATCTTAATAAAAAACATTAAAGATTTTCAAGCAATATATGTGACTATTATTAATAGCACAATTGACTATAATTACATAGTAAAACAACTATTATATATGGGCGCAAAAAATGACTACAAATTATAGTTAAATTATGGTGCAACCATTTTTTTTCTTTGTGTAAAAAAATTACTTAAAAATCATTATTACATCAAGAATTTATGACAAAATCACGAAAAGTGTATTTAATGACATCATTATTTTTTTCTTAAAATAACTAACTATTTAACGCCATCTTGATCTTATGATTTTGTGTTTTATCTCGGTGCAATCAGGTGCAACCGACAAAAAATTAAGTAAAGCAATTCGGCGAAATCTCAGCAGCACTTCGTGCGATCGTCGGCTTATAACTCGCGAAACCGAAGAATATCGAATCAATGCGATCGAAAGCGCATTCGGAATGATAATGCTCGTTGTCAATCAAGACCTAATCCTTATCCTAACGCGTTGGCCCGCAGATATTTTATATTCTTACGCAAATAAATAGAATGAAGATAAAAAGGGAACTGCCGCATTACTCGCGATACTTCGCTCGATTATCGCGAGAATGTTTCATTCTTTCCTCGTATATTGTAAATTTGCAAACGACGAAAAATTCCTTCCCAAATGAGAGCATTCTCGCTAAGATCCTCGTCTGGGATAAGGATTAACGTGCGACCGGTACTTCGTAAGTAAGATCAAGTATGGCACGAGAGTGTCATTGCGTGAGATCGATATGCCCGCGGGATCATCGCCAGCCCGCGACACGACACTATTATGTAAAGTTTTTATTGCGTAAGTAAAGTATTGTGTTACTGACCAGAAAATATTTACGTACCTTGCAAAACAAGTCTCGTCCTTCTCTTCGGGGGCTGTATATACTTCGGTCCATTCGCGGGCTCATCTCGAACGTACCTCCTCTTTCGCTTCTTCCGAAAAGTCTAATTTTATTACTCGCGAGCAAATGGAATCATTGACACTACGCAAAAACACTGTCCGAACTGAACGGCGAACCGAGGAACTCAAATCGAAAATTCGAGATCGAAATCAAAATGGAGTCATGGATCGCGAACCCGAGGTGCGTGGGGTGGGATCACGTCAAAAGGGGAAACGTCAAAATACTCCCGAATTTCGCAATTTCGTTACTGAATCGTTGCTCCACTGTTTCGCAATCAATCGCCTGATAAAACTGAGATCGATCGCGAACCGCAATCACGTCGCGTTTTGTCGTCTGTACGATTCCAACGGAGAAAGAAAATTTTGCGCGTACAATTTCAATCCGAAGATCGAAGACTGATCCAAGTTCGTCGAGGTTCTTGTTTGCTGGTTGCAGATGGCGCCACCAATCGCAGGTAAGTATCTTACTTGCGAAGTGCGTTGCTACATTATCGACAAAGGATACAATAATTTTCGATTGTCAGTAACTGCTTGTTTATCAGTACCCGGATCGGAAATTGGAGTCATGGTCAGAATATACGAAGGAGATCCGGGTGAGTTTATTTTATTTCTTCCTATCAAGAGATCCGTTCTAATTAGGAGTAAAGTAACCAGGCGGAAAAAAATACTTGAGTTATCGGCAAAAGTCTACCTTGAACGATCTGTAACTTGTGTCAGAATTCAAGAATTCTATTTATAAATTGACGTGCCATTTCATATAAAAAGGATACTTTTGGAGATCAAGCAAGCATTTCTAAATAAAAATTTTATATTAAAATACACAAATATGTATCGAAGAATGTGGCGAGCAAAAATATAAAAATTATAGAATTTTGTAAAAAAAAATAATTAATTCAAAGCTGATTAACCTATATATTAGGCACCTATATATATCGTTTGTTTTTCATATACGTACCACATAGAAGTCTAGGAAATCTAATCTTTTTCTCATAGTGTTCAAGAAAATTACGGTGTAATTATTTTTTTTAATTGATTATAATCCATGCAACACAGATCTCCAAAAGACTTCTAAAGATGTTCGGAGAACATCTCTATGTCTTCTGAATGTCTTAAGAACATTCTCAGGATGTTTCTCAAATAAAATGTATGGAAAATAAACTAAAAAAAGTACTATTCATTCAAAAGTAATCTAAAATTGTAATAAGTTTCAAAAAATATGACTTTATATTCATTAATATTCTACCACTAATAGAGTTATGAAAATTTACTGAGGTCTCAAAGATGTGTCATACCTAAGATTAATTAACTATGTCAAGGACTTTTTACGAAAAGGCATTTCATCAATGTACTACATCTACATAACTATAATTACATCAATTTCCATCATATTAAGAAAAAAGAAGAGAGAGAAACGCACTTTTATTACAACATTATAAAATTCACATTTACATAATCCGCGGTAATGTATCCACAAAATCAGAATGTTGTTTCGACATAACTACGGCGCTACGTCGACCTTCACGAAAAGTACATCAATGCAAGATATATTCAGTACAAAATAAATACATCTATATAGTCCGATACAGTTTACGATTCTGCTACGGCCAGAGGGACAGGTGTTAACGTTCGTGGATTGTTCTACGTGTTCGTTCTACAAACTAGCTTCACGCTATTCTACCAGTTAACACAACACATCGATCTGACTTCTACTTTGCTACTCTCGTGTTAATCGAGTCGGAACAGTTGGTTATCAATTGGTTAGACAATGCCGTTACGTTCGCAAGTCTTGTTATGAGACATTATGGACACTTATCACGACACGACATCAATAAATAGGCTTGCTAGCCCTTTTTACGTTACAACGGATTAATATTGCGAGACTTGCGTGTATAAACGCAGCCCGGATATACAAAGACATCCTTCCCTCTCTAACTCAGACTCTTCGACGTTTCATGTCGAGTTCGTCTCGATCACAACAGTTATATTCACATTAAAAAAAGGCAAATAATCTACGTAAGTCAATGACTAGTGTTATTGTGAATTTCTGGTCCTCGGAGTTTCAAATATAGTGTGCTTCTCGATGACTTTGACAGCAATCATTAATAAGACGCTTTTAGATTTGTGCATCAAGAGGCTGTATGACATACTCGATAATATGCTTCTAAATAATGTAATTTGCTTTAGGTAATACGTCTACGTAATTACATCGCGATTTGCGAACGTATGTAGAAACAGATTACAATTGCCTCAGCATAGGCAACGAAGGCTAAAGTAACATATGGATGAAGAAAGAATCATAATGATTCGCGTGTCCCGTAGAGGATTCATCCCAACGAATTCGTAAAAGAACGTCAGAATTAATCAGATACACTAAAATAAGCCGCAGCATCTAATCGTACGATTCATAGCATAAAAACGTACTAATAATTCAGTCAACAGTTACTTTTTGAATAGACAACATTTACATAAAGTTTACATAAAGTTAAAAGTATAGACAGATATGAATCTTAATTGATATCTAAAGTGTGATAAAAACATATTTATCTCTTAATATAACAAAGGATAAAGATTACCTAATAACATCCCTTGTTCTTGATTATCCACCAATGTATCTATCAACCTGTTGTATTGGGTCATCTAAAAAGTATCCGCGGTACTTTGTCACTAGATATATGACCATCAACACACATCTAGTGACAAAAAACCGCGGATACTTTTTAGATGACCCAATATATTAATAAAACTAAGCTTATTTCAATGGATTTGAATTACTCTGAGTGATGCCGCGCACATTAGAACCTGGTGCTGCCGAAACACGTATACCTATCGCGATCATATCCACAAGGGTATAATCATAACGAGTGCGTGTTCCGACGATAACTGGTTCTAACGAATTCGCACGAAAACGTCAGTATTAATGAAATGCGTCCCGATGATTACAGTACAGGTCCTAATCACACGGCGCGCTCGCTATAATCGCCTCCACTTACTTCGATATATATGATTATTTCCGACGCTCAGTACAAATTTGTTAGAATGAGGCTTCGTCGGGACACGCATCCGACTATGACGGGAATCGTTCCGACGAATTCGTACAAAACTCGTCAGAATTAAATCGCAATGAGACCTCACGGTAAGATTGAAACAGTTGGAAAAATTTCGCAAAACGACACAATTAATTTCGCACAACAATGCGACTGTCTACGCGTTACACTAGGAGAATGCGCTGGGAATGTTTCGTCTCTCTATTATTTAAGACATCTATCTCTGCTGGCCATCTAACACGATTTATGTACTACATCTACTGCTACGGTCTAATGCACTAGTCAGATACGCAAACGAGAACAAATGGGCAGGAATGAGTTCGACCTGCTTTTAATTCAATAAGTCAACGACATAAAAAGCGCCTTAAACGTTATCTTGAACGTTCCTACAGCGATATTCTACACTGTAATTAGTAGCATTTGTTCGATTGTATCCTTATTATCGTTAACGACAACGGAAAGAGAGCAGATTAGTATACGTATCTTTACAATTGCTCCAAGTACATTAAACTCATTTATCGCAAACTATGCAATTCGATAATAAAAAATACAAATAAATGTTACTAGCGTACTACAGAATCTCGCTGTTAATTGAGAATTTTATGCAGAGAATAAAATCACAGTTGTGCGCGAATAACTATCGATCGCAAACTAATCGCGCTCTCTCAGTCGTAGATAAATCATTTATTGTTCTTAACGGAAACAGTCGTCCATTTTCCTAATAAAACAACGGGCTCCTTTAAATATACAAATCGATCAAAAAGAATTCTACATCATTGCTGTATAATTGGTACATTAAATCATTATTATATAACAATATTAATTACAATACAATCGTAAACTAAGGATCATACATTGTATCTTTTTTGTAGAAAAATCTATTTCATGGACGGACACTGCATAAGCTATGGTATTTAACGCGTCAAAGACGCAGCGCGAAAATATGCAGCATGAAATACATGAAAAAGAAATCTCCAGCTCGCTTCAGAAATAAATTTCTCTCGACTCGGGAAACTTTCTAAGATAACTACAGTAATTGCGCGCGGGACTATACTTATGAAGAAGCATGCAGTGCCTGTCGATCTTTCCATCCACCCACGTATTCGACATTCATCGTCGATGTTCTCTCATATGCATATCAATAGACACGCACAGCTACGCATCTCACACGCACCGCATACACGTACACGGAGGGCATACGAACGTACATTCGGAAATACAATACACCATTATAGATAGGACATTTATTTAACTTAGATGCAAGTTAACGCTAAGGCAAGTACGCGAAACAGACAAAGCCAAAGTCATTTAACTACGAATTCTCCCTATCTTCCGAACTTGCAAATTCGTTTACGGGATTGCGCCGAATGGAAATCCCTATCAAACGCATAACGTTTCGCGACCACGAGGTAATACGTGAATCTTCGAATGCGCTTGTAATTTCGAACGTCCCGGGAATGAACGAAGGACGATACAAAAGTAGTTGGGAAAGGTAGTCACGAGAAGCTAAATTCCTGGTCCCATTTCTCAAGCATTATCGTCAGCGGCACTTGCTACGCCTGCCCGCGTTTCCGAAAACCTGATTTCGGCGACAAAACTTTCGATAAAATCTCTCCTGCGTGCCGAATATTTCTCCTCTCGCATATTTGATCAACGCGCGGCTACTCGCCGGATGTTTTATCAAAGTTCCCGTCGTGAAAGACGCTTAAATTTCAATTTCAAATTTTGCACACAACGTCCGCGAGGATCGGTAGTTAAACTTAGCACTTTATAAGGCGATTATCGTCGCTTAGAATATCAAATCTGTTTTGATACTATATTTGACAAGACATTGCTTTCTATTTCATATGTTTAATTTTGGACGAGGATACACTGCAGGAGTATTATCCTGGATAATCGAGATAACTGATACAAATCGGACAATATGTGCAAAATTTGACGATATAATGTACATTATTACCATACCATACTACATCCGAATAATCATACCTAAAAGTGTGATCACAGATTGACAGAAGGCGTGTAAAATACGACATTATAGACAGTCATGAGAGCTATACGCCATTGTAATAATTGTCAATTAAATACAGTCATAAGACGAGTTATATACAGTGAATATATATGTGCAACCTATTTATAAATATAAACCATGAAACGCAAGCGGCGGAACCAGATGATTTTAAGCGAAGAAAAACAAGATGTTTGATTTCATCGGCATAAAGTTCGTCTTAAACTCATTAAAATAATTTTCAATTATAAGTCCTTATAATTTTTCCAGTTTGCAAAATATCATACTTATATTCCATGTATATATAATTTCACTTCTCATAAAAATTATATCTGAATCCGCCAATATGAAATTCCTATCCAGGCATAAAAATCATTATACTGCACATATTACAGTTTTGATTTTAAAGTCTATGTAGTGCGTTGATATAAAAAATATTTTTGCCATTGTAACGTCACTATATACTTCGATCAACAAAGTTTTCAACTGTCCTATATATCAAAATTAAAAAATAATATTATCTGCATTGAAAACAGATACATAAATCAATTTTTCATATTTGCACATAGGCGCGTCATTGGATTAAATATAAAGAACTATATTAACGCACTAAAATTTTACGTTCTTATTTAAAAATTCTATCTTAATTTTCTTCTGCCTCTTTTTATTCATTTTAAAAAAACCATGGTAAAATCGTATAAAAATGTTACTTTTTATTAGCAAATAGTAATGAAATAAAAATTCCAACGTAAACTTTAAATAATCAATTTCAATATTAAAATCGTTTGATATTATTAAATTCAGAAATTGATATCCGTATATAAAAATGTATTGTTTATCACACATTATCAGATAAGAAAATGTTGCTATACTAATATATTCTATCTATTTTTAAAAGTTTATAATAAAAATCCGTTTAAGTTTTTGAAGTGACAGATAAAAATGATTACTGCAATAAAAATGTTGACTAGTACAAAAAGAGTAACTCACCGGATAGGACTATAACAGTCGCAATGGAGAAATATCCTTTCTCGAAGAAATATCGTTGAACCTAAAGTCCACGCGAAGTCCATAAATTTCGAAATAACATTGTTCTATGTCACGCGAGGCACCTTCTTCTATTTTTATACCTTCTCTTTCGATATGCGAATAAAAAGATTTGACGCTTATACTTGTAATGCGATCATCGTTATTGTTTGTCAGTCACAAATATATGGCCCTATTACATGTCTAGGACGAAGCATCGATCATGTAACAGTGCATTATCAATACATGTTCAGTATAGTCGTGTTAGATTCACTAGCTACATATACGAGTATCATATACAAGTCACTTGACTATTCTCTTATATAAGCAAAGTGAGTACCGTCATTTATACGTATGTTCAATTATGTTCTCCAATGCAATTTTACATATCCTAAACTGCATTTTGAGAAGTTCACATAATTAAGAAGGATATACATTTATTTTTTTTACATACGTGTTGGCGTATTGGCTTGCATCAGTTCAAATGTTGAATTCAACGATATGGAAATATAAGTGGAAAACGATTAATTAATACATTTTAATATGTATTAATACGTTTTAACTAGCGTTCGGAACGTTACTTCATTAATGCGTTATCGTTTTGTAAAAAATAAATTCATTGCCCCGTTTCTTGTTACTAATTTAAAAAATAACGCGTTATCGTTATCATTAATTAGAAAGTAACGATTTATTACAATGATATGAAATACAAAACATTTTTTGATTTTTTGAAATTTCTATTATAATAAAATATTTCTAGCCAATTAAAAATAATGCGATCTATTGAATAGTTACAAAGATAATAAGGGATTAAAGTAACAATAAAAGTAACGGCTGAATTCGTTATCATTGTAAAAATGTAACGATGTACTATTATCGTTATAGAAAAAAATTAATAAAAACGGTAACGGCGTTATAAATAACGCATTATTTTCCAACTCTGGTTTTAACATATTTACTTTACACAAATATACGCACAATGATATCATACGCATCTTATTATTAATTATTAAGATACGAACAGAATAAATTTCTAGATATAAAGCATGATAGATATGTGCTCGAATACACGATTAGCAATAACCGAAAAGCCGCGATCGTGGAATGTGCAAAACATTAAAAAACAAATAGCATCATATAATCTGTAAAGTGAAATTTTAAAATGTACTTAATAAACATTTTCAGTCTCGTGAATTTGATAAAATATTACTGACAATTTTGCACAACTTTAGATATTAAAATATAAAATTACATAAAATATTTTTTTCGAAATAAAAAATAACATAATAAAATAATATCGTAATAATATTATAATTCATAATTGCTTCGTTTTATAAAAAATAAATATGTGCAAAAATTATTTCTGTTATTATAGGTACATTTCAATAATAAAAATTAATTTAAAATGTTTCAACTTCATATTGTAGATATTATTTAGATTTATAATGATTTTAATCTTTGTTGTAAAAGAAAATTGAAAAATATCATAATACATTTAAACGCAAAATTTATAATTTGAGATTATTTAGGCACGTCATTAAAAAATGCCAGAAGGAATTACTAAAAGAAACTCTTTTTGGAATATATCATCACGAATCTGATACTCGCGATCGCAGCTGTGCGGTGTATATGGACGGAGCAAGCGCATTCTCGCGAATAGAGCGAATGCCGGTGTCACTCGCGAGCGAGTGTCCTCCAATGAAACGCTGCTAAATAAATCGCGATCCTTGAAAACAGTGTCTGTCCCGAGAAAACGCGACGCAGCAAAGCGAACGCATCGCCGCGCGGCACGTAACGAATTACCCACCCGGGGTGAAGAATGGCGTCGTTTTCCAGAATAATTGGCACGACAATATTCACCGACCGATTTTACACGAAATACACGGTAGAGCCTCGAGAGGCGATCGAATCACACCACGAATGTTTTCGCGTTAATCCCGAGTCCTTCGTCGTAAATCGTTCGTGTTCTCTGCGTCAATATGATACTATCGGACATAATTTCTTACACCCTTCGTTAATTCGAGTACACGTGGATGCAGCTTAGTTATTTCCGTGTCAAAATGACAGGGGCAGTAATTAGTGCACTGTGTGTACTTGTTTTCTCAGAGGACATTCAGTACTTCAGCGGATAAGACTAATTATTCGCAACCAGATATGTTTAAGAGAAACGTATGTAATTAATTGTCGAGAATCACGTTTTGTGCGATATGTAGATTTAAAATTAAATATATCGAAAGGTGGCAGCTACGAGGTTTTTGATTTTAAAGCAAACAGCGAGTCGATCTGAGTACAAGACGAGAAAGACGTTTGATAAGCAGTTTGTACGAGTGTGTGTGTGTGTGTGTGTGTGTGTGTGTGTATATTAAATAATACAACATTAAAATGACATTTATATCAATTAGTTTTTCCTCAGTGAGAAAAAATTTTACATTCGGTCAATTTATTCCCGAATTTATATCTCTTAATGTTAAAAGTTTATGTATTTTCGTCAATAGAGCGATACATTACGGTACTTGACTTTGATCTTTATTTGATCACCGTCAAAAGAACCTTTCCCGCAAGAGACCGTTCTCGATTTACATAATAAATGGCTAGAGAAACTCTTTTCTTCTTTTTAAGAGCGATCCTGCTAAATCGTCGAACGTCGAGACCGATAGACGAGCAGAGTACTGAAAGTTTTAACTGATATTATTGCCATCTTTATCATCAAATCGCCCTTATCTGATCCACTTGACTTCACCTCGTTACCGGAATGTTATTAACTTTGGGGGATGATGAGCGCCGCCAAGTGCCTCCTTAAACGTTACGGCATTTTCATCTACCGGTCGACTTACCGCGTCGGAGCCATAATTCGGGATGTGGTGTTCGCGTTACTCGCGTGTGTTCGTCGAGCTTAAATCTCACACATAGCGAACTTGCAGTGCACCAGCGTAAATTACTCCCCTCCAGCAGGCACGTATATAACTTCGCGGCCGGTATCCTCCCTCTCGGAATGCCAGTAAGCTCCGTCGAGAAATTTAATCGAGATTGGGAAAACCTTATTTTCCATCTCACCCGCGTTTCACGTCTCGTCTTGCAGCCAGATAAAATGCTGTCGCGAGTGAGACACTTGTCTCTCCCTTGTTACAAGATGGGATCTCGCGGAGAGAAACAGGCTTGCCGCTTTTCTCCCGTCGAGAATGGACGTTCCGCGATAAATGAGACAGTGCCCTATCTAAAAAATTTATGTATATGTGTTTTGTGTGTGTGTGTGTGTGTGTGTGTGTGTGTGTGTGTGTGTGTGTGTGTGTGTGTTTGTGAGAGAGAGATAATACTAGAAACCTCCCGAATTTTTGTAATTATATTCGTCTCAAAAAATTTCACTCGGAATAAAAATGCTGCCTCGTTATTAATAAATAACAAAGAGATTACTAAATATTATCAACATCCTTAGAATCGATTACAACTTCAAGTCTAAATAATCGAAGAACGTAGCTTTCAATCCGTAAATATATGACGTCCATAAGCTCTCTGACAAAATCCTAATATACAAATGCATAGTTTATACAGAACATTTCCACTGGACGGCAACCATTCGTATCAGCGTCAAAAGTATTGGGCCATACATTACTAATTTCAACTGACTGTATTTTACAATAAAGCTCAATGAGATGCAAATTTCTTCATAGTCATTGTTAATAATGACACTTGTTATGTCACATAGATATCCTTAGTGCCAATTCCTTAGGTCATAATTCTTGATTTCTTTTTTACGAATTTTATCGTACGAGTATCATGAGAGTTATTGTACATGAAAAATTGTTAATAAAAAATGAAAGTGTTTTTATATAAATTGTTATTAAATAATATATCTAGTCGTAAATATAACTAGAAGATAGAAATACTCGTAAATACACTGGAATCTCGTAATAACGCGCGATTTAGAACTCTGAACGTAATAACCAGGGTATCTCTACTTCACTTTTAAACTATGAAATTCAGGACTGCTATTGGAGCTGTGATTCTATCGTTACCTTCCACTCACACTTTTTATATGCGTCTAGCACGTATGGAAAGGATTTTGTACACTATTTTAAGATTCGTTATACGAGGTTCCAATGTATACAATATTTTTTTATACTATACGCTTTCAATTATCGCGAAATTAATTTTAGTTGAAAACTCTTGTTCTTGGCATCCTTATAAAAATCAAACAAACTGCGCAATGCAAAAAATTCAGTCAATATCGAAGAACAAATCGTGATAGTCAAATGAATTAATTGTAAGGCCATACCAGAGCAGTCCTCGTGCGACATTGTTTACGTCGGTGCAATGACTGCTCAATCTCGCAAAAACAGATTGCTCATTGCAGAATGAACGTCTGGAGTGACAGATGCGACATCTTTATCGACCTTTGCTTTCTGCATTCTGTACGTGCGTCGCATCGCATCGCGTCGTATCTAAAGCTCGTAAACGTCACGTCCGTTCGGTCTGGCCACAGTCGGACGACAGGATGATGGACTCGCGTACGAGTGAATAATATGTACTCTGAGGCGCACGTCGGTAGAATTTCTACCCTCACCGCTGCGTGGCCTCCTTGAGAAGCTTACCGTGGTCTTACAGCAGCAGTAGTGAAAAAGTTTGACGTAAGCACTGCGAAAGTGACGGTCCGCCACGCAGTAGAGCAGATTGTTGAAGCAGGACTTGGACAGGGCGAACCAGGCCAGGTTGTAAAGTACACGTGTGCTCACCGGAACGAAGGAATTCACGCAGACCGCCAGGCCGAATGGCAACCAGAACACGACGAACATCACGCAGCTGCACATATTCGTCTTCGTGAGCTCATAGTCCCAGGAGAAGGCGGCTGGCGGTTTATATGAGCCTCTCGTGGCTCGTCGCACACGTATCACCAGCTTCACGTAGAGGAAGATGGTCGTCAAAGCTGGCAGTCCAACCAATATACTTGCTCCCACCGCTTGTTCCATCGCAATACCGCTGAGCCTGCGACGGCAAAAGTCAGGACCTATGTCCAAAGACGATTGCAAAGCCACCACAGTCATAGCGATTAGCCAGACGACGATAATTATGGCTGTTACACGACCTGCCGTCAAACTGGCGTATCTAAGAAATATGAAATACATTGCTATAAGTATTAATGAATTAAATGAGAAAAGACTGTGCATTTTATCTCTAGTTTACTCTCTAAATTCTTTAGAGTGGAATCTCACTCTGAAGATTGAAAATTGAGCTAGTCTTGAAAAACAGTGGCTCATGTGGAATTTTCAAGCTTAAAAGAGTGAAATTTCACTCTTCAAATAATTGACAATTTATTTTAATTGTAAGTTTTGGAAGGCATAGCGCGAAAAATAATATTACATCACTGCAATTCTTCATAGCTTTGAGTAATTATATATAATTCAGACAATATGATAAATTATGTTTTAATATAAATATAGAGTGCCAAGGTATCATTAATTCAGCTTGCTGTTGCAACTTAGAATACATTCAGGAATAACTCTAAAGATAACAGGAGATAATACGTTGTCTCGTCGGATGGATATTTCCCCCTTAATTGCATCACGAGCTTGTTTAAGTCCCGGCTTTCTTATACAGCGTATTCAATTAAAGAAAATATTTCCCTCGGTGATACACTGCGACTGCAATTACGGAGTTGGTCGTACTAGTCTGTGGATTAACGAGGGACTTGAAAAACGAGTCGGTAGTTACGGAGTTAGCGGTGCTGGCGGACGATTTCTCGTTTACAATGCGAGGAAACTTCTTCGAGTCCACGTGTTCGTCGTGATTCTTCTGACGCGACTGGTTAAAATACTTCCCGTAACGCCGTATTGTCGCGAAACTTTCCGCGTATGAAAAGCAGTAGTCGTCGTCGTCGTCGTCGTCGTCGTCGTCGTCGTCGTCGTCGTCGTCGTACTCGTCACCGTTGAAAATCCGCAGGAGCAAGCCCCCGAGATCGTCTGCTATCGGTTACGAATTCCGGCAATTCAAGCTAAAGAGAACGTCGCCCGGAATGCGAAATTACGAACTCGATCGTGACGCTGATAGAGAACCGTGGAAGCACTTCAACGTCAAACTCGAAGTTCCAAGCAGTGGTCGCCATACGCATTATACGCGATGGTTTAAACTGATAACAGTAATTTGATTTCTACCTCATTCACTGTGTTTACATTATCCATATTCATCCAACGATGTTAACCATCGGGAGGTATTTTCATGCAAAGGCTACAAGCAATACGATATATCCAGGCATGTATTATGACATTATCTTTCCAGGTCTCTAATGATGTTATCTGCCTGTAATAGGATACATTAGCCTGAAATAGTCATGCGCTCACGAAAAAGCATACTTATGGAAAGGAAATATTAATTTCACAAATAAAGTAAAGATATGCGAATAGAAGCATATAATTTTAAGGAGTGCTAGTTATTGATCTCTCTATGTGTAATCTTTAATCTTTTTATGAGTAAACAGGCATAGTCATAATTTTCTTCCCTTTATTGTCCCCACCGGAACTCCGACCTTCGATCCGAACGATGACCCGGCTTGCCTATATTACTGTATTTAGGGTGTTGCCTTAGAAACACTAGTGAAGATATCAAATTTAGATATACAGAATAATAGCATGTTTTCTTAAAAATTATGATATCGATTGTTTCGATGGTTACTACTGAAAAAAAATCGCCGCAATATTGCCGCAAAAAAAATTGTTAGAAATAGAGGGAAGCACATGTGTTTTTCTAGGCATGGTTACATAAATTTTTCGATAATCGTTAATGGAAATAGAGAGTTGTTACGAAAAAAACGTCCCCGAGGCAGAAACAAGAATGTATGCGTGGGGAATTGCAGGGACGTGGTATCGATTGCTGGAATCACCGGTGCATTCGCTTTATCTTTCGGCTGGCAAACACTTAACACAAGCGGGCGTAATTTTCGGCCGCTATTGTCGCGAACGGCAGTAAGGCCACCGGGGACCAAAGAGCTTTACAAGCACAGGTTTTGGTATATATGTTACTACGACCGCGCCAAATGAAGACCCGCCTGCAAGAACCAGATAGCCTCGCCTTTGATCGAAGTGAATTATTTACATGGAAATGGAGACAATCTCCTGCTGCACAGGATAATGCAAGTGTTTATTAAGGCAAATTGTTAGTCGGTAGTCGCGGCAGTTTGATGAAGTTCGGAAGCTTGTTTACGTGCTAACCATAAATGGATTTTACTTCATCTTCACATATTGGCTCTGATACCGTGCAGGATAAAATTTATTGTATCAGCCTTTTATCTATCCAATGCCCCTCAAACAGACTTGAATGCGACTCTTAAGTTTTATCGACGACATATTAAAAGAGACAAATCGACGATCTATAAATGGTAGAAAGTTCAATTTTTTAATGGATTATTCGACTGCCAATAAAAATTTTCGCCAATATATCATTGTAAAACAAAACAAAACTAATACCATATTTTTAGATTATATATCAAACAGGTTCGGTTTGATTAACCGACAAGCGTCACACTGTGAAGTTCTTTATCTAGTTATCGAAAACCGCAGCCAGCCGATAAAATTCGCGTTAAAAAACCCGTCCCCTCAGTTTTTACCGAACCAAAGAGAAACCCTTTTTGCCCAGCCTTTGCGCGAGCGAGAGTTTGTTAGTTTTTGCGGCGGTCCAACAAATCGAGACACCCCGGGGTTCGATCCATTTTTCATGCCACCCTACGGGACAAATAACAAACTTTGTTAACGATTACACCGCGTACATCAGTTCGGCCGTTCATCCCACCGAGCGAGTGACGGAAAGCGGCCATGGGCAAGAACGGACGTGCCTGTGTGTCGCGTCGTTCCGGAAACGGACCGCTCAATTAGTATCCGACAAACACCATCTCGTAAACAAAGCGTATGGGTTAAAGGCGACGCTTTGAAGGGTCCTCTTCCCCGACGTGACGGGAGAGGGGGGAAAAGAAGTGGCGCGTGGTGGCGAACGGTAGCAAAAAAGCGCCGACAATCGCAGGAATGTAGCGGCTATTGATCGCGCCAACGGTCACGTGTGCTATATCTTTTCGATCGCCGAAGCCGGCACTTAATTCGATGGCGGATGGGCCTCTCTCTCTCTCCCCCTCCTCCCCCTCTCTTTCTCTCTCGCTTCCCTCTGTTTCCGTCGCTGACAACGCGTTTCGTCATCTCTTTCACCCATCATCCGTCGACGCACAGGCGCGAGCGGGTCTGCCCGACGTCTCCCGATGAAGAATAAAAAAAAAAAAGTATTCCGGATGAGACGACGCGATAACGGTAATAGCGGACTCGTCTCCCCGAGCGGTGGCAGTTACAGGGTTGTAATATTGATCGGGCACCGGGTCACCGTTCATGTCCAGAGTTGGATTCGCGCCATTTCGACGGTCAGACGAAAGGTCAGCACCATTTTCTACTATTTTCGCAATAACCTGATCAATCTTCCGCGCTTCCCGACCTACCGATGCATCGTTTTTGCAGTGCTGCATTTTTCGAGGGTAATCGGTATCACACAGGGTAGATGTATGTGCATTTGTGCATTGATCGAATATTCCGCGGAAAGAGAAAGCATTTTTGCATCTTTTAAATGGTACAAATTGTCGTAATGTGCAGGAGTTTCTGAATGATAATAATATGGATTAATGTAATGTTTAGCTGATTGGAGGACGAATTGCATTATTACGTGTTCAGCCTGCACCATGAAAGCTAACTAGGAAACATTTTAATCCGGAACTGTGTCTATGCGCAAATGGAAATGTCGCAGCAAATGAATTTGCATAGAAAGTTGGAGTTTTGCATATAAATAGTGCCGAGCCAGACACAATGTGTGTCATTACTTTAGAATTGCGTTTTCGCACCACAGCACTGTAATCGTATTGTCCGGAAAAGCCATAAATATATAAAATATTGGGTAACCATCGCATTATGAAAGCGATATTCTGCATTTCGCCCTCAATGCCATAAAATCATGATGTCATTAAACTGAGGCGTCATATTTAACGCGTTGACTGTTTTAGCACAAAAATATTCTAATAATATTGCGGAATATAAATTTAATGCAGCATAAATAATACAATATAAATTTCTGTTATCCTTTAGGTGATAATGATACAATGAATTATATCTGATCATCAATGTAATCTTTTGCGTGTGTTATTATTGCACTATATATATAACTTTATAATTAAATATATAATATACTACACTTAATAATTTACATAATGTAACTAATAATTTAATCTTTTTCTACACGCAATTGAGAAGTTACTCCAAAAAACAACTTGAATTGAAAAACGAAGTATAGTAATAATCATTACCTAAAATTTCAGTTTTAGATTAACTTAAATGATTTTTTGCGTAAAACATACATATTGAAAGAATCCAGAACATTTAAATACACAAAAATTTTTTTTTGTTTTTATTATCCTAATCTTTACTAAAAGTGTACAATATTATGTAAATATATTATATATTTTATATTGAAAAATTTGTGAAAAGAGTATTTGGAATTGAAAATACTTCGACTGAATGTAAATCAACAGTATGAACAAACAGAAATACCAAACAATAGAACAATCCCCTAACTACTGTTGTTCTTCCAGGGAACTTCTCAATTTCGTGTGATGTACATACCACGCTTGAATATCACGAAGTTACAAAAGGATCCCTGAGATAAAATAGACGAGAGAATGAAACGCGACCATGATGTCACGTGGCAGTCGACGCGTTAAATTGCGGAAACACCCCTTTTACGCGGGTTTCTCTCCATTTTCACTGTACCTTTCGGCGGGCAGACACAGACGTGCGTAATTTTCGGCGGCGATTGTGGCCAACGTTAGTACGGTCACCAGGAAGCAAAGAGCCTCGAGGGTCCACTCGAATCGGCAAGCACCCAGGGACTCCGCGTAACCCGCCAGGATTACGATCACCGAGACCGGTATTACCAGACCAGTCACCAGCAAATCCGCCAGCGCCACGTTCACGAGGAATGCGTTTCCTGGAAAAAGAACCCGCGTGAAACTCATTAAAGTAATTAGCTTCTAACAGTTCTTGCGATCTGGAAACACTCGAGAGAGCAGGCGTTCCGCACTTTTTGCGTTTGAATTACATTGTGGGCACGATAGTGGCAGATGTTCCTCGAGTAATGTTCCTATATAGCGCGAAAATCTCAAAATTGCTCGAAACGATATCTAAATTAATACACGAATCGTCTATTTTCCAAGCGGAAACTTAATTCTGGAAAACTTACCAAAATCAATATGTAGCGAGCTTACATCCGCTTTCTTCATACGAAATCCGTACTCTTTCAAAACTTTTCACATCGGTTCATTTAGATAATTTTTATTGCTATTTCTTGTTAGATAAGTCGATTTTTATCACGTTAACAGGAAGGTAATAATTTAAACTTAATTTACAAAAATAATGGCGCAGTATAATCAAAATAAAATAATAAAATAATTTAATATAAGTAATAAAATATTATAATATTTTTTATCGACAAAAGAAGTGCGCAAGTTATAAATTTAAAGGAACTCTGTACATACAATCATCATCAGTTGTAATTTCAATTTTAACATCGCAGGTGAGTGGAAGGATCGGGTAGTCGATTATGCTGATATATGTAAATTAGAGGTTTTATACGTTTTTTTTTCTTTTACTATTCCTATAGCTCCGATACGGACAGATCGCTTTGTCGCAATTCAGTATAGTTACAATTTACCGTCCGAAATGTAATCCAGTGGGTTAGACCTCGTCTTTTCCGATCGATCGCTCGCGTTTCGCCACGGCACGCGAAGTGGGATTTCGGACAGTGATATAAATTCACGGGATAACCATGTTGGACACGTACCGATCTATCGCGCACAACGCCAGGACTTGGCCTGTACTGCCAAGAACGTCTCAGACATCCCGCACTTTTCCTCTTCTGTTGGCAGAAGTGCCAGCCTTCGACCGGGTATTCTTGTGCCAAACTATTATATTACGCGGACTATCATCTTCAAATTTTTTGTAGCTTCGAGCTGTACTAACGTGCAGCGCGGAGGCGCTTGATTTTCGCCGCTGAAGAGAAAACTCGGAGAGACCGGCCGCGGCCGGCCAATCTCCAACCTTTAATCAACGCACGCCCACAGGGGCATAATATCAGAGGTCGTAGCTTCTGCTCGGGCAAATCGTAAAAGCCATAGTAATTGCAAAACGATGTCGGTCGAAACGAACAATCACGCCGGCTGTAAAACTTTACTCAGATGGCGGCAACGACGACGATGACGACGATGACGACCACGACGACGACGACGACGACGACGATCACGACGACGACGACAACGAGGATAAGGCCACGGTGCCGCTGCAGCTGATATTACGAGTCAACGATTATAGCGTTTCATAAGTTCATACGTAGAGCCTGGCTCTACGAAAGCCAAATATCAAAAAATTGTAGAAAGTCACAGAAAGAAAAGGGCGTAATATCCGCATTACTTCGCATTGCCCCTCTCGCGACACGATGTATTCTCTCGATTCTCGGGGATTTCCCCGAGATCAATACCCGACGAAGACACGGAGAAAAGGAAATAATATCTGTACGTCGTCACGTCCTTAGGGGAGTATAACACTATAATAAGATTGCGCGCTTCTGTACGAGAGAGAACGAACGTATGCCATTACGCTCGCTCGCACTACGCTCTATGAGTAATAAAATGCGTAATAATAAGATTTTTTTTTCAAGTGTGCCCACTAGAGCATCGAGCTTTGTTATCAGATTTAATGATCCATCCACGAAGGAGAAGACCGATGTTAGTTGCAATACTACGGGCGCCGAGAATGAGACCAGGTTTTCATTAGTCGATCGCCATGTCGCATACATATTCATGCGCACGTGCGAGAAATAATTATTATAATTATACACTTCCTTGTAGCCCGCATTCTACCGTGCTCGTTGTTATTGTCTGACTTCACTCACCCTTATAAGATAAATTTTCATTTACTATGGTTTCCTTATGTAAATAGATACCGCGCACAATGGGATAATGCCCCGCGCCGACGTGAAACGACGCAGAGGGTTATCAAGTATTCAAATTGCATTTTACAAAAAAAAAACATGTACATTGTCATAAGTATCGAGCATTACGACTTTAACCGTGCAACTTAATTGAGCGGCGAAACCACTTTTAAGAAGTCATCAACACCTATAAATTACAAAACGGCGCGTTGTAAGTTGCAACCTACACGTATAATTTCAACTTTTTCTCGACGTCTTATCGCTATCTCGCACTAAAGTACTTGGTACACTTTTCGTTAAAGCGGTATGATATAATTATAGCATATTATATGTTTTTACTTATACTTGCAATATATAAAACTATATTCATAATTTATTAAAAACTTCTATTTGCTTTTACTATGCAATGTTAACGTATATGTGCAACATATATCTAAAAGAATTAATAATTTTGGAGCCGTAGCATTAAAAATATCTGAAAATGTGCTCCAGCAGATAAAGTAAATTACATCGCGACGTTATACCTACTCATAGACGACACTCTCGCTGCAAAGCTGAGGCGACATTTTTACCGAGGGCGACCTCGGACCTGTCGCTTTTCGGAAAGCGCGAAACGTAGTGGCACCAACACGCCAACGACTCTGCACGGCCGCAAACGTGTTCGCGCCTTTGGCGAGGATATTACACCGCGATAAAAATGATTACGCGACAAATTGCACCGTCCGCGCTTCGGCGAGGGAAGGCGCTGCTGCTGCTGCCTTTCGCCATCGCCTCTCGTCCTGGTTAATAGGATGAAATATCGCGGGCTCTCGCATCTCGGGTAGGTAGGCGAAAAACCCAGAGAAAGAGAGAGAGAGACAGAGAGAGATGGGGGATCGAGAGATCCGCTCTCTTCAGGTATCGACAAATTAAGCCCTGCAGTAGTCGCATTCGCGCCGCCCGCATTCGCCGATCGCATTTTCCGGAGGTACGTTTCGGTGTGACGAGATCCGATCGATTCAGCGGTTGATGCGTGGAATAAATTATCCCGCATCAGCGCTCGTGGCGTCACTTCGAAATTGATTCTCTCTATCTCCCTTCTCTATATCTCCATCTCTCATCCGGGTCCCCTGTCTAGCCGCAGTGCCGCAGCATCGTCATGGGAACGTGCACCCTTCCCCTCTCACCAGGGGTATTCTTCTACGTACTGAATGAATCCGCGCTGATCAGAATTTGTTTTAATCGATTTACCGAGTCAGCCCGTCGTTCGCGCTTTCTCTCTCTCTCTCTCTCTCTCATTCTCTCTTTCTATCTCTATCTCTTCTCACCGAGCCTCGTTTCATGAGCGCCGAACCGAACTATTCGCCAACCGCACCGCGGAGTACTCGAAGTATTCGCATTACCGGCGGGGATTCACCGCGTTCGGCCGCCGCCTAGCTCCGTGATCGGAGTTTCCAAGGGGAGCATCCAGACGAGACGAGATGGGACAAGAGCGTGGAGAATCGAGAGAGGGAAAGTAGGAGAAGGAGAGGAAGATATGGAACGGCGCTCTCTCGTTGCGGCATTAGATACAGGACGAGCAGAGTTATACGGCAACCAGGCCCGCTCGTGCGGCTACGCGCCGCGAAATTGACTCGCTCATCCGTGTACACCCTTATAGCGACCCCACGACTGCGCAATCCATTACGGCGCCATCGGGTTACCGAGCATCGCGGATCCGCTGCGGTGTCGGCTTTTTGTTTCTCCCGAGTTCTCGCCGCGCGCCGGCAGAGTTCACGCAAACGAAGCCCAAGTCCGTCCGACACTTCACGTCCGCAGTAGAAATGGGGTTTACGTCAGGCACGAACGGACATCCACGAGCATTCCCCTATCCTTTCTCTCTGTCTCTTACTCTCCTTCCTTCTCGTATATACGTCGCGCGCATACCGTACCGCACACACTGGAGACGTTACTCCAGCATGCAGTCCTGCCGACGCGAGGAAAAAGGAGCAATCGCGTGTTAGGATCGGATTTCCGGCTACAGACAGGCCAGTTGCCGTCGCGTCACGTTCGGACGTATTTATTGGAAAGGGAGCGATCGTGAAGTTCGAAATTGCGCGCGCGATCGGCACATTAAAACTTCAATCTCGTTACAAGCTTTATTCGATATCTCATCTGCAATGTTCCACCTGTATCAAACTTTTCTATTATATGTTATTAATCATTCGCATAAATTTACATTAACTCGAGGAAAATTTCTCGTAATAGATATTTTTCTTAATCAAGTCCTTTTATAATCCGCAAGTCTTTTTAGTCTCAAAGAGAGGTATATGCTTTTCCATAAAATACCGGTACGAAGAAACTGCATAGATACTTAGCACATACTATTATTAAATGAAAAAGTATTACATTATTATAAATTAAAAGTTCAAAACCAAATAATGAAGGATGATGTTATATCATACAAAAGAATTACATTAAAATGTTATACTTCCATTAATATTCGCTTTTAATAAAAGTGAACGAGATATAGACAAGAAATAAATATTCTCGTAAGAAAAAAAGGAACTTAAATTATAACTCGTATCGTTACGTTTTTTTTTGTTTTTTTTTTTTAATATAAGGGAATATAAAAAATATGGCTAGGCAGAAAATAGGCAAAAAAATAATAGCGAATGATATCAAAGACAACAATCGCTTACACAGACTCGCGTTTAACATTCAAACACGATCCATTAAAGCACACAAGCACCTCCATCATCGCTGCGTATTAAGAATTCATATATCCTCATTTGTGTGGCCATGGATTTTATGTCCTACTTGAAACGCACATATTCGACGGAGAAACGGTCATGAAGAAAAATATCGTCTTCCAGAAAACATTTGCATTTATCATGTCAAATTTGAATACGTCGAAATCATTGTAAAATCGTGGATAATCCGGAGGTTAATCCTCGTTATCGCGATAATAATGACTCAAGTTTCTTGCTGTCATCGCAACTCGAAAGACGACCGTATCGCGGCGAGCTGAGAACTTTATAGCTGAGAAAACGAGAAAAACGGAACGAGATTTTCTCAGTGAATAGCTCCGAACGAACGAACGAAAGCGGGTGTATTATTTGCGCTACTATCGAGATTCATGCAGAATAAAATAGCGGTAAAAAAAATGGTTCAGGTCGTTTCAATAAGAATTACGAGGATGGCCAGCGTATGACGGCACACAGTTATAAAACCGAGAAACTCGGCAAATTAAAGTGCTGAGGAGAAGAAAAAAGAAAAGGAGAAATAAGAGAGAAAAGGAAAAAAGTCATTTAAAAAGAGAGAAAGTACAGTAATGTAAAATTGATTTGCTGCTCTGGGACTAAATCTCCTCAGGAAGCTGTATGCAATATACAGATATATACGTATGATAAAAATCATTTTAAATATAAAGCAAGAACTATACAAATTTTTACAAATATATAAATAAAATATAACACAATATATTATAAAAGTAAAAGTTACAATCAACACAATCTTAGAAAAAAAAAAATATTCGTTATAAACATTATAATCTTCATATTTGAAATTTAATATTATCAAGATATTTAATGTTGATATTAAAAATGTACGAATTGTTACACCTTTTACAATTTTATCTAAAATTTAATTCCTTTAAATTTATCAACAAATTTATCACTAAATTTTTTTTAGGTCAAAAGTTCGGGGATAATTCATATAGACACTTCATTTTCAAGCATCCGTATTTCTCCAAACAAATTAAACTCGTGGATTTAAATTGAATATAAAGATAAGGAGACAAAGGAGAAAGAACGATATACTTTAGCCATACTTAGCCGGCAATGTAATTACGTTTCCATCCCCATTGCTTTGTATACCATTCTACAATGTCATTGTTATTACGCTCCATGTGGAGTGCTCGCGTGCAAATAATAATTATCTCAGGTCGGTCTGAGTACGAGCCAGTACGGAGACAACGATGCACGATAGTGTCCAGGGATTATTTATTATCGCGCCAGTGTATCTATAAAGATGAGAGAATTACAATAGAGGTTTGCAAATAATACGAAAAATCGATCTCGTCATTGCCGCAGGTATAATGGCACGTTGAAGATCCCATCTTTCCTACAGATTGTGCCGACGACGTTCTTTACTGTTATGTCCTTCCTCAGCCGGATACAGACGGAGGACGCTTTTGTCCGTGGAGACGCAAAAAAAAAAAAAAGAAAAAGATAAGAGATCTTACCGTACCGATATATACGAAAGAACGTTGTCGCGAGGCACGTCGGAAATGTACGACCCCCTGGATGGCTTTTAGTCGGATATACTTCTATAGAGTAAAAACTTTTGTCGTTGCATTTGTCGATGAGAGCATTCTCTTTCAGGTACACCACTGCCTCCCACCCTCCCTCTCTCGCGGCTCTTTCAATTCTTCCTAATGTCGCCTTTACTATTTTAATTCTCCACCTCAAATTTATATATACAGCGAAAACGATTCTCTCCGCCTTTGCAAGCGAATTCTACGTTCGCTTTTCTACGTTCATTTTTATTTGCAATCGTAAAAACAGATTTGCGGGCGTACCTCGCTTGTTCAGCTGATCCTCCACTACGACGGCGGATATCATGAAGACATTACCCACGCTCCCGCCTACGGCGAGGGAGGCCAGCAGCAAAAGTCGGGCCACTCTGGACCAGGCCGATGATAAAGTCACTGGCGAAACGTCACTGTCGCTATTCATATTGATATTCATCGCCTTGCTGTATCTTTCAAATTCAAAACCGATGATGTTATCCATGGTGCTTGCACCGTTGTAGATCACCGTCGTATTCATTCTGAAACTGAAAAATATATATATCGTTACTTATAAAATGGTTTTACGTTTTAATACAGTGATAATAAATGAACTTGCTAATTACGTTATTTCATATCCTCAAATAAAAAGAAATTAAGATCAAATTTCAATAACAATTGTAATTAGAGGGTATGCGTTTACATTTAAATATGAATTACAATTACAGTGTGTGACTGAAATTATGAATTTAACTAAGTATTTTCCTCGGAAAGTATCTCACGGATGATTAACGGCAAAAGCAACAAAGTTTAACTTCGATGAGTAACACATCCCTTCCATCTTTCACCAATTTAAAGGATGGCTCATGGTGGTCTGTAAGTCTGGAACACGGAGGAAACGAGGCTGAAGCTATTCGATATCACGCTATTACAGGAAGAGAGACCCTTTGAAGATTAGGGCCGATACCGACAAGACCATACCGACCACCCTAATTGTGAATTATCGATCAGACTACGGTGTGGGGATAGTCACCTGTTCCGATCATGGTCCATGTTAGGTTTCCACAATATCCTCGTTGTCACTAACAACATCTGCGCAATATCATGGTAATTAGCAAATATAAGTGTCATGGCAGTCAGATAACAGCTGACGCCATGTACAAAATGTTGAAAAACACTGGAATTTAAGGATGCATAATATTCTCATAAACTGTTCTTTATCTTCGAAAAGTTTCTCGGAACATGCTGGCTTGCATGAATAAAGTGTCTCTGCCTTTGTTTTCGAAAGAATATATTTCGAAAAATATTAGATTTTATCTGCTTCGAGTTGAGGTTAAAATATTCTATGTGAATAAAAAAATCGTAAAAAATGTTATGTACAACCATGTAACCGATGAAGACATTTATTTATATGAAAATATATTCGATCGGACGCTCAATTAAACTTTATTTGATATCACGCTTTAGATATTATGGTTTGTATTCTTATTAAATTTTGTACGAATAGCAAAACTATAAAATCGAGTATCATCAATTATTGTTAAGATGTATTGTGATAACATTCAAAAGACGTTTTCAATTTTTAATTTCTGAAACTTTTATCTTTCTTTTAAATTCTCCTTTTCAACAAAAAATATTTTGATTTATATTATTATACTTTAACATTTTAATTCATATAATTAACATTAACATTAATTGTACTACCAATCTATCTACGAAGATTATCTGCTTTGCCATTCTACACGTGAATGAAATGTCTTGGCTGTGCCTATAGCGTTTCCAAAGTGGATCTTAAATTTTCATTAGCAAATGAAGCCTCAGGCGGCATTTAAATGTTTAACAGGGCCTGTTCCGTCGAGCGGTGGACGCGAAGAAATTGATCGCGAAAATTGCGTTTAATAATAAAGCTGCATCATCACTCTTTCTTCCGACGAGCTATCGTTTCTTACTTACAGAAATATTTTCACTTGTTGCATTAGGGCTTGAAATGGCGAGCCCCTCGAGCCAATAATCTCATCAATCCCGTTACGTGACCTTTCACGCACATCGACATCGAATCAATTTCCCCGCGAACGTCGCCGGTATCTTTTCCTAATTGAAAAACGACTTCTGTGTGTGAGTGAAACGTCATTCGTGTTGTAGAAAAAGCGGTAACTGCAAATTCTCGCTTCCGTCTTCGCGCGAAAGAGGATCAGCCGGAATGATCGATGTTCGCTGTATACGAAATGTCTCAAAACTCAACTTCACTTCTCGTCTAAGAATTTCTTTGACCAATTTCAAGATCAATTTCTGCATGATTAATACTGAATTGAACACAAATTACTTTTTCATTAATTGTTCATTTTTATTTTTGACATAAGAATTTTCAACATCAAATGTGTCTTGATACCTGTGTCCATTAAAATATGATAAAAATCAACTAGAATTGTATAAATATACTAAACTTTTGTTATTTATTGCATAATATTTATTGCGAGAATCTGTTCATTCCTAATTGCTTGTAATTCAAAAGATGAAGAAATCAAAGAACAACAGAATGAATGTAACGACGATTTTGAGACACCCTGTACACAAAACTTATGCGTCCTACGGATTTTGGGGTACGACTCTTACGTCCGCTTTAAGCGGCTTTTAAATTGTAGATCTATTTCGAGAGGTGTCTCCGACTGTCTGACTACTCGACGAGACGTATAGATTACAATCTCATTGCGACACCTTGCGAAAGTGGATCTCATTCGCGATGCAAAAAGATGCAAACGGTCCCATCGGCGGAAGAGAGCATCTCACGTTTCACGAGTCTCCTTCAATCCCATTCGAATGTATGCGTAAAAACGAGTTACATTCGCCCTCTCAAACTAGAGCACATTTCGACGAAGGCACAACGATAGGTGTGCTTACAACGGGATGTTGACGAAGAACCACCGGAGGTCCATCGATGTAGATCCTGAATGAACTAGATTACAAGAAGATGTGATTGCGTTTCCGTGACTAGGAAAAAAAAAAGGAGGATTGACTCAGAAATCTGGGATGTTGAGAGCATACGGATGCAATCTTTTGAATTATTTCGACTGTACTGTGATAGAATCTACTCTCTCACTTTTTTACAATTGAAATCTCCACAGAAATCTCCATACAGGAGATATGAGAAGATACAAAATTCGGCTATTGCAACGTCGTCTTTCGGACGGATTGTCGCTTTATCTATTTAGAGATGCGCGACGGAGGAGAGTCGTCTAGTCCGAGCTCGAGTAGACCGACGTGACATTGTCCTCTCGTCACGTCTTGTGGTCGGAAATTTCATATTTCCATTCATACACAGACGACGACGGAGGCGCGAGAGTCGTCTTACATACTCGACTCGACTCGACTCAACCCGTGAACGCAGACAGCAGGAAACCCGCGAGATCTTCTACTGTAATACCAACAGACTCGCTCCATACGGTTGATATCGGATTTCGGTGGGATCGATGATAGCCGGGAATACAGTTAACCCCCACGCCAAGTCTGGTCTATGTCCGTTTCTCGTGCTCGTATCCGACGGACGGGAATAAAACGCGGTGTTTAATTGCGACAATAACGCTCGCGCGTTTAATTACCACCTCGCTACTTGCCCCGATCAAATATCTTTCGTACTGTGAAAGTCGCTAAAATTTTTACGGCGTCGACATATGCGAGAGCTTGCGACCCTCTCGCGAAAAAGAACGTACTATGACGATCTTCCGGACGATCGTTCCGGTAGGCGCGCGTTTCGACTTTTTACGACTCATTAAAGCGGCCGAAATCGAAATTACGGTGCCGCGATATATACCATGTTTTATTGACAATAAAGCCGTCGAGTAGTAATTAGGTCCGTATCAAGTTTGCAAACTGTTTCATTTTAAGACTTTCGGAACTCCACACCCGCGTGCGCGCGAGTGCCATCGATGTTCGAGGAGTGGCGCCGTTAATTTGCATGAAAGTAATCCGCAAATGAATATTCACCCAGCATATCATTAAGACCGTGAAAGGGGACGCGGGCTGGCCAGAGTTAAGAGTTAATGTTCACGCGTCCGTAACGGTCAAAACATGTTCATTCCATATTTATATATGTAAACCGTTGAAACTCACAGAACAAAATAAACATGAGCCTTCCTGCCAATTTAACAAATGACATACGATCGCCTTACTGGTTTTAAAAATTATGAAAATCAAAATAATTAGTATACAATATAACTATCATGAAAATCGTATCGAATGCAAAAGCAATGATAATCTTTTACCTCAAACGATCCATGCAATTACACGCCATTACCTTTATACGTTTTATCCGTAGTAATGGATTGGATATATAACGCTATAACTCTTTTAATCTAATAGGAAACGTTGTAAAGTAGATTCTTAGAGCCATCGCGCTCCGATCGGCCACGTATAAACCGTCGATGGACGATTACAGGGCGGAAAATAAAATTTCTCTGGGAAACGTACGTGCCGGTGTGATAAAGGCGACAACAAATTTCGCGGATGGCGGAGTTACGCGATTACGTGACGCGTCGGCCGGGAAGGTTACGAGAAAGTTTCTGGAGTGTAAAGTGGGCTTAAGGCAGCCGCAGGATAAGAAGTCACCGAGGCGAGGCTTTATGAGGAAGAGAGGGTTATAGAAAGAGAGACGACGTGGTCGTGAGAATGTACACGGCTAAGCAAAAAATTCCTCTAGAAAAGTGCTCTCGAAACGGCCCGGAAGTTTTTCATAGACGATACCCGACCCCTTAACATCCGGGTCACGTACACCGGCATCTTTTAATAAATAATGCATCGTCGATATTTGGTGCGAGATGCTGTAATTTCCTGCGACTACATTTTTGACATGCTTTTGCGAGAGACAGAACGAACGGAATTAATAGAAACGTGAAAAACATGATAATTTAGAAAATACAGTCTTAGTCTGAAAACATAGCATTTTGTCATATATTTTTCAAAGAAAAATATAATTAGTATAATTGCAGTTGAATATAATTAACAATTATTTCTTAATTATTTAAGCTATCTATTAAATTAATATAATTTCTATTTTTTCTACTTTTTCAGAAAAAAAATATATATTTCTCTTCTTAATTTATTGTTTCTCGCATGTCTTTTGTGTATGACGATCTCTCGTATTATGAAGAAAATGTTATGAAAAAAGCGAGTAATTAAAATAATAAAATCACTTATTTATATAAATTGCTACCTTCCATTACAATAATTACGTTACCCGATTCTTGAGATTATGGAAGACCAACAGGGGAGAAAACAGCGTAACATGATCTTGAGCCGAAAGAAACTTTTATTAGCTCTTTTTTACGCGCAAAAAAAAAAACCTGAATCCCAAAAGCACGCACCCACTTTACAGGTAGATCCTTCCATAATCTCGACCTCTTTATCTTCTTACCCGCCCTCTGCAGTATCGTCTTACCTAATGGATTTTAAATCGTGTGAAACACAACATCGTACCAATTATTTCTGTCCGAGACAGGAATGAATTTTTAATTAGTTTTTACTGCTTTATACGTACCATTACGCACGACCGTTGCAAATCGTCTTGAATGGTCTACCAACCGGTATATTCCGCGTATTTTTTTTTTAACGCTTTATTTATCGCATAACTTTCTGTCGCTCATAAATCGAGAACTTCGGTGTCGCACTTAAACTTCTTGCTTTTTGCTCGCGAGATCCTCGATAATACGTCACGCGCTTACTACGGTGTAAGCGCCACGCACCGGCAATTATGCATCGGCAGAAGAACAAATTATAAGTCAAGATTAATGATATCAACGTATATATCAGACTGGCCGCCATTTTGGCTCGACTTAAATTTCGTCTTAATGAAAATTTAGTGTGGTATTATTTTTCTTTCATTCTACGAACATTAAATATTTTGAAAAAATCTCAGAAAATCCTAAAGTAAAATTTTAAGTTGAAGCACATTAAGTTGAAGCTAATGCGAAGCTTGAAGATTTAGATAAAAAATAAAAGTTTCGTCGCGTATTTACATTTGCGATGCTTAATTTGTAGAAAGTTTTTCCAATTACGTAAAAGTGAGATATGTATCTTTGAAATTACTGCAAATTACTTAAGAAATCTGTTTAAAGAAACTGTAAAAGAAAACATGAAAAAATACTGTATATCTCACATTCCGTGCAGTCATTATGGCACGACAATTGAAGTCTTTTGTAATGAGAAAAATCGTCTTCGTCGTTTTTTTTTAAACAATACAAAAATGCCTCTGCATGTTATGTATCGTTCTATGCGCTGTGTTACACACAATATTCATGCATTTAATGCACGTGGCAGTATATTCCTGGGGCTTAATAATAAAATCGATTAAACTGTCATTGACGCAAGATGTTTAATATCTTCCACCACAGGAAATTTCTGCACGCTCTCTACTTGCTTTATTTATTCCCTTAAACAATACACCGCGCTCGACGAAAGAATCCATTAAATGGCCGTGAAGCACAGCACAGATCCCACCTGGCCCTGATCTTTTGTGATCGAGCACAATCGGTCGGCAATTTCGAAATATTAATAGAGGAACTGATGCCACGAATATGAATACACGGATCTCTTTATTACGCGCGTTCCAAAAAAAAAAGAAAGAAAAAAAAAGAAACGACGCCCACGCGAGGAAGAAAAACAAGATTTCATTGGTACTGCAGCATTGTAGTATATCGTATCGCAATATTGCTAAGAGAATTAAAATGAAGAATCTCAATAGAAGCGCCTCTTTATTCCATGCTCTAAAGCAAACGCGCGTTCATAATATCGTCAATATATACTGCGAGCATAATATCGCAAGCGGTCTGTGTCACAGTCGAACAATACCGAATCGAGAGATATACGATTCCGTACTACCTGCCGGAACGACGGATTTTTCATTACGCGGGCGTCCCCCCGTTTTTTAATTAATACGATTCGAAGTAGGAATGCGACAGGGCGCGGCGCGACTTTGTCCACGCGAGTGCGAGCGTGCGAGATCTGTATAGAATTCCGCCCTTTAAAATCTGCATCGTTAATTTCCGTCAGAACATCTGACGCGTACAAAAATGTGCCACGTGCATATGACAAGCGTCTAACTCGATCCTTTATCCGGACCGGCGCGGCGTGCGGATTTAACTCGTCGCGTCGGGCTGGTGGCGCGAGCGAGCGAACGATCGGCAGAGCGACGGCGAGAATTCCGCCCGCTATTTGTTAACATCTTTTCGAGATTAAATTTTAATCCCACACGGCGAATTGGCTTAAGTGAAATCTCCTTAGTGTGTAGCGCCGCTACGGAACTGGATTTAAATCGTTTCACGCTACGCTGCCAGATTAGGTTACTCCCGGGAGGAGCACAGCTGAAATTGATATTTTCAGTACCGTGACCGTCGCCCGAGGGAAACTATTAAGTGCACGCTCGTTTCCTTCAAGTGCGTATGCATTCGCAATGTAGATAAGTAGCCCGTCTATACATGTATATCCGCCTTTATTTCCTTTCTTCTCGCCCACGCCGTCCCTTTATTCGAGACGCTATCTCGAAAAGTGGTAAAATAGAATTACATATTTCCTGGAAGAATTAACATTAAAAAATTAAGTAAAAGAAATGAAAGGAGTTTCTCTTTATATCTCTATTCCTCCGAATGCAGGATGCCTAACTTCTACCATTAAATCAACTGTTAATGACAGATTCGTTAAGGAACTTAGCGTCAACTTTCCTGTCTTTGCACAATTAGGCCTTCCGTCAAATTTTCCGCGTTAATTAAACACCGAATTCAAATTTCCAATCAAGTCTAAGATCTCCGATTCAAGGAATCAATCATTAATTATAAACTTGGAAGAAGCGCAAGTGGTCTCTCCCTTCAAAATTATTTTGCAATAAAAAACGTAAAGAAATGAAATATTATGTTCATAAATTTGAAATATAATTGAAGAATATAAGGGTAATATAAATTAAATTTAACATAAAAGATATTTTAATTTTAAACATAAATCATAAGTTTAGCTAAAAAGTAGACACGCTTTATACGATACATCACGAAATGTATCGAATTAAATAGAACAATAAAAGTGAGAGTACATTCTACGAACTGGATCCCGATATAAATTATTAAAAACTAATTCCTTTAAATCGTATTGAACATACAATCAACAGTCAACGCCCATAACGTTCACTACAATATTCACGAATACAAAGTGCAGCACTTAGCAGAACTAACGTAACCTGTGACGCATTTACGAGCGGAACGTGAGGTTCAAAGAGTCGAGTTACAGAAATGCATTTAACCAGAAACATAAGGGGGCGAGCCTCAAATCGTAACGTTTTACAGGACAATTTCAGGATTAGGTAGCACCTTGGGGTTTTAGAGTCCATCCGAATGGCGGCGGTTTCGCCTCGCAATGGTCCACGTCCGACCTCGTCGCGTCCGACGATAAAAGAGGAGAAGGCCACCGTTTATTACGTCTCCCCCGTCAGTCATTATCCTGCAACTCCTCCACGATATTGCGCTGGAACGGAACGACGCGATGGTGCCCGGACGGCGTAATCCATGAATGCGGAGTAATCAGCGGCCGTTTGCGCGCGGCATAATTGCCGGCCGCGTCTATTATGTGTCTCTGTACGCGCGGCCGACTGAAAACTTGCAGAATGCATTTCTGAATGAATGCGAAATTGTCCAGGTCCAGCGAGCCTGGTCGACGGTCGATTCTCCGCAGGAAATTTCGCGACTCTGGTATTTGTCGCGTCGTCCGTCTGTCTCGTCTCGCGTAATAAATTCGCGACAAGTACAACCGTTGGAAGAAACGCACGAGACGTCGCGCGTGAAAGCGTTCTCTTATTTTTATCTACTGTGAAGATCATTTACGGGACCTCGAAGAATTCCAAGGAAACTGTGCGCGCGTCTTCTTGCTAGCGGAAATATTGTCTGGCGGGTCACTCTGTGATCTGAAGCGGTCCACCGTCCAGTCTTTGTGTCCGAGGGCGCTTCAAAGTGTAAAATTAAAGTGAATTCTTTGCTGTCTTCTCTAGCTTGGAACAAAGAAACAATTTTCGCACCCTGCCTCCGGCTTTCCTTTACGACGTTCAAGCGCCTCTCTCACGAGAGTCCCGTGTGTCGTCAGACAAGCTACTGAAATATTACGACACAATATCGATCACGTGTGCCGTATACGCCATGATAAAGGAAAAACATTTTTCGAGAATTTCGTGTTTAAATCGTGACGTATATCGTATTTAATAGTTATATTAATTGACTTACATTTTATATTATTAAATAATCGTCTCTCGACAACAGTAAATGTTAATGGCATAACAAAACAGGAAATGTAATTTCATTAAGAGCAAATGGTTTTAATTATCTTTGTTGCAATTCATGCATTTAAATTACATATAATTTCTATACAGCATTCTTTATTAAGGAACTACGCGTTGTTGTATTATTAATCCCATTATTTATTTGTTTCATTGCTAATAAAATTTATTTCATTAAATCGTTCATACTAAAAAATTACCGAAACATGAATAGAGTTCATAAAATCTACACGAATGCTTGTCTGCTCTCACGCGCGGTTATTATACTTGAGTAATATATTAATCCTCTTATTTTTAAAAAGACACGGAAGTTCTTTTGCACTTAAGAATTGAACTTAAAGTTAATTCTTATCAATCGAGAGTAAGCAATCCACTTTTTTAATGAGCGTGTTAGATATTACTGCTATGTTGTTACGTTATTACATTTTTAATCTCATTCGAAACACGGTGACGTAGTTCTTATAAAAATCTTATTTTACATTTTATCGTCGTCCAAAGTTGAAAGCGATTTTTCCAACCTTCCTCTATCGGGAGCTGGTTAAGGATCAAAGCACGTCCCCAATATTGAGTTCATTTTCCAAGACTATAAAGGCAAGCAGCATATCGATCACTAGACATATGCTATTTATCAATTTTACATTTTTTTTTACCTTTCACTACATGACATCCTATATTCTTTTTTTCGTGAATGTAATTAAGTAATGCATATGTACGCGCCATACATCATCACGCGCATATGTAGCTACACATGTCATACGATAACATTTTTATCGAACGTCTGTACCTCAATCATTAATTAAACATATTCTTCCAGTCGCCTACTCATTCATCTACTCTCAAAATTAATTTCGTCTGTCGATCTTTCGTATACCCATCTATAGGAAACTCGCTCTTGTTTGTACGCCACTTCTATCCGCGATTCCATTCGTCCGTTATAAAACGCTGTGTACTTAGTGCTCGACTCTGCTACAGAGCAAGCAAAGAAGCAATTCAGAAAGTAAGTAACATTTGAATTCGGATTTTACGGAGAACCCTATGTGGATCCCTTCTTTGTGTGGTAGTCGCGTTGTATCGTCAAAGAAATGGTTGGAGAAATTGTTCGAATCATCATGCGTTCGACGCATATAATTACGAAATGCCGGGCACGCATTTGCATAAGCTGTAAATTGGACATGGAAATTGCATGGTGTTTAGTCAACCGTTCATGTATTCAATCGCGCGCCGGCCGGCAGCACTGGCATTCGTTTATAAGCCAACCAACGTCGGTCAACAATCATTCCCGAAAGTTCAAACATGTGTGTAACGCTTCCGATGAGCGTTTGTAAAATTTATTTTCCCCGGAACCCGCACGACGACGCACGCCGTCGAACAGGCACCTCTCATTAAACGCAACCCACATGCCGTCGAATATGCATATGCGCCGCATCAGACACGCATGGCTACGCCGCGCGGCTCGTAATTAGAGAAAATTAAATCTACGTATCAAGCTCTCTCTGAAATTCTTGTATAAACCACGTCTTTTTTTTTGGTCGAAATCAATTTTCACCATGCGCAGATTACACGTCTACCGACCGTCTGTGCGTTCCTCCGTCGTCGTCGCACGCGTGTTCCCCATTCTCTATCGGCCGAGCTTCATGAAGCTTTAATTTTTTTTTTTACGCCAAGCGCGTTTGTGTCAAAGGATATTTCACTGTAGTCGCCGGCAAATATTTATTGCGTATCCGCTTTTGCGCAGGGATAATTTCATAATGCATTACTCGTTGGGGCTGCTGTGAAGCGCTTTGATGCGAGGCCGAAAGTAGGAGGAAATCCACTTGAAAAACTTTATACTTCGTTCCGCCGGCATCCGAAACTTGAGAAATCCTTCAGACAGCTCGCGGAAAACTCGAGAGGCTGCGAGAGGACCGGCGTTGCATCGCGATCGATATCGCGATTCAGCGCGCTCCCGCAGAGAAGTCCAGGTTGACGCCTAACTTCGTTTGCACAGATGAAGACAGTCAAAGCATCCGTCTCGAGATAAGGCGGAAACGAAGTTTACTTCTTTCACGCCTGAAGCCTCTTTTAAGTGTCCGGACGCGATCGCAGAAAAATGATCTGCTTCGTTCTATCTCGCTTCGTAATATCGAGGATGCGAAGCGTTATTAGAAATCGGGAATCGTGTGATTAATTAGAACATCATTAAAAAAAACTCCCGTTGTTATATAAATATCTAAAATCATATCTCGACGTGAAATAACAATAAAATCAGCATTTACTGGCATCAAAGAAGATAAAATTACATCGTTAGATAATCCCGTTAAAGAATCTCAATCTTGTTGTGACATCTCTCGATGAATTTCGTTCCGTGTTCCTTAATTCACATGGACATGGATTGTTATCTTAATAGCATATCGATCGAATTTAGTATGTTGCATAAATACGTGCTACGCGCGAACGCTATAATTTCTCTTCTACTTTCTCTTATAAGAGAGTCTTCTCTTCGCCAGAATAAAGAATACAGAATATATGATTGCTATAAGACGTGTTTCACGCAGCGGGCGGTCCTATCGACTTAAACTCTTATTTACGGTGTCTTTGAGCAATTTTTCTGTCAGAGATAAACGATTACAAGCACGAAAAAGGTGTAATATTTTTTATCAATCTCTCTATTCCGCTCGCTTCGATTGTACACATTTAACATTTCTCAATGTTGTTTATTAACATAGAGTATAAGTATAGATATACCTTCGAGATAACTATTATTAACATTAATTTACAAGATATAAATGTCGGAAATCAATTTTCTATTTTCTGCAACGTGAGATATAAAATTGCCACCTCGCCAGATTTAATCCGGAAATTCGGGATTTTAGCTACTTATCTCCAGATTATTGATCGATATGCTATCTCTGAGTACGAATCACCCGAGAAAAATAAATTTGTAAAAATTAACTTATGTAATTAACTTATGTAATATAACTTATGTATATCAACATTGATTATGTCATAAATTAAAAATATAGAAATATCGGTTATACACTGAGAGCAATGTTTGGTATGTGTAACAATATATTTTGTTGACATGTGACTAACAAAACCTTCCTTATTTTTTCATTTAAAAAGAGTCTTGTCCTATAATCAAAATTTAATTATTCTAATCAAATTTTAATTAGAGCAACGCAATTTTTGTTATTCTAACCAAATTTGTTGTTTTACTTTTTAAATAAAAAAGTAAGAGTTTTTGTTAATCACATACCAACAAAATAAATGGTTATACCACTTTTTTTCCTTATTTTCTTATTTTATTAAACCACAAGATGGATGTACGGATATAAGCAGAGGATGCGTAGGCGAGAGAGATAAGATTAAAGAGATATATCGCTATTGTTTGACACATATTTGGTGCACTTGAAGCAGTATAATTACACGATGTAATTACAGTGTATTGCATTTTGAATGCGGTTACGGGACGAGCTCTCCGCAATTGCAATAACAGTCAATGCGAGGCGTATTTCATATTGCGTTCTCGGCGTGCGGTGGCATATAACTAGCGGCCGCACCTTGTCTAAATGAATTTGCATAGACGGTTGAACAGTCTGCGCCAAATTTGCAACTCGCTCGCTTTGATATTCGTTAGCCGTGTAGCTTTCACACTAGGACAAACGTCCCCAAAATTATACGTTAACGTACCTTATAAAAAGAAAAGCCGCAGACAATTATTAGATAAAACAATAATTGTCTAAAAAGACCACCTTTATATTTACGCTCTTTAATTAAAATAATTTAAAACATCACTGTTTTACTGTGCAATTACAAACTGTAACAGTATCGATCGTACATAGTAATTATACATGTTTAGCTTCAAATGACGTGCACGCCGTAATTAGGTGTCACGTTTAAGATTATTGTGCGATGAAGTTCCGCCCTCCCCCTCCCCCCTCCTCCCCTCCTAATTTATCAGCCTTAAATTGTTATTACGCAGTTGCACGCGGACGCGACGCGACGCGTTAACTATCTTCGTAGTTTTATTAACATGGGTGGAGGGGACAGAGAGAGGGTGGAGAACGGAAGTAAAGTCCTAGCCTAGTACTAACTCTCGCACCTCACGCGAAACTCACGCCCGGGTATTAAAGCGTGTAGAGGCAACACAGGGATATATTCGCGAACTTGGTCTAAATTAATTTTCATAGACGGCTGAACATCTCAATTTGTGCCGAATCTGCAAGTTGCCTCCCTTGATGTTGCTAGTTCGAATAGATCCCCCCGCGTCCCGCGCCCAGACGGAGCGTTCGGGCCTTTAATAACTCACCGGCAATATTACGGCTCGTCGAGCTTCGCGACACGTCGCAGATAAATTGCATCGTTTAGCGGACACGCACCCGCACATAAACCCTTTAATCCCCGGTAAGCAATCAGGTCCGGCCGGCACTCAGTGCAGTCCGGCGCTCAACGATATTACAACGGTTGATCTTGCCGGCCATCGAAATTCCGCAAAGGCCAGCTAATCCGGGTTTCAAAGCGACGTTATGTTTGATAGCGCGCTTTAATGGGTTCGCGATAAGAGGTATGCACGACCAAGCATCGTCGCTAATGATGCTCGTCTTTTTTCGGCTATTACGTTCAACCGCAACAACTTGCGAAAAAATATTTATGGCTTTTATTACTAACCGCGCTTAATAGTCGACAGACAAAAATAGTTGGTTGTGCAATATAAAAATAGCGAATGGCAAAACTACTGTCCCGATTCGTGAGGATTTTGTTCTTTTTTTGTCTAAGAAATAATACATCCATTACTTCAACTGAATATGTAATTTTTTATATTCAAAAGGAATCGTTTCATCAGCTCACTAATGTCCATTTTTAACAATGTAGATTTCTAAGAATTAGAAAAAGATAAAGAGTAAGCTAAACCGAGATTAAAGTTAATCTACATTGGTAGAAACAAACATAAAAATAGAATTACAATTTTTATTATAATTCTTACCATAAATTTTATTACGATCGATAATGAGTTAATATTTTGAAAATGACATTATGCCAGATATAGTCCTACGATAATGAATCATAAAATTTTTTATCGTTGCTGCCGAAATGAATAGTCTCATAAAGGAATTCCATATTAATTCAAGTCGATTGCTCTCGCCGAGCTCGCTTCTACATACATACGCGCTCGTCACAAATTCGTGTAGAGCCAATATCAGTACTTATTAATAAGCGTCGACTCTTCGCCTATTATTCGCGGCGACTCCTTTGTGCTTGAAAATGAGTTTCGGGACGAACGTCACTTCGTTTCCAACAGTGCCAGGGGAGGAGAGGGAGAGTCGGTGCCGCCTCCCATCCGCTTTGCGCACCACGCGCGCGTTTCGGTATTCTGCCTGGTGAATAATTTAAATGAAGGCGCGGGGAACAATCACGTCGCACCATTCTGCCTCCGCAGCACGAAAATCCGCCGCACGGGGGATCCTGCAGTAGCAGATACGCTGAAGCCGTCGAGATCCCGATAGATCCTGCCGCGCGGGTCGGGCTCTTTGACAAGATTAACCCTGTTTTCCGGCCAGGTTCAATCGTATCGGGGCACCAGCTGGTACATGGCATCCCTTCATCGCCATTCTTTTCTAAATTTAAAGATGTTATCTGCATGCCATACGCTCAAGATACGACACAAGCTGTTCTCGAAACGGATGGAAAGCCATTTTATCGTGTTACGAAACAAAAGTTACAGTCAGTCGGCGTAAGTTTGCTTTTCCGGACTTCCAATAACTTTGACTTGCTTATGTGCATTGTGATAAGTTCACGTCTAACGGAACGTATGTCGAGTACTTTAACTTTGAAGTAGTCACGTGAGTGACATGCGTTACTTTTCTTTTAATATGTTTGTTTCTGATAAAATTAAACACCTTGCAACAACTGTTATAATTTCTGATTCTTGATTCGAAGAGTCAATTCGAAATAAAACGCATAGAAAATTTAGAAAAAATTTCATAGATATTATAATATTTCGATGTGATGTAAATGCATCATATTGTGCATCAACTATACTTGTTTTTTTTCTTTTTTTTTTTTAGACAAACTTGAAAATTTTTACACATCAACAATAATTTTTAATGCTAATCTGGATAATTAAAAGATTGATAAGAAGCATTAATTACATTATCCAATACAGACTACGAATTAGACAAATTGATTTTTATAGATTTTCTGTCTCTCAAAATAAATCCGTAAATAAAATTGCTGTATATTATATGTTTTTAAGATATTTTAATTCAAAAGTATCAAAAAAGCAAATTTTCAGCATTTTTAGATTTAATTTTTTCAAAATCGTGAAAGAGCAATTTCATTTTTAACGGATTCATTTTTAACGACAAAAAATCTGTAAGAATCACTTTATCTCGTTTCCGGACAAAAAGTTAAAATTTGTCAAATAGTATTATCGTTGCTAATTTTTCTTATTATAAATAACATTAATACATTTGTGGATATTTTTCATAAATTTAAATGAGACCCTTTGAGAGTATCGGTTTTCACGTTTCTAATAAAATGTCTTCAACTTAAAATAAGTTAAAGCCGGTGCAGCGTTTCTTTCGGAGGAAAACCGTTTGATCATCCTCCGGAATGCCCTCCTCCTTACGCATCGCATCATCGTTCAGACATGCATTCAATGGCGTCGCGGAAATTCGTAGGTTTAGTGCCGAGACTTGCGGAAACTTGCGCACGACGTCTGAAACGGTCCCGTGATTCTCGTTATTTGACCTATGTCTGAGACGGCGTGTCTACGGTTTCTATTATAACGTCACGTTATACGGTCGATGTGGCAGGAACTTCGGGCAACCGTGCGCGTCTTTACGTTAATTACACGGACTTTGTAGATATGCGTGTGTTTGTGTGTGTGGGCGTGCAACGCTCCGCGGATTCGCCGTGTTTTGGGGAAGTCGAATCTCCAAGGCGCCGTGGATCCCCTCCGTTCTCACAGTAGGGGTGAGATACATAAATCAAATTACCTTTGATCGTCAGTATAACATGGCGCTTACCGTCGCCGCGTCTAATTTATTGCGCTAAACGGCCGCGGGCGGCAATAAAGTGCGAGAGAAAGAGCAGGGAAAGCAGGGAACGAGAAATGCACCTTGTTACGGCAACATGCAGTTTAGTATGCACGCAGGAACTGGATAACAGAAGGGATAAAATTTTATCCGGACGTGTGCATCGCTCGCGCTCGAAGCGAAGCTCGTCCGTGTATGTATATTGTCGTTTTACTTTTCCGGTTTCTGAATTAGCTTTAACTTTCAGTTGATACAGCTGCCCGGCGGTAACGCGTGAATATTCATCCGCTGAAGTATTTGATTGCGTGAGGAAAATAGCGTATATAGCGAGTTCGTACGTGCGGTCGCATTTGCAGACCGCGCACTTCGACACAACGAATGAAATCTCAGAGTCTCAGGTGTCGAATGAGTGTTCTCCAACTTGCCAGAGATGCGTTTCTCGTTTCATCCGAGAGGGGAGAGGAGGGAAAAAGGACTTTATTTTTTACCCATTTCGAGTCGCAATTAAAGGGCCTCTTTGAAGTTCCGACAATTCCGAATTCTAAATTTAAAATGAGAAACAATTTCTTCTCTCTCAGCGCGGCGACGATCCGTCTCGGGGAGGACGGCGAATCGCAATAAGAAACAAGTAGACCAATTTAATTCAATGCTCCTCGAGACGCGACGCGAATGGCCGTGATTGCGAGAATTAGACTACCCGGCATTAATCAGCCGTTAAATGCTGCTGGCGCCCACGCTCGCTCGCCGGCGATTAAAAATGCGACGATTAATTAATTTTTTTCCCTCGTTAAATAGCCGCGATTGTGCCTGCGGCGCCAATCGTCATTTTACTCTTCGGTTAATATTTGAACCTCCGTGGATTAAAGCGACCAAGTGTTGCCTGATTAAATGTTTACAGTTGGTGTTAATAATCGCACCTGTTACCCCCTCTCAGTATTGTATCGGCTATTTTATCAGAAATTTTATTGTCCTACAGGCTATACTTGCCATCTGTATTCACTGTTAAATATCGATACTATCATCATTCGATTACTGCACTGAAAAAAATATAATCAATTTTAATAAATATTTAGTTGAATACTGTTAACTAGATATTTATTAAATATCTAGATATTTATTTGATACAACAAACATTAATTTAATTTAATAATTTTTCTTTTTGAACAAATATTTATTTACTGTAAATAAATATTTAGTTGGCAATATTGAATTAAGTACTTATTAAAATTGACTATATTTTTTTCAGTGTGCGACGCTAACAATAAGCAAAACTAGATATATATATATATATATATATACATATATTAGGTGTTGGAATTAATTAATATCTATAATTTCTTTCTGCATATATATACATATATACTATCTCACTGTAACTTGTACTATTCTCACTTTATAACTTTAATCAAGATTAAAGTTAGACAGTAAAAGTTAGACATATACCTTTAGATATGTAATTATACCCTTCTCTCTCGTGAGATTTTGACAAAATTGCTCGTAACCAGACTCTGATATATAACCAGACTCTGATCTTTAAGCAGAACAATTTTCGCGAAATGCGTTCAATCTCACGGTACTGGTGACTACCCCCGGTCGTTACCACGACGAATTTTAGGCATGTGATGGTTGCGCGCAATACGTTATCCCGGTGCAACGCAGGGGAGAAAAACGCCATCGCCATCTGCCACCGAACGATTATTATTTCCCAAATAAATTAGTGAACGCGTAGTAGTAAATCGTGCGAACGACGCGACGCGACGCGACGCGACGCGACACGACGCGGTGGCCGGTCGAAGATAAATTATGCTGCCGATACGAGCATCGTAAGCGATAAACATTAACCACCGCGCCGCTACGACTTGGCTGCACTCATAAATTATTTTAATTAATTGTACACCACCCGCGCCACGACGCAGATATGCCGCCGCATTATTTTGTAAGACGGCACCACGGCAGTTCTAACTTGCTTGTTCCACCTTTACACGTATTCTTCTGTCTCCCATCCTTCTCGCTCCTTCCTTCACCGTTTCCGCGACGTCTCTTTCAATACTGCCCGAGGAATTCTTCGAAAAATCCCGCCTTTAGAAACTCACATTGCAGGTAACGGCGTTTAAGACAAAGGAGGACATCGAATGTCCCCCGTAAAGCAAATTCCACGGATTTTATCGGTCGGTTCTGGGGACATTCCGAAACCGAGTAACTTCATTTCTCGAACTGCCTTCGATCTCCTTCGATATTGAGCTGGGATTTACAAGCAGGTATAAAATGTCAAAAAAGTCCCTGGAGTCTGTGGGAAGATACTTAGACTATTTATTGAGGGAATTTATAAAGTTAACGTGCGCATGCATATTTATCGATTCCTATAATCAGCGTTACGCAAATGATTCGTTCTCTCGGTTTTGCATGAGCAATGGCAGCAGCATTCAAATTATCACGATTTTCGGATTCAGCGCAAATATTTATCGAAGTTATCTGTATATCCGCGGTTTTAACCGGCCGCTATTCATAAATATTGTTACAACCGCCACTCTCGAACACACGAATTGCCACCATTAACGATTCAACGTCGGATTCTATTTATATACGGCGCTATATCGGCGCCATTACCGTCACGGGACTTTAATCACGGGGTGTTCACCCCCTGATTGCGGTTTATCGGGATTTCCGATAGCGCCGCTAAGCGCAACGCGGCGTAATTGCATGGATTTCTTCGTCACAATCTGCGCGTATTTATTCTTCTCCGACGCGGTTCCGATCGGAGCAGCCACCCTGGTATTGAACCACGCTTCTAGGAAATATGCGATATAATGCGATCAAGAATATTTAATATTTAACCAGAAATTGAAATCGGTGTTATCTCAGAGAAATCCAATTTCGGACGCTTTAAATAGAAAAATATACATCAGGTGTCGTAAAGATCCTGAAAAAAAGGTTTACTAAAAATTCTTGAATATATACATGTACAGAAATAAATGTGCAAATTTCCCGTATATATAAGTACGTATGTCGCAAAATAATTTTGAAATAATTTATATAAATAAACATTACATTTTTTTTATCTTTTTTTTTATCTTTTGCATCGACAATTTTGGAATTCAATTAGTCAAGAAGCAAAGTACAAGATTGATTTGATACAAGATATGTATGATTAAATACAAACGTAAGGTAATAATAAATTAATAATTTCACTTCATATTTTTATTTCTATTTATTTATACATTTGCGTGCGTTATACTTATATAATAATAGTAGTAGTAAGAAACTTAGAAGCTTTACGCAGCAAACCATTTCCTTTCTTGATAATAGCAGCAGAAATTCTGCGGCACTCGTTATCATATTCAAGAAAAGAAGCTTGATACTGCCAGAATTAATTGAAGATCTTCCTAGGAAAATATTATGAAGGAAATATTTTTCAATCTGCATTCTGAGGTAAAAGAGATTTTTAACAAAAAATATTGTCTATTTGACAAAATATTTCACCAAGCAATTATTATATTAAAAGAAGCTTCAATATATGTACAAATCGTTGCTATACAAAAACGTAGCTATACACCACTATGTTCGATATTTCACCAGCAACGTTTCACATCTGATAATTCTGACGCTTGTAACATTTTTCCGGACAAAATTCTCTTCCTCTTCAATTTCCGAAGACTTCAACCCACATCCGCAATTTCGTGGGTGTATTATATTAATTCCGGTCGGAGTACCCCGTGGTCGCCATCGACGAATCAGATTAAAGAAGCGCACGCGGCCGCTATTTATCATCTCACGCGATAACAGAATTATTATCCAATTAGGACGCTACATGAGCACTGCAGGGCCTTCTGATTGCCCGACGAAATTGTAAACAAACACGACAACGGGGGTGACTATCGCGATTTATTCAGGCTAACAAGCCGGAGGAAATTTCGGCGACGTCGAGGCCGTTCGTACAACGCTTTATCGGCGTTTCGGTTGCTATTAATGACCATGAATGTGTCTTATCTTATGGCAGGCATGCAAACGGGAAGAATGCCGCTCTTCGTCGACGGCAGCCGTGGGTAACGATAAAGCCGAATACACACCTGGCTTGTAAAAAAAAAAAAGTGCGACCGGCGCGGCGACAGAAATCAATTTCCCATCGCGCCGCTTCGCTGCGAAAAATGCACCCGCAACGTTCGGACGCGCGAAGCTTTATTAAAAAGTTAATTGCGGTAGACGGGAGATATATATCGCGATGTATTCCGCGCCGTTGAACACTTCGTAGAAACGCAGTCGATAAAACGTACACGAGCGTGTCCGTTTTATGATACTCTGAAAATCATGTTTGGAGAGAGCAACTCGGGCAGACTGGAGATCTTCCGTCGGAGGAAAGACGATGCTTACGGAATTTTCACGCAAGTATTTATTCTGACTTCGAAAGATCCTCCAGCTAAGCTGCTTCAAACGTCATGTTTATCTTTATCTCCTGCTTGAACAAGCAGATGTTTAATATATTTCCGTCTGTCCGTGACGAAAATACAAGCAGGAATCTCCGGTTCGCCGGAAATACAAAATTTCTCGAATCAATATCGTCTTAGCATGCAGTAGTCGAAATAATAAAAAATGTAAGCTGTGTAATCGAACTCATAAACCTTTAAGATAAGCGGATTCCACATATTCGTGTTATTTTTTGTTTCCTTTTAATTCTTTTACAATAAAGATAAATGATCCTAGATATATATATATATATATAAATTTTATTTCCTATCTCAAATAAATAATTACCTATTACCCGCTATTATTACATACACATTTCAATACGCGAAGCGGAAGTAAGAATTATTTACTTAAGAGAAAAATGCTGTACTAAAATAACTTTGAAAGAATTTAATGCTCTTATCGCTACTCTCATCTTCTCACGTTATTAATCCTTCTTTTATCTCGCGTTCATTTTTCTGATTTTTTTTTTTTTTTTTACTCTTTTCTCTCCATTCACATAACGAGCTGCTCGCGTTGTGAAAGCCGCATAATGCGCGCGTCACGATCGGATCGACCATTCGCGTGACCACGTGGTACGGACAGCCATCGTATTTTCAGGCCTCGGAGTACAACTCCTTCGTGCCGAGGTGTACGCTAAGTTATTCGACCGGCACGATATTAATTAGTCCTCATCTTGCGCAAGGAACGTCCGACACGGGCGAATCTCGCGCTCGCGCGTGCTCGAAATTCAATCGCTCGCACAGCGGCCGCTAGTTGAAGGTGGAATAATAATTATCGCGGCAGTTAACCCCGTTTCTAGGAGTCTTCGATCACAGCAAACACTCGTCGTCGGGCCAGTTCAAGTAGCAATTCCCTACTTGGTCCTATAATTAATTCCACGCCGTGCAACGTCACAATATGCGACGCGGCGAAAGTTGGGGGCGGATTTATTTTATCCAACTCGCACAAGGCAGAGAGAGAGAGAGAGAGAGAGAACGCAAGATGGATACACTGCGCTCTACTCGGTTAATACTTGCATGACCGGCCAACGGTGGATTCTAATTGTCCTTTAGCCCCCGGACGTAATTTAACCCGCCTCCGGCTTTGACCCTGTTATTTCGACGAAATTATGCGTTTTGGACGCTGCGCGCACATCCAGTAATTCTCGAGATAATCATATAGCAACAGAACTTCAACCTAAATGACCAGTAATGTAACTAGCAAGGTACAAGCGTGGGATTGATAAAATTTACTAATTTACGTATCATTTATTAGTTTACCAAAAACATATAACTTATATTATAATTAACCACATCTTAAACGGAGGAAATGTGTCTGGGAAAGATACGGTTTTAGATACGATACGAGGGGGACAGTCACGTTAATATCCTGAATAACCCTCAGTGCATAGCTAATTATGACTGTGCAAAGGCCTGGATGTTATTCATCTTATATTATCGCGATATTTATACTAGACAGATGTTATTGAAAGCAGTTTCTTTACAACCACGCCCTCAATTTCGTCCTCATTTATATCTGCCTACCAAGTAGTGTTTAGTATAATTGTAAGTTATCTATTATAATCTCATCATCTGACTGATCTGATTTGTCTATGTCGTATTGGAAGCACGAAATTGCAGCTGGCATATATAAAGAGCTCTATATAAAAATATATTATTATACCTATAAATATAAAAGATTATACGAGATTATACGGTATGAGAATATATAAGATTATACGATAATTATTTTATTCGAGAAATGCACATCCAATTGTTTAATGACAATTTATATTACTAGCTAGAAAGATGGAATAATTTTCACACAGAAAAAGAAGAAATAAAAAGTACGCTTATATTTTTCCTGTATTAATGAGATTGTTAAATTGTTTTTTTTTTTCCCCCATAAACACGGCATCTGTATATCTTATTTAGCAAATCGATAATCAGGAACGAGAATTATTATAACAAAATGTAGGTGTGAAATGTAAATTCAATCTATCGCATTCAGTGCACGAACTAGTAATGATGCCAATTTACGTGTATAAACTCACTTTATACGAAGAGCTTATTAAGTCAATATAGAATCCGCTTTGCTCATTACCGGCTTATCAGCTCTGTCGTTATAGTGCGGAAATTATCGATCTGTCTCCGTGTACGCTTTCAATCTTAAAATCTGGTCGGTCTAACAATATGGCCTCGAAGTTGATTCCATTAAATAACTTGTGCAGAATTTTATGGTAATACGAGGCCACGCCATTCCGGCGATATTCTCGTAAAGTGATACTTCAACCTTGATATCAACCTTGGCTCGAGATCATGTTCAGTAACATGCCTTAATTGATCATAAGTACATTTTTTTATTCATGAAACGAGATGGTGAACTCGTTCGTCTGGTTATATCAAGATAGCATCACGTTCATAAGGAACTTCTATGCAGACTGAATCAATAAGATACGACTGAAACGGACGAATCGTTAAAGAGCCGTCTATCTTTCGTTAAAATATATTTCTCCTTCGCTTATCTCTCAATTTATAATTATATTTCTTTCTATGATTTATTTCCTATTTTATTAACTAAATATCCAAGAAAACATAACTGCTTATATTTTAAGAAATTACATAAAAATTAAATATTTTACTTGTATTCTTTTTTATTTCATTTTAGCAGAATTTTTTAAATTTATGCAGAAAAACATTAGCTTTGACAAATCTGGAATTACATTTTCTCAACAAAAATAATCAGCGATATTTTCTAACTACGATGTTTTTACATGTAAAAAACATATTTATTACTTGTTACATTCGATGAATTAACATTATGCTTATAGAAAAGAGAAAAAGGAAAAAATTTGCTAAGAAATATAACATATTAAATTTTCTTAACATTTTTGCTAAGCGTGAATCGATTAAAAAATTATTACAAAATTTTGCTTTAAAATCAACTTCAATTGATTTAGGATATTCATGAATAATTTCAATTCTTCTTTAATTTGGTCAAATTAAAATTTAATTATTAACTTAGTTAAGTCGAATCGCCTTTCAATGATAGAATATGTATGCTTAAAAAAATTGTAAAATGCAAAATCACTTAGTAATAATCTGTCATCTCAAGTCTGTTATCTCAATATTCATAATATACGTCGTAATAATTTCGTATATATTAAACGTCATGATAAATCGTGCATGTGCATTAATATCTTAACGTCATGCGAATACATGCACATGGCTAAGTGGTTAAGTGCGGCAAATATATCCCATATTTCGCTGTTGACATGCTCGGCGTATCTGTCTTGCCTTGCTTCGTGTGAACGCAAGCACGAGTGTGTGTATGTGTGAGTGCCCAAACAAAATGTCAGAATCAGACAGGGCCTCGTTACGCTAAACACGAGGCGCGAATTTCCGCCAAAGTCGTTAAGCCGGGCGATGGGGGAAATGCCCGTGCTCGTTCCGGATGTAGCGTGGATGAGGAGAAATATGACGCGTTATACATGCTCGTGCCTCGGCTGTGCCGCTCGTTCGATGATCAATCATTCGTTCGAGCGGAGTGATTCGACCGTTCCCTCGCGCGGCTGATTAGCGCCTACGGATATGTCGCTGCATCGTGTAGGTAATCAACGTAATTGCCTTCGGGTTCGAATATCTTGGGAATAGAAACATCGCTCTTAATAACATTACCTATGTATACGTAACGCGCCTACCGTGAGTATTGTGTCTTTTTATTTTCTCGCCTCCTTTCTTCAAATTCCCGTAAAATCCAACTTCGCAGACGTGGAATCCTCCATTCATTGAATACCAATAAAATGGAGCATGCAAAAGATTCGGGTCGCTTCACTGGTTTATAAGAAAAGTCTGAAGGGCGTAACGCGGCGGCATTGACGAAGCGCGTCGAGAAAACGATTCTTCCGTCTGAAAGTGCTTTCTCGAACCAGCAACTTCGTTTGTGGCCGCGCGACACGAGGGATCTACCTTGACGGAAGAACAGAGACAGAGAGAGGCGGATTAAACCGACGTCGTGCCCGTTTTTCTCGTGATCGAAGAACCGACGATAAATGCGTGGCGACGCGAAAGTGTAAATGGCTGCCGCGCGCTTTAGTTACGACGTGCAGGCACCCGCTGCTGGTAATCGCGTCCGCTCGACAGCCATTTAAAAGCCCTCGGAATAAAAAAAAAAGGGGGGGATGAGAACGAACGCACGCCCCCGCGAATGCATTAAATCAGTCTATCGGAGCCGAGGAGCGAGCCTCAAAGGTTCCTTACGCCGCGACTACGGGGTGTTACGGCCCTCTCCAAAGCTCGAAAGCAGAAACGGAGCTAGAAACGCACGAATGAAGTTTAGTCTTTCAAGACCGATATACGTATTCCCTGCTTGGAATGTCCCCCGGCATTACTACGTCATCCGCGCGAATCGTCAAAGGGTAATTCATTGCATTTCAAATGCGGTACTTTTCAAGTGCGCATGCGACAATAGGTCGGAACTTAAAAATCTCCTATATTAAATAACACGAGCCAAGACTGACGACAAGTAAGAATCCCGGCTTGATCATCACGCAAAAACAACGCGACACTCGACATTGCTTTCTGTGTTGCGTAATATCGTTCCATACTTTCCGATATCGCATATCGATAACGATCCTAATGCGGAAAATCCTCTTACGATCCGATGCATTCAGCTTTCAAAAGCCGCGCTAGGATCAATCCGCAAACCATCAATCACATTCGGTTTCCCATCGCGTTCCGAGACGACGATGCTTCTCTGGTCGATTGTCGGGATTGATCCTTGCGATATATAGCGGGCACCTGCCACTACAAACGAGCCGCACGCTTCAATCACTACGCCCCTCTCTCTCTCTCTCTCTCTCTCTCTCTCTCTCTCTCTCTCTCTCTCTCTCTCTCTCCTCCTCCCTTCCCCCCGCCCTCCGATAGTATCTTCTGTATGAAAATTTTGCCGGCGTTGCTCTTTTCAAGCTGCTGCACAAAAAAAATTAGAAAGAAAGAGAGAAAAAAAAGTCGTGCTTTTTGTAAATGATGAGAAGTATTCTCATCGTTAGTCGCGAACCACTTGCCTCCCTAGTGTCGCGACACGAACACGCCGTGTTCCTGATGTGACGTTTCTCTAAGCGAGACTCATGCTCTGCTTTTCTTGTCGCATTGTTGTCCAGCATTTTCTTTTCTATGCTATATAACGCGTATGTATTCCCTTCGCGGTCAGAACAACATATAACCACGAGTTACGAGTGCCACGCTGCAAAGTTTTAATAAGAATCTCGAAACGACCTCAGGCTGCGAGGAAACACGTTTACGCGCGAAGGCGAGAACGTAAAGGATTTAGAAACATTTTTTTTCTTTCGTCTATCTATATTATTGGAGGGCTAAAGTCGCTTATTACTACATATGTACGTATAAGAAGTGTATATTACTTTCTGAAAACTGAGAACGGACTATAACTCTTGTTTAAGTGAAAATAAAAAACTTTGCGAGAAAATTTTGCATTGAAGAAAGTTTTCAGAAAGTACTACCCTCCTATGATCCTGCGATATCCTTAAATGTAAATTTTTATCATAAATCGATATTTCTTATTCTAAGTAAGTATAATTGAAGATTGTATGGTTTCTAGAGGTATTGATTGGTTTCTGAAAAACAAATAAAAAATATCAAGTAATACTATCTACTATCTACTTCCCGCGGGAGAATTACGAGAAACCTTTATCGGAATTAAATGTTAACCCAATTTTCGTGTGGACCGTGAATACGTTACGAGTATATCGGGACAGAATCTTCTGCGCTGGAAGCCAGTTTCCTCGCCAAAGTCTCGCTACTTTGGCTGCCAGCCGATTTCTCGAACATCTCTCATGCAAATGCCCTACGCCCTCATCGCGCTGTTCCCAGCCCAAGTGGCGGCATATAAAAGGAGATATCGCGTTCCTACGACTAATTAGAAATGTGAATCTCCTTAGCTCGGTTATCTCTTGCGCACGTTAATTCCTTTAATGATTGCGGCCAGGCACGAATCGCGTTTTTCCTGCCCGGAATGTGGATATCGTGACAAAAGTCGTGGAACTCGGATAGCAGTGCAATTACATCGCGAGACGGGGGATTTAACTTTTTAAACTATAACCATTATTATGTAACATTTGACGTCAAAAGTGGTGGTATTTTTTATAGTAGCTACTTGGGTGAAACGTGCGTCGAATTAATTAAGGAAGCTTGTGCAATTTTAGAGATGCAATATATTCAGAATATCTCTACAATTTGCTGAATTATATTACGAGATCTCACGCCCGATTTATAACAAAATTTTATTTACACGTAATATTAACATATTCCTGCATATTAATTATCTAGTTGATGCCTGTGCCGACTAATATAAAAAGCGATAATCACTGGTATAGCACACGCGATAATTAGCAAAGACTCGTTGTTACGTGCTTATCAACTGTAGAGTCATCATCTTAATTAGCGGAGCTCATTAAGTTGCAGCAAAAAATGTCGACTAATTTAAAACCACACACATAATAGTAAGATATATCACGTGACGCGACAAATAGATAATAATACTTATTTATCAGATACCGCACATAAGACGTTATTTGGTTGATGTTATCTTAAATCTTTCACCAACAATTAAATAAATAGATATAATGAAAGATAAAGACTAGCAGTTGTTACTCGAAATCTCGTTAACTTTTACAACTCTATTATGATTCAAGACAAGAAAAAAACGATTCATATTCATATCTTACAATTAATATTCATATCTACCTAGCCCTATCTACATAGCCATAGTCTTCATTAACGTAAGTCTTCCGTTAACATAATATTAACATTGCGATCATTTAAATATCGCTTTAAATGCACGAGACTATCACGTTGAATGTTCACCGAAACGACGCGCGTTACACATCTGCGTGAGTGCGTAACGCGATTCGCCTGCAGCGTAAATTTCACGCACGACGCTTCTTCTTTTTACCCCGGAGAGCGACGACTACCGGAACAATTATTCAAACTATTGCATTATCAAAGGCGACTACCCGCGTATTTTCCATTTTTCGAATTACGCTTTAAACGGCGCTCTCATTCCTATAACCGCGGCGCGGTGCGGCGCGGCGCAATAAATGCACCGAGAACAGTCTCATTCCGGCATGAATGCTAAAAGGGCATAAGGATAAAGGGAAGATCATAGAGAGTGGTGAGGGGCAGAGACGGTGGTGGGACCAAAGTGAATGAATTTATTCATACGAGACATTGTAACACCGCTCCGTGGGCGGAATCCAATTTCGTTAGCCGTTCCCGCAGACAGAACGGAACGGCTAATGCCCGTCACGAAGAGCATTTGCCGCGTTTTAAGCGGGATAGTTACGGCATTTAGCGACGACTCCAAGTTTTTCGCCAGTTCCTTTCCGCGCGCATCTCGCAAACTCCCGACGGCGCTTCTTCCAACGTCAATTCCGCCTCTTTTTCTCCGCCGTCCAAGGGGGCTAAGTCGAGTTTGATAGCGACAGCGCGTTCCTTCGCAGTAGTTTACCGCGAATCCCAAGCTGCAAACGACATCCTCTCGCCCGGCGAAATTTGTTTGGAAACTTTATTCATTCGTAGCAAACGGTCACTCTTCGCTCTTCCCTCCCATCTCGCGTACCTAGCGGTCGTCTTCCAATGAATGATTTCGACGTAACTCCGTCTCCGGGAGCCAGTCTTTAGTTTGCGAATTACCGGCCAGGTGAGCTTCCAAACTTTGAGAAACTGGACGAACTGATGCTCTCTCTCCGGAAACTTGTTCATTGCACGTAGTCACTCGTATTTTAAGCTCCTTTTCTCCCTCCGGATAAATAACTTGCCAACAATCCCGGACGATTTTAATCCAAGCTATTAGCGGCCATTAAACGTAATTTAATAATTGTGTCTCCGAAGGGGTTACGAAACGAGCGTATGCGAAACGCTGAGTGCTTCTAATGCGCCATTAAAGAGTTCTTACCGACGACAATCCTGTTGTATTGCCGTGAGACGCACACACGCGTAACATTTATCACCGATATTCGCTATATGTTCGCGAAAATCCAATTGTCTACATGTACGTATCCCGAGCTGTCGAGAACCCCTAATACATTGCTTAACCCATTTCTCACATCATTCGCTAATCGATAAAGTTAAAGAAGATAAGCCGAACAGCCGCAGAAATCCATAACGGGCTCCGGAGACAGAGCATATATTGCGTTTCCTATTCTCCGTATTTCGCGTATGATTTGACCTAACCATTTCCTCGCAGACAATACAATCTGAAGTTTAATCGACAGGACATACAATCCCTAGTTGAAACATATTACCGTCTAATCTAGATTTATTACAAGAAATATTCGCACGTCACGTAGTAAAAATATAGTAAATTAGATGTATCCATATTAATTATACATGTATCTTAAAACAACATCACTTGATATTCGCTAAATGCAATACTAACGTAAAGTAATACGCATTAAAAAAAAAATTTTTTTTTGCATTTGTATTTCAATGAAATAAGTGTCTTGAGACGTTGAAAACAAGAACGCAATTCCGGAAGAACTTGTTGAGCAATAAGTGACTTTTGAAATATGCACCTTGACTTTATCTCTTATTTTTCAATGAAAGTTTCCTCCTTCGGATTATTTTCGTTCGAGAAAAGTATTAGATATACTCTTGTTTTCCCGTTTCGCTCTACCCTCCACGTGCTAGATCCACCACTAAAGCTGCGAGAGAATTTCTGATCCGCGTAAAAGAACCGCAGTGGCGCTCAAGCCGCGACCAGGATTTGCGTCGGCGATAATAAACTTGGTAGATATATCCCCGCTGCGGCGGTAGACCGCTGTCAACGCGTGACAGTTTAAAGCGACATGAGCTAGTCCCTACAGCCGAAATCACACCACCGCCTGCTGTTACCTCCGGCATTGGCGTAGGCGCCAGCCAACCAACCAGCCAACCAGCAAACTTTATAGTCAGCGGAAGCCGGTGGCCCTAGTACCCATTAGTTCCTTGAGCCCCGGATACACCGCTTAATCCAATTTGCCAACTCTCGAGCCAAGGCGTAACATACCCACCGAGCGTGACATTTATGCAGCCGGCGGAAAAGCTACACGCGCGAAATTATTGCGCAAATAGGACGACGAAGTCGGCAAATCCTGGACGTTATGTGCCTTTGACTCCTCTCACCCTATCCCCGAGGAGGAGAGGAAAGCGAGTCTCACCGGTGGCGTTTAATTATCGACTTTGAGACTTTCGTTCGCACGCAATTACGGAATGCAGCGTATCGAGCTGAAGGGAAGTAGGAGTGAGTGGAAGCGCACTCATTGCGAATAAAAAGAAGATAAAAAAAAACAGGCGAAAGAACGCTTGCGCAGAATACTGTTTTTCATTTCGAAACACACCCTCCTAAAATAGGTAAACGCGGGCAATCTCCTTCCACGGTTCATTATAGGACTCTTCAAGAGACTCCTGAAAGGGCTTTCATTTTTGTGAATGCCGGGCACGAGCTTCTGGCAACGAGTCCACGAATTGCAGCGCGCGAGTTCGCAAGTCGGTGCATAATGCAGGTGGAGAGTAGTGAAGTTTACATAATACGGGACAATAGCGAGCCAGCTGCGCGGGCTTATTTCACTATGATTATAGAGGCCTTCAGCCGACCTAGCTTACACCAGATTGTGGATCACCATAGAAAATGCGTAAGCAGATATATTTAAATTAGGCAAAGAGAATCGTGAAAAAGAGCCAAGAGAAAAACAGGTGAATTCCACACTGCGCAATAATTTTTTTATTCTAAAGGCTTAAGAACGCTCGTACGGAATGCAAGAGATCCGGGTTAGCGTTTTCAAGACCGAAAAATCATTTCGGCGCGCGTTTCTGGAGATTACATACGTAATATATAAATTCACAAGAATCATACAAGCATTTAAGATCCGTTTAAGGCTTTGATTTCTATAGTTTGTATTATCACACATACACGGTCCTATAATATATTATATAATTCTTTTTTAGTACATCGTTGTAAGTGGAATAAACAATATTAATAAAATATTATATCGCGCAACATATAATTATCCACAAAGATAATTATCGTAATAATTGAATTAATTATAAATGAAATATATAAAAAAATACTACTTAAAAGCAATGCATCATAATTATTAATTTAATTACTTAAATTTATGAACGTGAAAAATTGTATGTACGTGAAAAGGAGTTTAAGTTAATTAAAAAACTCAAATTCAAAATTTTTTTGTCGTATTATAATTTAAAAGATTAGAGAAAAATTTTTTCTCATTACTTTCTTCACTAATTGCGATTAATAAAAACATAATATATGTAATGTTTTAAATTAATTAAGAGTGTAAGACATTAAACGCGTAAACCAAAGAAATAAATTAAAAATTTCATTACATAAGACGTTTAAATAAGTATAAAGAAATTCTCGACTTATCATAATAATTAAAATTTTTTAAGTGAATAATTATAATATTGTAATATTATATAATATTTCAACCGTGATTCTATCAATTAAAATATTTAAACGCGTTCATGTAAACATAGTTTTCGGACATCGTTTAAATTAAGGGTAACAACAAAATGGTAAAACTAATTATTCGTTTTGGAAGAATATTCGGCCTCAAGAGGGAGCAATGGAGTCTCTAGTCGCGTTTACGAAACTGGTTCTTAGACCATCTTCGAGAAACAGACAGCGACGACTTAAATGGAACTCTACAATCGAATGAGATGAAAGAGAAGGAAAGACTAAATGCGTCGAGTAGAAACGTCTCTCTCGCGGAAGATGGACGTGTCGTTAATGCTGAGATCTAGACCAGTTCGGTTCGTCGCACCCGGCTCTTTCATTCGCATGCCTCGCGCAAAGAAATATTAGCACCGAGGGTTCCAAATAGCGGCAACCCTTCTAGGATAAATAGCCCGTGCGAAAAGAGATTAATAGAGCGACTTGAAAAAATTCTTTCGAATTCTTTCGTGTATATCTTTTAACGTTATTAAACTTACGAGCTCGACAAAACGTTCATATATAATATCACCCTTTCGTTTACCAAAGGATTACATGAAATGTCTATTGAGAATTCTAGAACATGTTTTGACATCGGCAATCCCAAGACATTAAGAGAAACATATATAATATCATTATTATACTGTTTGCATAAATCAAAATGAAAAGCTATGATCAAACTTACAGAGTAATCGAGATGGACGTATATAAATGGATTAAAAGTGAAAACCAGTCGAGTAAAGAGTAAAAAGTATCTTGTAAAATAGTTAAGTTTATAAAATGTCTAAAATTAATAGATGAGGAACATAAATATATATTGTAGGAAATATATGAACAATATTAAATAATAATATTAATATCGCGCTAATGATATCAATGTAAGATCCGTTTTACGAGTTTGCTTACTGGTTGAGTGTGTATCATTATTTTTTATCGATCGAAAACCGGTAGGATCGATTGATAATCATACAAAGTTGTTTAAAAAATACAGACAGATCTTCACAGAAATATATTGATGCAAAAATAAAATGAAGTGAACACGAAACCGGATAAGAGCGTTCGTGAAGATAAATAAGCTCTCTTATTTCGTCCAGACGGCAAATTAAACATTGGAAGAGTTATCGCGAATTTAAGCGTATAATAGCGCGTTTCATTATGACGCAGATAATTGGAGAGAATGGAGTCTCGTCTGCGTAAATACGTAGACTATTTAATTGCGAATATATACGTTTAGATAAACGTGAGTTTTCTTTATGACAAAGCGGATATCTCCAGCGTCTAACAAATTTAATAATCGCTGTGTATACTAGTATATCAAAAATAAACGCTGTGCATGTATGGCATATTTATTAACAAGTAATATATTCGTGTGTGTGTGTGTGTGTGTGTGTGTGTGTGTGTGTGTGTGTGTGTATATATACACACGATACAGATAAAAATATATGAATTATAGATTTTATATACATACATTGAACGAAGTACACACAGGCATAATAACGAACAATAATTAATTCCTATTAAATCAATTGAACCAAGATGCAACCGCTTATTGACCATAAAGAAAGGTAGTCTTAATAAGAAACAATAGATGATCACGTACAATAACAACGATCTTAATCAACTTTTATTATCCATGAATTACCATTTAAGAAGAGTTTGAAAAAGAAGTTTGACTATTGATGAAATATATTATAAGTAATATATTAATACAAGTAATACATAACATTAATCTCGCTGGTTTGTTTAAATTTATTATATGATCAATATCGTTTGAAATCAATATAATTAAAAATAACTCCGAAAAATACAAAACAAAATAGTGTCTTATAGAAAAAAGATCTTACATTAACTAACAAAGTTATCAAATACCAGAGAAAAAAATGAAATATTGGAAGAAAATTAATTATATTTTAGGTCAAATAGAACCGAATAAACTATTAATAACACTGTTTAATGTTGTACTCTGTACATCTCCTGCCAGAATGAATATACAACGTATTGTAATTGTTATCACAAAGAGCATCATAAAGAATAAAAAAATATTTTGGAATGCTCCAGACTTGCTTTTATCTTTAAATAATTTACCTGCTAAAAGGCCTGGCGAATTCGAACGCGAAGCCGAAGACCACACTCAGGTCGAAGTAAAAAAAAAAATAAGAAAAATGTACACAAAGTAATTCTAATAGGAACAGAGACACGCATAAAAAACCGACACGCTTTATAAATATTCGGACCTTTTTAACGTCTCGTTTTAATTCCAGCACTGTGTAGACAGAGCATTGCAGACAGAATGCAATGAAACGCCTCTATTTTTCCTTTATTTTTCATAATTATTTTGATATCAACTGTCGTATTATAAAACGTGTTATTTAATTTACGCACATGTGGCATAATACGAGCTTAATAGACATGCATCAATTTAAATATTAATGATACTATTCTATCTAAAAAAATAAAAACTCGATTTTAAATTGGTTAAAACATTCGTACATGTATATTTTTATGACATAAATATATTTATGATTCTCGGATGAATTTCTCCTTCGAATTTTCTCGGATAAATTTTCGCACGAGCCAGATATATTTCTAAAAACCCGTCGAATATTGGACGTACATCCAAATGTGATGCACTCACATTGACAAATCTCACTACATCGTATGGCATTATTGTCACTACCGTATTCGCGCAATGCGATATATTCGTATCGACTCAGTAAATATTTGTAAAGTCAATGCACCGTTCGCAGCCGTAAGTAAGAACCCGTTTACACAACGGGAAAATATCATTGCTGTAATAACATCCCTCTTTTCTCTTTTTCTCTTTTTCCAGAAGAAGAAATCTGAAAAGATTACCGGTCATTTTTAACACCACAGCAATGTAGCCACGGAACGTATACTAAACGGTAACTGTGAAGTCGTCATGATTTTTACGTTATTTATTATGTTATTTTATACGCACGCAGTGACTGGATTTGTGTCGTCCACAGAATGCTGACGTGTTCTTGTTTTTTTTGCTAATTTTGTATCGGACATTGCAACCATTCTGTTTTCCGTATTATTTCATATTAAAAACCTGCATGTGGCTCTTGTGTGATATTTTATATTCGAAACCTACATATAGTTTTTGCGTTGCAAAATCGTTAATATATAAGTTTAAGTGCATAAAATATAGTATATTATATTTTAGTTATGCGTAATTGTTATCTCATTGTAATATCAATTATCGATCCGATTTCATTCTAGTAAACTTTACAGCAGCAGAGCACTGCCTCACCAATTGTGTATTCACGTTTTGTACGTATCTCTGCAATTCTATTGGTACACAATAAATTGAACACAAATAAAAGAGAAGAATGCCATTTTCAGTCAAAACGGGTCCTAATAATATTCATGCTAGTGCTTAATAATATGTGAATATACAACTACAATTGTCAATTCCATAAATTGTTTGTTTCTATAGACTGCTGTTGATTTGATTTGTCAGCTTTGAAACAATTATGAAATACAATAAATTAAATTAATTAAATTAGTAATTATGTATTCACATGTTTTGTGCGTATCTCCATGTAATTCTACTGGGACAATAAACTAAATACAAATAAGAGATAAAAATGTCATTTTCGGGTCAAAGCGGGTTTTGGTGCTTAGTAATAGTTATACCTATATGAATATAATATGAATATAATATGAATATTGTCAGTTCTATAGACTATGTAAATTCGGATTTGAAACACAATTATGAAGCATAATAAAATAATAATTTGGTGACTTCATCTTTTCAACTTTTTTCTATTAAACGTACACTGTTAAATATGAAAGGATTGATAACTCAATTCTTAAGTTAAATTATGTCCAATTTGAGTTATTTCTTATCGTTTTTACCTCCCTCCCCCCTCTCCCAGGTCGTCACTTCTTCTACCTATTATATGTCATTAATTTAACTGAAAAAAATGGAGTTAAATAATTTAACTTAAGAAAATATATTAAATTTGATTCAATTAGTCAGTTTATTATATATATATATATATATAAAATAAATTAACCAATATAATATATATATATTTCAGTGTAATTAAAGTCTTCACGGCTTTCATAACAATCATTCTTCACAAGACTGACGCTAAGGCTCGAAATAAAAATAACGCGGTCGAAGATTATAAGATAATAAGATTACAAGATAAAAAGTAGTAATCTCACCGTCTCGGCACGCCGCGTCGGTTCGGTTTCTACTCGTAAATCTTGCCCGAGCACTTCGTCGCAGCGCGACGCGCCGTGCCATGCCGACCATGCGACGGGCATCGCGGGCATACGCCGCGAAGCATTTAAAACGGAGCAATTAGCCGATGAGTGCCGGAGGGTGCCGGTTACTTTATAATCATTAACGTCAAATATTCTCAGCTGAGTCAGGGGCGCGCAGCGTCAGCTGAAGCGACAAGAAACGCCAGCCAGGATAACGTATGCGAGATTAACGCGCGGAAAGTTTCGACCCTGCAACCCACTCTCGCGCCCCGTACGTACCCTCCCTTTCTTAATATATCGCTCGTCCGCAGCTTCGGGAAACGGTCCATATACACATCGTGCGAGAGGCGCATCGTGCCGCGACGCTGATGGATTTATCGCGGAAAAAATACGGGAACAGCCGCGGCGCGACTGTGTTCTCATGTGCCGCGCGTCGTAGAAATGCGTTGCTTTTATTGTTACTCCTCGGCAGCAGCCAGCAGCCGAAACTCGGGGAGTGAAAGCTTTATTTGGAAATATATTCGGGGGGTTGCCAAGAGAGTGGAAGTCATAAAAATCGCGGAAATTCCGTTTTTCACTTCGCTTGCAGCGACAGCAAATACTTTAATGGGTCGACACACCAATCTTCGATACCTTGAATGCGGCTCCTCCACAGACGCAGAGTGTTAATGGATATTTGTGGCGGACGCGTGCTAGGTATATATTGTACGTTAGGTAAATATCAAACTTTATTGTAATGGCGGTATTAATATTACTAAGTAATTTATTGTAACTGCAAGTTAATATCATTAGTTATCTATTGTAACCATATTTAAAGTGTAATTTTTTTTTTTCTTAAATTATTCGAAATACAAAATAATATCAAGATATTAATTCATAAATAAATTCACGTTTACGATAACATAAAAATAAATTTTATAATCATTCTTTAAAGCTCTTCTTTTAAATGATTTATAATTCGCGATCAAATTCAAGATAAAATTCTGCTTATAATTTTATGTCACATGTTCCAAGTATAAATATGTATCCTGATATATTTTGTATGCGTGATTACTATTTCTTCAAATGTTTTCTATGTTACGCGAGAAAATTATAGGAAAAATTAGTAACGGAAATGTTATAGTTTCTTTATGACTCTCGAAATAATAAAATAATAAGAATTAAGATAAATGAGATATAACGCAGTTGTTGTAGCGTGGTTAAATAATACTATTATTCAGTGCAGTATTTAATTGAATATATTTCTATACGAACTCTTTCGTCTCTTTTTTTATGAGAGATTGATCGATCTCAATTTTGCCGTGCCTCAACTAACATATATTTTCTTTTATTCTGACGAATGATTTATATTTATTATAACGTTTGTTTGCACGAATTCATGGAGATTCTTATAATTTATAATTTACTTGTTCTTGTAATCATATCTCTCACATCGTCTAATGAAGAAATTGTATTAAATATACAAATTCATGCACCTCACTTGAGATCATCCAATCCTATAGTGGCTGCCTTTGATGCATAAGAGATGTTCTTTATTTCTGAAGAATTGTTGTAACGCTGATGATGACTAAAAAAAAAAAGAGAAAAACGTTCGTATAGAAATATATTCAATTAAATATTGCACTGACTAACAATATTATTTAATCACGCTACAACAACTGCATTATACTCTCATTTGCCTTAATTCTCACTATTTTATTATATGATACATAAGATTCTACTCCGAATTTTAGATCATAAATTATAGATCACCTAAAGTGGGCGCTCAAAACTATTCCGTTTTATATTGACAATCTGTTAATATTTCGGAACAATTTTTACGCAAATATATTTAAATTGACGAAATTGTCAAACGAAACGACTAGATTTACAAGTCACTACCAATCATTAACTCACATGCATGATTTTATTCAAGAGTAGATACATACAAGCGTATTCATGCGTTACGAATCTTATCTTTCGTCTGTGTATCGTCTGTCCCAACGTTTCAACTTCGAATTGTATAACCAATATCTTCAGAATGATGGCGAAGGAAAATGTGCAGTGAAACGCGCTCGATAGCAACATAAATAGAAATAATCTTCAACCGGGCGATGACGATGAGAGACGAGAGTCAGAGACGAGACCGCTGCTGCGCGCGGCACTACCGACTACCATTGGCCGAGAATTTAAAGGAGCTCTCTGTGCGTTAGATAAATGGTTTAATAACCCGAAAACGATAACTACCGCGCAAATGTCTCCCATAATTCGTGCCCCTGGAACGTAGTAGCACAACGACCGGCCCGAAGCCGTAACGCCACGTTTATGTGCTCCGCTGTGACTGCACAAGTGCACATGTATGCATTTCCCTCGTCCCGCGCGGACATGTCCGCTAGCACCACCGTTTGTATTGCCGCGTTACAATGATTGCAGCGGCAGCAATTATGCGGCAAGCACGGGAAATGGTCGCTCCCCTACGATTATTAACGTCGAATTCTCTTAGCGCGGTCCGTAAGTTTTCACAGCAACATCCCGCAGCATCCCGCAGCATCCCGCCCGGTGCTTGCTCGTCGTAGGCGCAGCAGCGAAACCGCGAGGAACAACAACCGACTCTCAAGTTACTAACAACAAGCCCGTAAGTTCTCGACCCCGCGAGCGCATTTACTTTAAGGATTCTCCAACCTTCCGTTAGTTCCGAGTGCACGCGCGCCATTTAGGTTTACGCTGTGTACACGCGCGAATATTGTCTTTAAATAAGTGTACTTTACCGCTATAACGATGTCTACGCTAGAAGCGCAGTTAAAAATAATATGGTTTGCTTTATACGTCGTTTTTATCAAAGCGGAACAGGATAAAGGGAAAGGTACATTTGTTATATACTGAAGTGCCGCGGAGTGTTTTAAGAGCCTTCGCGAGAGAAATGCATAAAGTAATAAAAATGGAGATTAGGGCACCAAGGTAAATGGCGTATAAAAGCTAATGTTGATGAAAATTTTACAAGGGAAATATCCAACACACAGCAATGCGGTAGCCAACATAGCTGCTTCGGACATTTCGATTCTTAATTCATGACTTTACGTTATCCTTAGCTAATATAATAATAATAAAATTATAATCATTTTTATACAGTTTCACGTGCATTAGGTTGCATTATTATAATATTTATTACAACCTCATAAAAGGGAACGCATAAAATTTTATGTTATGACAACAATATTCCATTTAACGGCTGTGTAATTTATTACCTCTCCGCACAAAGAGCGACGCGCTGCAACGGAGATAGTAGCATTATAACCGGGATGTTTTCGTACCATACGTACACGGCGCATAACAAATATCCCGTTGCGATCTAGCGAATAACCTCCTACGCTCGGGATCAGTTAACACGAGACATATCACAACGCTCAGATTTACTAAGTCCCACGAGGAGACATCGCGCAGAGAGAAGGATCTTCTCGCGCCTTATTATACGTCACACAACTATGGGATATGTGTGTACACGTAAACAGGAGAATCATGACTACATCCATTTGTGCCTATCGCGCTTAACGTGTCGTTTAATCTGCAAGGCGCTTACATATCTCGTTCCCCTGCGCGAAGGACGCAGCATTTGCACGACGAAGTGACAAAACCTGTTTTCGAGCCGCCGCCATCGAGAGGAGAACGCGGATGTAAAGGAGCAGGGGGGTAGTTGTGCGCGCGGTCGAGAAACCAGAAGAAAGATCGCATATACATGAGGGGGAGGGAAAGAAAGGGAGGGCGATCATGAAAGGGCCGGTTGGTACGACCAAGGCATTATATTTCACGAATATTCGCCTCGCGAAACACGCGCTGCTCCGAATTAAAATCGCTGATATGTAATAAGCATATAATACATTTTAAGCTCAAGCTTATTCTAAAATCAATTCGATAAATTTCTCTCGATTTTACACAATCGCGTCAAAATATTTTTTTTCTTTAATTTTCTGCTCGAGTAATAATGCATAAGAATTTAAAACGTTTTCAGTAATTCCGGAAATTTATGAGAAAAATATGAAGGAGACCATAACGAATTGCTAACGTGTCGAATGTGTTGAAATTCATAATGTAACATCGAAAACCGATAATAATGGGACAATTTGTGCCATCACGTTGATCCGGCTTAGATTAAAATATGCTGACCATCCGTAACGTGCGAGACGGAGCGAGGACGACGTATGCACAGCCGCGCCTACTGGGAAAACGTCTCTCATTACCGAGAGTGCTCGCCGATGAAAGAGACTGAAATAATTATCGCGCTCTCGCGCGTTTTCGAGCTTACCTATTCGAGAAAGCCCGCGGCGCAGCGGCTAACCGCGCCCTTTGCAAAACGACTGTTGGCACAAGCCTAATCATGGAAAGTCGATCCGAAGTTGATCCGCGCGAAGGGATTTCCGATTTCCAAACCGCGGGATGATATAATACGCGAAAATTACTCCGATAGGCAAGATTCACCGACCAGACCCGATCAAATATTTGCTTATGTGCGAAAGTCATATCGAATATCAGAGATCGGTGTGGAGTGATTAAAAGTGGTTCGAAAAAAAAAAGAAAAACTTCCACGGTGAGTGCATGCGCGAAATAAATTCGGGAAAATTGTACGTGATCGCATGATGGGATGAGAGTAAAATCGGTGAGCCATGAAAAAAGATAGGGCTAATACGATGCCAATATCATATTCGTCGAATAAGCGCACTTCGATAAGTCGTAAACAAAATTGACAAAAGGTATATCCCAACAAAGAACATAAAATTAAAGATATTAATGAGAAACATTTGTTGATGCGTGTATGTGTTAATAAGAGAATATTGAAAACAGTGTCAAACGTAATTATATTTTTATATGACAATGTTGTATGTATAGCGATAAAATAAAGACGACAGAAATAATTATATTAAGATATATGTAATTATTAAATATAATGAATATCTTATTATAAGTATTTCATGTCATTAAATAAATGATATCGTTTATTTATTACTTGCCCTAATTACTGAAAAATACCTCTTGAATTTCTTTTCCCAAGAATCATCTCTTTCATAAATTTCACTTCCCCGGAAGATATTTATCTTTTCCCAAATTTGTCGCCATGCCTCTTTCAAAAAGGACGCGTGAAAGTCAATTAAACTTAATTTCAATATACAACACTTAATGAATGAGGAACAGCGCGAATGTTGAGAGGATTATAAATCAAAGTTTATAATTAGATTATCGGCAATAATGCATTCTGTACAAGTCAGAAGTAAACGAGAGAACCATTTCTTTTTGTGCACTTCCTATTGTTAACGGATGATTCAGGGTAGGACAAAGGAATTCGATTCACTCGTTGATACCTTCATGATACCTTCACTTGATTACAACGTAATACACCATCGACGAGTTCATACATTCACAGCAAGAGTGCTGACGTCGTAAATATTACGGATTCATGTCGTCGTCGTCGCCGTCGTCGTCGTTGCAAGAACTCCCGGACGTCTGGGTGATCCCCTGAGGATTTTCCTATGGCGATTTTTCACTCGGTTCGAGAAAGGACGTCTTCCGAGGCCGGGAGAATGGAGCCCCGGCGTCACCTGCACGTTGACGAAAACAGATTTTTCAAATCCGTCGCTTTGGCGACGGATGAATTTCGCGAATTGAATTTCCTGATGCTGACAGTAGGACATGCAAAAAGTGCTTGGGGCGCTCTCGCTCGATGTCTACATCGGTTCTCGCGATTCGACATTTTCACGATGCATCGCGTATATTGACTCCAACATTACCGTGGGATATTGGCAACGGGAGAGAAGGCCGTATTATGCCTATACGTATATTAGCAACGTCGCAAAAATTTTGTTATATTTATAAAAAATGTAATCTCAAACATTTTTTATCATGTGCTATGTATGATTTTGTTGTCAGATAAAAAGAATACAGACATATAAATATTTGATAATTTTTATCCCGTTAATGGAACATAACAATATGATATTTCGTAAAGTATTTACAAGTAAAAGCTTATCTGATATCAACAGATACTGCGCTAGAAATGTACAATAATCCACGCGTTGAAATTTATAATAATAAATACTAATTTGGTATAATTCTAAATAAGTGAGCGTTAAACCTCTCGGCAATTTAATCTGAATAATTTCTCTGAATTATTTCTCAAAGAAATAAATAACATTATAATCCCGAAAGTAACTGAAGAATGAGCTTCTTATCTTCTATTTATATGAAACTTAATCTACCAAGTTATAAGGCTCAACACTTTTTACGCTTTAACAATTTCATAATTAAATTCATCAAATTTAAATCAAATTCTAAGCAAGTTATTTATTTCAAATTCATCAAAGAGCGCAAGTGTCAATTCATCGTTATTTAATGTCGTAAAATTAGCTAATTGTCTTTTTCTTCTTCTGAAACACAGAAAAATATCATTCTAGAAAGAAAGAAAAATGGTTATTCAATTTATTTTCTATTTTTTAAGTAACAGTTATCTCTAACAAAGAATATTTTCTTGCTGATCAGCTTAAAATATACTTATTACAAATTTTAGAAATTTTATTATTATGTATTTAAAATAAATTAAAATCAAAAAATTAATTTTCTTTTAAAAATCGGACAAAAAACTTTATACAATACGCAAATCGAATTTGTTTTAATTTAATATAATCTTGATTGAAGTATTAAAATTCAGAATAAATTTTGAATAAATTTGATGCTTGTGAACTTGAATTATTGAAATATTTAAAATAAATGATTATTACTTGCCTAGAGTAAGCATTTTAATACAGAAAACGTATCCTATCAATTATTGTCTTGAGATCATCTTCTACTCAAAAATAGTAAATAACAGAGAAAACGTATCCTTCGTTTCGAAAGGGTACAATGTACGCATATTTTTGCTGCGTATTTTTAGCGTTACGAATTCTTCCGGATTGAAACTGTGGCTCTTTTCTGTGTGCTAATTTTATATCTGGAGACAGAGAAACACAGCGCGTTAATTTCGTTGCCGCGATCGTGTTGCCTTGCCGAGCAGCGTGTTTCTCCTTCGAAAGTTATTTCGCGCTCGCGTCGTATCGGAGAAAATACAGAGGCGTCATCACGCGCGACATTTCTCATTTCGCTAGGCGCGAACCTTCGTGACACTCTCGGGGAGAAAGAAAGAGAGAGAGAGAGAGAGAGAGAGAGAGAGAGAGAGAGAGAGAGAGAGAGAGAGAGAGAGAGGGAGGGAGGGGAAAGCGAGAACGTGACCGTAATCAACAAAAAATCTCGGCCGACTAGATGCACAAAAAACTCACGCTCCGAAATCTCTACGCCGCGTTGCGCCGCGTCGCATCGTAAGAACATATTTCTTCGCGAGACAGCGGGATGCTGCAGAGTCGATAAGCGGCCACCGGTTTTTCTTGATTCGCCTACCTTTTTTTAATTGTACAGGATGCTCGGAGCAAAACTCGATTAAGTTCACAATTTATATAAAATATACTATTGAGAAAAATGAGTTGATTGGAATTATGGTTGAAAATGAACGAATCAAAATGTTTTATTAAATCTATTAAATCCTAGTTGAGATAATCAGAATTCTGACTGATGTAATCATAATCTTCTTGGTTCGTTCATTTTCAATCAAATATTTTTCTCAGTGTTGAAACATAAAATGAAAAAGAAATGGAATTTATAATAAAAAAAATAACGACCTTAATCTTGCATCATAAAATGCAACATCTATGCATCTTGATACTTCCGATAACTTAACTGTAGAAAAAGATCGCACATATGCTCCCGCCTTGCTTTGCGTGCATGAGAAATGACGCTACTAAAAAGTGTCACAAAGGTTAAATATATCGGATATGCAGATTTTGATGCAGATGGTTAAAGTGCCGATGCTGGTAGTTCATAGGTATACGATCGCAGACTCTGTTTCCTCCTTTCTTTACCTATCATTCGCATGACGCAGTCCGGAAAAGTTTTCGATCGCACCATCTCGCATTGCGTCGCATCGCCTCGCTTTCCCCGCGTCGTCGTACTCGTCTCGCGTCGCATGCAGATAGATGCACCGGGTTCGGCGAGAAAGCCGGCTATATATCCATTCAATCCCAGCTCTTTTTCCGAACTGCCGCCACGCCGGAGAGACAAATCGTGCGCCAGTCGCAGATATTGCGCATATCTAAGCGGCCCGCATTTAGAACGTAAAGCGTATCTCCGTCGTCGGCATACCCCCAAAGGGAGGAGGGAAGGGTGGGAATAGACGTTTATCTATTATATTCGGACCGAGCAGGAAGGGCCCCCTCGACGCGGCGCGGCGTAGAGAGCGTCTCGTAAATGAAGTAGGTATATTTGGGTATTGGCCAGGGCAGCGGGCCAATGAAGAAAGTTTCGGGGTGCCGTGCGGATTTGTCACTTTTATAGGGGCAATTAGAGTAAAAAGTACACGCTCTTCGTTAGAACGTTCATGAGACTTTCGCCGAATATGGCGAGACATAAGTTTTACGTCATAAACAGATGCCTCGTCTCGTGCGTTTGTTCATTAGCACACCTAATTGAGACCACATTTTCGAAAGAAATTATGCTACAATTCGAGACTTGATTCATTGAACAAGTTTATTAAATTGAAAGTCAGAACTAAAATAACTAACAACTAAAATGATGTAATATGTCTGTAAAACGTATTATGAAAGTCGTAAATAAATTGAAAATTTTACAAGAAATGTTTCTTCATCACTCATCTAGGATGATATGCAAATTATATGTATGTAATTACAACGATATTTTTTTGTAATTATAACGGTTATAAAGCTAAAAATATCCTGCACTCCATTCGAGGATTAACGGTTAAACTTCCAGTGATATATGTTACTTTCTGCTATGAATGATTCAGTTAAGATACTATATTGTGCCTGCAGCTATTCATTAAAAAACTAATACAATATTCCTCGCATTACTTCGAGAAACATAATCTTCATGAAATAATTTCATAGGGTTTCTATATTAATCATAAATAAGAGTAGAAGAGATAGAATCGAAAATGAAATTGAGCAACGTAATATACAACATATATTACGTTCATGTAATTACATGTATTCCTAAATTCATATTCTTAAATTTTCTAAAATACAGTAAATTCTCAAGCACTCTTGAAATTGTCAAATAATAACGATGTAAGAAATACGCTAATGAGAGTGATGTAAACATTGTGCATTTATATGCATAAAAACTTCTTTATTTAGTGTAAGTTTCTGTATTGTCTAACAGTGATGAATAATTTTTATCTAAGAGATACAAACTCTAAAACAGTTTATTAAATATTCAAGAAGGTATTCGCAGAACTTCTATAAACTGTTAGAAATGTAACCACGAGTTTCCTTTACATGTAAATGAAGCTCGTGGTTATGAACGAAATTAAAAGTAATGAATGATTTAACTGAAAATTAAGTTACAGTAATTACTTAAATGTAATGAACGTGTGTACATTAAATTTATGAAATGTACTTTTAATAAAATTTTATGAAAAGTACATTAAATTTCATAAATTTTCATGAAAAATATAATACATTAAATTTTATGTATATGTACACAAATATGCTTTTCAGTTATAAATAAATTACATTAAATTTAATGTAATGTCATGAAATTAAGTTCAAATTGTGTAACTTAAAATTTAATGAAATTTAAGAACATTTCTAACAGCAAAGTGCAATATATATAATATAATTATTCTTAATTTCTATGAATTTTTTTGTTTTTTATAGTTGGGGCTTCTTAATTGATTTTCGTCTTTTCCTTAATTGAACGCTGTATCTATGTTTCTTTACAAAACTTTTTAATTTATAGAATTGAATGGCAAGTCAAACTTTAACATAATGTTCTATTGAACTGAAATTAATTAACTAAAGAATAAGGCTTTGTTATTGAACTGTGGAATTCATCAAAGAATCGTCTCGAGCCTTTGTTAAAATCAGCTTCACATTGATCAAAGAACAGGCGGATAAAAGAAGTTGTATAGTTCCCGAATACGAAAGCTCGCAAACTCCCTCTGGCTTTTATTGTCGATTGTATATAATCCTCTATTTACTATACCTATATAGTTTATCCCTCTTGTATATATCTCACACGTAGATATTTTTCACGAGAGAGAATTTTTTTCTTATTTTAAAGCATGCAATAAATATAATAGACTCTTCGAATTTATGTCAGATTACGGGCAATGGAACGTCTGCAAGCAATAAGTACAATACAATTCGCGGCACGATCCTGCTTTTATTCCTCATTGTATAATCCTTTATTTACTGCTTCTTCGCTCTGTACTTGTTCGCAATATATTCCCTTGTGTCATACTTTTTCATCTCGAAAGATACGCGATAAATGTAATCCACTCTAATCTCGTCGAAGTAAGCGAGAACGGAAAATGTACGAGTAATAAGTATTACGCGTCTGAAATACTTTGTGGTCAGCAACTAGAAATTGATAGCACCATGCGGTTCCACGAGGCGTACTATCGCGAATTCCCATCCTAGACGCGGTCTTCGATTCTGCGGAGAGATCTCACCGGACTATCGTTCATGCGGCCCGCTTTACGATACCCATCGGCTGCTTCCGCCGACGGTATTCCGTAGGAATCCCTTGCGTTGGACGATTTAACGTTATCGGGAAACACATCGCCGGATCGCAGTCGACGATTTCATCCGCTCTGGCGATCCCGCTGGCACAGCCCGAGGGCGCACCCATTCCAAACGTCGAAGTACGTCGAGAGCACCGCGACATGGAATAGAAGCGATGCGCGGGCGCGTCCGCGTCCGTGTCCGCGTCCGCGTCCAGGTCGAAGAGACACACCAATACCATCACGTAGCCGGGAGGGATAGGACGGGATAGGACGGGATAGGACGTGTGTGAACGCTACTGCATACGATTCCTCGTCTCTATGTGTCTACGTGTCTACGTGTACCCGGCGCATTCACGGATACTCACCAGTCACCCCCGTTCGCGTCACCCCCATCCTCGCCGTCGTGCTTTCCGAGAGATACGACGTAGTATAGGAACAGCTATTACCAAGCGGAACATCCGCGCGACCGCCCTGGATACACTTATTTTCATAATAAACGCATCTTGCATGCACTCTGGAGTGCGTTGACAGCGTTGGCGCAGGGAGGAGATACGAGCGGCTTTCGGAAGTCATCGTCCGTCTCCAGTGAGCGAGAATATTACACGAGCGAGCGTCTCTTATCAACATGGCGAATAATAAAGACAATGCAGCCGTGACAATGTCACGCATGCAACGGAAGGGAGAAGTCAAATTAATTCCAGACAATAATACCTAGTTACGTTAACACTGGCAGACCCGCAACTCACACACATCACTGAATTTATGCTCTCTCTCCTATCCGGTCTTACAAAATTATACATTTTCTTAAATATACTTTCTTATAATTATATTCTCAAAAATGTAAATCGAATAAGTTAATATTGTTAACGTTCGAAATAAAAATTCTTGTTTATTTTAACATAAACAATTTAAAAATAATAAATCGTGAATTTTATTATATAAAAGTAACGTACGTTAAAAAAGAAGAAAGAAAGTGACACTAACGTTGTTGTAACGTTGTAACTAAAAGATTATGTAATATTGTCTTTACGTCACGTAATGATCAAGCAATAGGTTGAAATAAAGCATACAAGAAATATCAATCTCGCTAGCATCATATTCCTTGGCATATCGCGGAGACCCAGTTTTCCGAGCTTAGTTCCCAGGTTTCCTCTCTATTCGCGCGTCATTTTATGAGCGGCGGGCGCGCCGAGATGGGGATCGAGGTAAAATCGATGTCTAGAAACCACCTTCGCGCGAACGGGCGGGAATAAATGGAGAGCCGTGCGGAATATAAAATACGCGGAGATACGTTTCACGCTTAAGCGAGCTCTCTCTCCGCAGGAGAACAGGAAAACGTCGATTTACCGTCGCTGTGGTTGTGTTTTATAATTTTTTGCCGTTTCCATCTCTCGCGGCGAACATCCGAGCGAGGAGAGAGAGAGAGAGAAAGAGAGAAAGAGACGATATTATCCCGGCATACTTTGATATCGTGGCCGGAGATCAGAGGGATCTGTTCGCCCTTAGGCCGCGATTCACAATCGAGCCTGGGAACAGAGGTGGAAGATAGGGAAGCTCCGACTATTAGTGAGATGAGTATTCCGGTATCAGAGACGCGGTGCCGGTTGCGGTAACGGACGCACCCTTAGCCGCGCTCCGATTGTGCTCGAATTCTAAGGGAATAACGATGAATATATATAGGAACACGCGGTAGTGTGTGATCGGTAGTGTATCAGGTATGGGGGCGGTATTCAAGTTCGAAATTTGAATACACTTGACTCTAGAGAGTCAGTCGCGTAGTCTTTGGTGGATTGTACGTCCGGGCTTATCGTAAAGCGAATGCCAATTTAAGTAACGTCGCGTTAAGTTATTACGCGAACGTACATACATATACGTTATACGTATCGATCGGCGAATGCGCGTAAAAGAGCTGACTGGCGTGTACCTACTACTGATGTGTACAAAGGCGTGTTCAGGAATTCGCAATACATAGAGAAAACGTTTTCGTAGAAAGGATTTTTCCTTTTCTTTTAATTACGTCGCCACGGTCGCTTTATATCGTTGCCAAGACGTCCCGTCCAAATTAGTCACTCTCTATTAATGAAAGGGCAGGCACGTGTCTTCTAACACAATACGTTCTGAACTGCGCTAGCCAAGTCGAGCGGCGACGAGACGGACCATTAACTTTCTATTATCCCTGGAGAGCTTAGGATGCACACGCTTCGGAATTTAGAGCCAGGCCTCAACGACACTGCTACGTGTGCAACACAGAGAGCCCTAAGGTCATTGCTACCAACGCGACATCAGCAATGCTATTACGAGCTAAGCTCAAAAAAATGGAACGCGTTTCTTTTAAGGGTCTGCGATACCTAAGCCGCCTTGAATTATATTACTAGTGTCTTTTAATGCTCCGTAAAATGCGAGATACGTACGCCAATACATTACGCACTTTTAAATGAAAACAAAATAATTCCTATAAAGATATAATAAGAACAAGTATTAATTAATTGCTATTTAGAAATTTAATTTATATTATAATTAAAATCTTTCGAATATTTCAACTCTTGCATTGGTCTCAATAACATCATAAATAGTAATACAATAACATCATAAAACGTAATACAATATAGGTATATAAGTTATATAAGTTATACAAAATAATATCAGAGAAAATTTAGTGCATCTATCACACATTAACAACGAAAAAAAAACTCATTACCTAATTACTTATTACACAATTAGGGAAACGAGATGGGAAGATCGATAGTTACCAACGACGCTCGGTTTGTTCCCGGTTCCATTACGCGATGCAATTCGGAATATGAGATACGTCGGTTCCGAAAGTCCCACGAGACCGCCGAGGCGCGCGGCGCGACGAAACAGCCGGCGGTAATCTCCCGTTTGTTATATTTTCCCGCGACTGCACATCGCGCGGCAACGCGCGTGCATCGCCGGCAAGATGTCGTCCGCCGCGGCGCATGTAATTACGCGATCTGAATTGCAATGAGTTTGGCCGCTACGGCAGCGACGCAAAACGAGAAATATTCCGAGCAGGCGAATAACCCTCCCTATGGATTCTGAGCAACGGCAATGGCAATGGTAACTGCGGCGGCGTCGCCGGCGTCGCCTCCTGGCATCGTGATGCACTGGCAAATGCACAACGACGCGCCGCCTCGTTTTTTGGACAGTAAAGTATCTGGATCTCTTCACGTTACTTGCCCCTTAGCAATATTAACGACCGCCAACTCAGCCAAATCGTGATCCGCGATTCTCAAGGCGCTCCGTTCTTCACCAACAGAGCGATTTATTAACTACCATGCACACCGAATTACAAACATAATGACATCCGGCAATCAGCATCGTATTCTTCATTCCTAATCATACTCATACCGATAGTGATGAATACTCATTCGATAGTGAGTTCGTGAAGTTGCAAGCAACACCTCTTCCGCCATTAATCCTTTACGCTTCGCCGCCTCGACGATATTTATTCCTGACGTTCAGCCTTTACCTTCGTCTCGTGAATGTCAATGAGAAGAGAGATGTTCGAAAATCCAAGTATCAATAATAACTGTATACAAAGTACGTGTAAGGTATTTTACTTTTCGTAATTTTAGACCTCCGTTTTTGGGAGATTATCTTCAAATATCTACAAATCTAAAATTTTAAGGATTCCAGATAAATATTGATGATTAGCATACGGTTACATGATACGTCATAAATAATAAGCTTTTAAGAAATAGCTTATACAAGAGGAGGAAGATGTATAAAGAAACAGCTTTGCTAATAAAGAAGGCAAAATCCTCTCACAATCAGTATGAGCAGTATTGTTAGAATAATCGATTTGTAAAAGAAATGATAAATCTAGAAACTATATCTCCCATATAAATCTTTAAATTCTAAAGATTAGCCAGGTAAAAATGGCTGATTAATACGTAGTTACATCAGTTACACGATACTGTCATAAAGCATACGCTTTTAATATACTAAAGAGTTTATACGAACAATGTACGAAGAAACAGCTTTGAGGAATAAATAAAAGAAGACAGTACCCTTGTCAGTAAGAGCAATATCATCAGAATATATAATCGATTTGTAAAAGAAATATATAAATATGCGTACACCAGCGGCTCTATCTTCACGCAGAAATAAATCTCGTTGCATAAATTTACATCATATACTTGTGTGTGAATTGAAAAGAGAGAGATGCTGCGTACATGCGTATATACGTATATACGTTTATAATATACGATGGGCTAAGCGTGGCAACAGCAAAGCTATTTATCACCATGCTCGAAGTAAACAGACGATGCAAATGTCGTGATATACCAGAGCCAACATGTAAATCACGTCTCACCTTTGTTTCGCAGGAACTGACTTTCTTATGCGCGCAACGATGGTAATCTCTGGACCCCTCAGATCGCGGTATGGGTTTACGTAAACTTAGCCTTGAGCCTTCCTCAGTACGGAGGTCATCGCTCAGAGTACGCATAATGTACCGACATATATTCTAAAAACGCGCGCGCTATATTTCGTATTCCGCGGCGTAAAACGACATAAACAGTCCACAGCTGGCTGTACACGCATGTCAATCATTCGCGCCCGCACGTAAATCCGTGCTGCTGCATAAGACACAGTTACGACACGACATGCGCTTTACGATCCTCTCTAAGAGGATCGGGAGTTTATTTTTGGAATAAATTACACTGTCCAGTATGCACAGTCAGCTACGATGTTACGATGCGAAAACGAATCCCTCAACACGCAGTGATGCTGTCTGCATCGCTTCAGTAAATTACTGTCTCTTTTAATGCACGTTCACATACATGACGAAAGCGCTAAGCCGAGATTAGCGAGAAAGCGAGAAAGCGAGAAAACACTAAATACAATGTATTCATACGAGTATGTAAGAAGATTATAGTCTTCAAAGTGCATTGAATGACACATAGTCTTCTCGGTGTTCAAATTATATTCATCTAGTATAAAATGGGGCCAATTTATATTAGCATATGTATACATAATCTGAATTAATAAGGTAACAAGTTGGCGATGTACATTGTATCTTCTCGCCAATATGCGCAAATGCACGCACGATCCAAAGACGGAGGCATTAAAAGCTTTTTCAAGTCGCTCCTGCTCTCCTGCGAGATAATACGGCAATTAATGTGCACGCGCGTTAATCAACGCGCAAGTAAGTGTTATCAGATCTGTATGTAAAACAGTCGGGCCGCTTTTTATCTGACGTTTAAGCCTGACTCAGCATTACGTGTCCAAGAAGGAATTGTTTCCAAGACAACACCTCACACATCGTTAGAAGACAGCTGGAAAGGCTGTTGCAGCAAACTTCTTCGCTCCGCCAAAGTTGGATCGCGTTGGAGGCGTTTCATTTGCGCTCGCTATTTCGCTGTGTCGGATCGAAATGGCTTAAGCACACGCTCGGAAAAGTGTTAATTGACTGAATCTACGGGCCGTGTCAAAACATCGTTTCGCTGCAGTTCCTGCTGCAAATATCCTACACTTCTCTTTCTCAGACACGCTCGATAAAACCCCGCGTGCTTGGCAGACCATGCGAAATGGATATGTAGGCATAAGTGAAACCGTTCTTGCAAATGGTGCACTCCCACGTGATTGAAATCGAAATAACAACGGTCATTAGTTTAACAAAACGTCCAAGCAAACTGTGATTTATAGTTATCGTTGATATATGTATATATGATGTATATATGTATATCGATACGTGAATATTGTATGTTATATGTGTCATGAATAAAAATAAAATTTCTGCATACACCATTTCCAGGATTGCTATTTCGATTGAACTTTTTTTTTAATTTACTCTTTTTCATTGACTCGTATAAAAATATTGCAAAAAATTATCAAGATTTTACGTGAAATATTTCATACGCAAATCGTATCTGTTTCCATCAGATTTCTTCATAGCAATCGTATTCAAAATGATATAACAAACATACAACTATTAAAAAAAATACTGATTTTGCTCTAATGTATATCTCTTGTAAGAAAATAACGATGGTTTTTTCATTGAACTATTCTCCTCAAGCTCCTCGAGGGAACCATTGCAAACTGCGGTCTGAATAGTAAAATGGACATGAATATCCATCTCCGCGGAACGCTAATAGCTATGACAGTTTAATGTTCTTGCCTTAACTTGAAAAAACTTATTATCGCACGTATCAAAAATAAACAAAGAATAAACGACATAAGAGATTTTTACAACAAAAGATTACGTGATAATTACAACAGCAAGTGTATCATAATTACAATGCTGTTGCTTAAATTTGAGAATCGCAAAGTAAATTAATACGTACAATAATTACAGCGTCCGATTAATTAATTAAATTAAAAAAGCGAATTAATAGTTAATTAAGTATTACTTCTCCTCCATCTGCAATCAACTCGAATACAGCCCTGCTTTTCTAACATCCATGGCTATCTTCTTATTATGACGATCAAATAGCAGATCTACTCACTCAAGCAAGTTTTTTAAGTCTTCATTTCCATACATAATATATGTATTAATTGCGTGTATGATGGTCGTGTAATGACGTGAAATTGTGGCTTAACTAAAAGCAATTAAATCATCATTGCATTTCCTTCATTTATGATGCATTTTTCCTATTCTGAAGAATTAGACTCTCACGTTTCTATGCTGTAAGTACCAATAATATCTGCACAGACTAATATCTGCAGCTGTTGACGACTATCGTGAGTATTTGTAAGTAAACCAATCATTTAACCAGCAAAAATGAAACGATAGCTCGAGAGGGAATCGCGATGCGTGCAATTGCTCGTAATTAGAGCGAACGATTTATGCGATAGAAAGGGCTGACTCGTGACACGTTGCTCGACCGTGTAATTAGCTCGGCTCAGGCAGCATTGTGACGTTTCCGGACGCGGTAATCACGACGGCAGAATCGATTAAGCGTTACCGACTTAACTACGTTAAGACTTCGCGACTCTATAAATCGTAGAATGAATACATTCGAGTCTTTTATTCGTATCAAGTTGGTCCGTAATCGCAAATATACTCTATACAAATAATTAATTAAAGAACTAATCCTTGTTGCCAAAAGCAATTCCGTAACTTTAATATACAGCATTTTAATTGAACGTCATATCAATAAATAATATTAATAAAATTTGTATTTTCAGAAAACGACTGTACTGTTAAGTTTATAATGTCAAATTATAATGTTAAATTTGAATTATATTTTTAATTATTTCTGTACGTCGCCACTGCATTAATTAAATTTACTTATTAATTTAACTCAAGAAAATATTATATATTTTTGACTCAAATTTAGTTTATTTACTAAGTGCGTATACATAAATATTAACGTTGTTTACTTTGAAATTAATCACAGAAATGGATCGATTTACATTTTGACACATACATGTATCAATTAAACCACAAAAGTACAATTAAAAATAAATGTCATTTAATTAAGGGATTGGATTATCGGTTTCTTTCCCCTTGATATTTAATTGCCAGATTTTACGCATTTTAATTTTAATAAAAATTATAATTTGACTTAATCCCACGCGTTATGTTATATTATTTATGTTATATTATTTGTATTAATATAAAAATTAATATAAAGTATCTCGTACACTGATATGTGATTATTATACAATATGCAAAAAAGTATGTGTAATTATTATATTATAATATAAATTATTTTAAGAATTTATATCTTCAGTACAATCAAATAATGCCTGTACGAGCCAACTTCACATTGTCATCCAGTGTTGGCTCATATAGACATTATTTAATTGTATTGATTTATCTCAATCGAGTTTTAATACTTACAATTAGTTTATCAATTATATAATTTATATCTTGTTTAATGCATGTGTGTGTGTGTGTGTGTGTGTGTGTGTGTGTGTGTGTTGCACTAGTTCAATTTAATTTCTTAAAAGTATATAGTTGTACAGTCACGATTACGCGAGTGGAGAACTAATTATTCCATTATGAGCTACGTTAACTTTTATTTATAAGTCCGATCTAAGAATAGATACTGTTTAAATTGCTCAGTCTCCTTTATTTCGCTTATCATCTGCATTAGAGATGAAATAATTACTATAATTTCAACGGCGCGCTAGCACATACTCGATCAATTTACCCATAATGCCCATGGCGCACGACTGTCTGCAATAATTGTGACGTCTATCCAGACCGGTTTTCACGGGTACTTGATTAGCGTTTACTAAAGGGAGAAGAGCAAAGGGAGCGAAGCGAATAATTAAGCGCCACAATATCATTCCGCGCCCTTATATACCGCCGGCGAAATTTATGCAGCGCGCTATCTCCATACAGAAACTCGTCTTTGCACCGATGCGATTGCTTGCATATAAAAGCACGATAATTGCCACTGTAAGAAGCCGCATAAATTTATCGTTACTGTTATTAATTTAAATAGTGTACAATTAAATAGGCCGGAGGTGCGCATTAAAAATCTACGATGCAAGCAAATCAGCATCTTTCCAGCGTTTCACGAGTAATTAAACATAAGGAAGAATACGATGAGAGAAGAATATGAGTAATACTTAAGTGTATACTTAATTCGGACAAGCAACTGCGCTTCGTAAGCTTCGTTCGATGCTCTTGTTCTTTATCTTTGCTTTGTATCAAAATGTACCTGCGTATATTGCGAAATAGATTTAATTTCCGTACGTATTGCCCGCGTAAATTCTCGCAAGCAGCTTGAAAGCTTTTCCCGATCCCACTGAAGTTCACGCTCGGTCGGTGGTACAACCTCAATCGTCGCCCTTATACACACATACATAGATCATGTCGCCACGCCGAAACTACGCACTGTACAACGTTTTCGTCATTAGGAAGTCTTTGCGATACCGTGTTTCGGTTACGGTAAACAGTACAGTGCTACGTGTACAGTGCAAAATCAACTGTAAGTTGTCGCAGCGGTTCGGATTTGTATCAACATGCACACAAACTCCATGTTTACCGTATCCGAAGCGCATGGTATATCCGCGAAAAGTCCGCATTTCCTGTCAACGTACCTACGCACGAATCGTGCAGCGTGCAACGACGAGATGCAACGACGGAAACGCGCGGCCCGATGCCGATCCCGCATTTCCTTGGGTCCCAACTTGGCTCCCACGCGATTCCAGAGAGCAGGAGAGAGAAACTCTTATTTACGCTCGCTGCGCTGCGACGTTGAAAACGAAATCCCGTTGATATAACATTCGAGCTTCCTCCGTAAGCCGTAAGCCGTGGGAGTACGGTAAGGTGTTCGTCGTGCCCTTCTAAGCTGCCTTAAAAGCACCGCGGCATTACGCCTTCCTTCCGTTCTCCGGGGGCTCGGTGTAAATGTATCGGTCCCGCGTGAAAAGAGAGAGAGAGAGAGAGAGAGAGAGAGAGAGAGAGGCAGGCTACATTCTCTCTTACTCTCCTATCGCTCGATTCCTCTCTTTCTTCACTTCTCTCCATCTCTTTCACTCTCACTGATTGTGAGAGACGCAAAATTTAATATCCTGCTGTTTCAAGCGGCTATAGAGAGAAGAGGCGGCCTTAAAAGCCGCGCGCATCGTCGGGCACAAGCCGGGGAATATTTCGCTTACGCCAGTCAAACGGCACGACGCCTCTGAAATAACTTCTACGAGGCTAATTACCGTGTCGACTGAAACGCTCCGTCATAAACAAATTTTTGTAATGTCCGCGCTTTTCATCCTCCTTAGCCCTTTTTCTGCCGCCCGCGCGCTCGATGGTTCAGGCAATCTCGTGTCTGGCGCGCGGATAAAGGACGAATCTGCTTTGCACACGGCGCATAGAGCAAATTTACTTTGCGCGAGACCAGCTCGAGGAAATTTGAGAAGCACCTTGGATGCCGGATAACGGGCACGAGAGAGAAGGAAGCACGGTATACTATATACAGGTATATACATATATAGATGCAGCAAGGAGGTAGCTCGATTTTTGCGAAAAATACACAGCGTTCCTGTTATGCTAACCGTGTGTTGGGCGTCGCTCCCGTGAATCGCCGACAGACTACCGGTCTATTTAGAAAAATAAAGGCAAAAATAGCAGGGATAGAAAAGAGATAGATAGGCTAATAGATTAATAGATGGATAGATAGATAGATAGCATAATTTCATCACGCGCTCTAGAAAGATATTTTCTCGAACGCTACAAAACTTAATAGATAAATGTATAGATGTAGAGAAAAAGAGAGATCACGGGTAAACGCGTAACATTTCTAAAAGAATTTTTCATAAAAATATAAAATTCATACAAGTAATGCGAACAATTCATTCGTTAATTTACTAAAATGTCCGATCCTTTATTATGATAGAAAGTCTCTGTTTCTCGTATACATAAATTTTATCTTATACAAATTGAAATAGAGAAATCCTTCGTAAACTGAGATCTGTTTCGTCTTGAAGTGCAAATATTTATCCACCAATTCCGAGTGAAATTCACGCGCGGTTAACTTTATTCCCGAGCACGCAAAACTTGCATGAATCTCGCGCGTCCGCAAGTTTTCGTTTTAAGCTCAAGAGGCACGTCCGGGAAGCAATCATTACGGCTGGATTTCTCTCTGCGCAAATTATGATGAGTTCCCTTCATATCGGCAACTGGTGATTTGTGGCTGTGATTTCGCGATCTTCATCCTTTTTCTCTAGTTTCTTTTTTTTTATATAATGCCCCTTCTTCGTCCGCCAGCAAATTGCGCTTCCATCTTTCCCTTTCTTTCTAAGGGAGAGATAGGGTTCCTGAAAGCCGCTTTGCACGTCGCATTTCGGCACGTAATAACTCAACGAAATCTCGTGGCCAGGTCTCGCGTTCCTTGCACCAGCATTACGATCCGGTCGCCGCGACTTTCTGAATTAGCGACGCACGGAGGGGACCCTCATGCTCGCACGCAATCGACTCGCCATGCAAATCGGTGATTTTGAGTCATGCAAGCGTGATTTACGATCACAGCCGGTTGTTACACCGGCCGCAACGTGTCCCACCGAACGTGTATGTAACAGACGTTACGTGCGGCCATAAGTAAAACGCGAGGACCTTGTATCGTTAATAAAGGATAAATATCGAACAATGAAAAAAAAATCACGAATAAACGCAATCGTATGACCACAATGATAAAAATGGTAGTTTAAACCCCTGCGTTCACGTTGTACGATTCCTCTTGTATCTTGGTACTACATTTGGTACCTTTCTTTTTGAACGAGAAAAAGAATCCTAAACGGATTTTCAAGACAAGTTAAAGCGTCTTAACCGGTCTGACTCTAACGTAAACCGCAAACAAAGATCATAAAATAGCGATTCGCCAGATATTTTAATATGGCAATTTCGTTCGCAATATTATTGCGGTATCCTTCTCGATTCAGAAGTGTTTCTCTCATTTCTAATTTTATTTTTCGTAATAAAATTATTTACAGTTACAATTAATACAAATTATTTTATTTGATGCTTATCAGCATCATACAATATTATTGACTTCTAAAATGCCATGAGCATTAAATGCTCATGGCATTAATATTAAATTGCTTGTCATTTTAATTTGTGATATTACTACTTTATTTCTGTTAGGATTGCGTTTCAAGACTGAAAGTTAAATTCGAGTTTGCAAGGTTGGATATGAGGACCTATATAAATTCACACGAAATTATTTAAGCACTAAAAACCAGCTTGAGCCTTTGAGGTCTTTATTTCTGATTTGTGTTGTCATTTTTAACTCGCGAGTCAATAAAGATTTTTTTCCAACAGCTTCCTTCTTTATCAAGAAGAAACTTGAACATCAGTATTTACGATCCAGCTATGTAAGCTTTTGTAAGTTTATTATTTTTACAAAAATATGATACGACCATCGGGAAAACTTGTTGGAACTTCAACACACATGCGTAAAATAATTCGTCTCAATCCGCTTTTCCTGCAATATAGTGAACGCTTATCGATTTTGCGCAGGATCGCATTGCTCAAAGCCGGGAGCGACACGAAGCTCCTAAAATTAGCCATGAGCGGCCGATTCATCCTGGCCTCGGCCTCGGCCCCATTTCGCCATATAGATGCCTCGTTAAAAGTCATCGGGGGTGCTTTTACGCCAACGGATGAGCGGATAGAAGAGTATGTACATTCGCGAGAGATATCGCGTGCAAGGGAACGCGCGAGTCTCATGAGAATAAAGTCGAGCTGCGGATTATTAAGCCACACCGACTGAGCCGACTGAGTACAAAACGACGAGTACGGGCACGACGAGGCTGCCGATAGTACATCCATTGCGGAACGATCGAATACGATCGAATACGATCGAACCGCATACGACTACGTTCCCACGAGTTCACCCTCGTGTCTCGTTACTCGATCGTGTGCAATGTACATACGCGGTTGCGGTTGCACCGCATCGCACCGCGCTAACGTTACGCCACACGTGTCGCGAATCCCTCGATAATAAGGAAATCGGTTGGAGGGCGAACGAGCGGACAGGCTGGACCAGGAGCTTCTGGTTGGAATTTCAAACGCATATTCTGACACCGTCGCGTCGTGACGGGAGACTCTTATCGGCCAGGGATTCGCCTATGTGCACTGCGACTATGTGTGGATCGAGGGATGCGCGACGTGCTGATCCTCACTTTCGCAGTGAAACGGACGAGACGCCCGCGCCGTCCGCTCGCAACAAGCAGAGAACGCTTGATATTTTTCGTCAATATTTACCGTCTTCCACCGGCGAAGAGGAAATCTTCAGAATTTGAATAATTGGCGGGACGCGACGTAGGCAACATCGCGGTCCGCTGGCTCAGAAGGCGGATGAAGCCTGCGGCATCAGCTGAATACGACGACGGAGGTTACATTGGGGAAACTGCATTGGTAAAACTGCGACGTGCCACGAAGAAACGTGGAAATCAAAACAATTGGCGTGTCACGTCGCCGATATTCCAATAGCGATTTTTATGGACAAACTTGACCGTACTTCGCTTGGCATCTTCAGTTCGCCTCGTTCAAGCTGAATTATTATCAGAACCAAATATCATAAAACGAACGCAGAGATCGCAACGAATACCAATGTAAAAAAGAACGCATTATTAACGAAATTGTTGAAGAAAATATATTGTCATTTAAATACAATTGATTTTTTTGATTTTTTACTCATATCGAAATGTAATTACCTTTTTGTATAGCTTATCAATGGTGATATATGTTGTTCAATTATTTTAAATTGCAAAATTACATTTTTTATAATAACTCTACGTTACTACAACAATATAAAATCAATTGAATTTATATCAGAGTCTGCGGTAACGTTCGATAATAAATGCCTTATATAATTCTTGCATGATAATTAGCTAGTAATAAATAATGTCTGACATATATCGAGATTTATAAAAATTTCATATGTCGTATAATAAAATGCATCAATGCAAGCGCATTAAAACTTTAATTCACATTAAAATTATACATTAAATCAAATTTATTGTTATTAAATCAACCGATTTTTTCCAAGTTTATAAAAAATTCTATTTAAAGTTCATCGTTGCAATCAGTATATTGCTGAGATTAACGAGTTCATTATTTAATTAAAGACACGGTACGTGAAAATGCGCTGCCGCGGTCGATTTCGAATAAAATAACTGCAGTCTGTGTTTAATACTGCTAACCGTGTTAATCCATATATATCGCCGCAGATAATGCAATTAGCCGGAATGGATTTCGCCCGCTGTTAAAATACTTAACGCGCAATTCGTTTCGAGTAGATCCCTGCAAATGTTTGAAACGTGAAAATCGACTAAAAGCAAAACGATCTATTCGACAGAGCTCAAAAATATTACGTCTATATTACACATAAAAGAAACAATCAGTTTGAAATGTACTTCCCAAGCTGATAATTGCACGATAATGCATTCTCGGTCTCACAACCCTGCAAGTCCTCTCTTTTGTCAAATAATCCAAACGAATAATATTAATCAGCGATCTAACCAGGTGTGTGCTTCGTGGAATAGAATTAAGATGCCTGCGATTAAATCTGTGCCCAGCCTCCGTGCAGCAGAAGCAGCGGCATGAGCGACTAAACCGGTTTATTACAATATCCACCTTAATGGACATGCGGAGAGAAAGCGCAGCTCCCGTATCACGTTACATTCACAAACATTCGCATGCGAATAGACAGCGTTTTACCGAAAGAGGAAGACAATAACGTAGGGGAACAAAAAGCGCGTGCCATGAAGGTCTAACATTGATAACTATAAACGACAACGACGAAATGGTCTTCCAGCAGTTCCAGCAGTTTTCCAGAAGCTTCTTCAACCGCAATGTCAACGGCATAAATTCAGATGTTTGCGGATTATATGGTCCCTCGACTGACAGGGCTACCCTCTCTTCCCTATCGTTGCACCACAAAAAAGGGAAGAGGGAATGCGCCTATTATCTGTATGAGCGGGCTATTTATATACCTCGTCTGAAAAAAAAGATGGCAATAATGGAGATAATGGCCTGACTTACGATCGGCGAAGCTATGAAGTTGTCGTACTTTGATACACGAGCAAGCGACCGTCTTATCGGTGCGCTGCACATCCCCGCGCGTACGTTCGCCGTTCGCCGTTCGCGGATCGGTTTCAATGCATCGCACGCTGTCATGGCTTCGAATCGCGATAGTGTACACTCATCGCTGATTTCTTCGGCCAGTCTCGGAAAAGAAGAAGGTGAAAAATGGCCGCGCGCAGAAGAGCGCCATGGAATCGTACCGGTCTCGCGTCGGCTCGTATCGCGTTGTCGCTTCTTACCGTCGTCCATGGCGGTGAGTAGCTTAAAGTGCACCAAGCGCGCCGGAATTCGTGCTTTTTCTTGTATCCGGATTCCCTGTGACGCGAGCGCGAAGAATTATTGTTACGAGCAAGAAACGGGAATGAACATAGAGACGTTATTTCGACTTTTAACTTCCGCAGAGATATCAGGCGACAGGCGTCGCTAGACAGAGAAAATGGAGTAAAATTGCAATTGCGTTGCTTTCATTTTTCAGGATAATTTGTTCTGCACGTCCTTGCTTGAGAAAACAATATACCACGTAGGCTATAAAAACAACTTTACGACAAACGAAATTAAGCTGTCCTTTAAAAAAATGTAAAATAAATGTTTACACGGAAAAATATTTTCTCCTGCCGTAAGCTAATCGTGGTTTGTTAAAATATATTTACTGCCGTAACTATAAACTACGGCGAAATGGTTTGCTGTTGCTGCTATAATATAGGTATCACAGCTAAGACGTTACCTATATTTTAGCTGTCCATATTTTACACTCACCACTTTAGTTACCACACGCAGTTTTTAGTTATCTTCTTTTTTTCGTGAATTATCTGTGAAGCTGTGTCGTAAAACTGAAATTACTTGATTTATATTGATACTGTGGTATAATCGTTTACTACGTATAATCTACGTATACAATATAACTCAATTGCTTAACTGTATTAATTGCGTTAAAATACCAGTCAACGATATTGTTTCAAAGCCGCCGCTGACATATAAGACATCTTTGTGCAAAGGGAATTTTGCCACTCTTCTTAATATTTTTATTTATTAATGTATTAAATAAGCTATTTTTTTAAGATAATTTTTCACATTTCGGACGAAATTGAATCTGACAGAAGCAAGTACGCGCAATTGGTGTTACAGGAACAGAGAATTGATTCTGAAAACTTAATTTAGCGCCTGCTTTGTTAACGCGCCTTTGTCCAGTGTACAAACTTGTACACCTGCTTGCGGTTTGAGCCTAAATGTTTCACAAGTGATAACTATATAATACGAGACATTATATATATGTATCTACCTTTACTCATATACTAATTTCCATATTGCAGTTTGATTTAGAGATTGCTCTTCTACATGACTTGCAAATAAATAATGCCGAATTGCGAAATCACCAAATACGCATATTAATCAAATAATCTCTCTGATATATCATTCCCACCGATTTCGAGTCACCACGTGATTATAGCCTTATTGCACATGCATAGGGTACAACTATGTGACTTCGGGAGGGCAAACATCGCGACAGATCCACGCATGAGAGACGGAGTATTATCATTAAGCCGATGGACAGTGTGAATGATTGAACTACGCTAGCAGAACATGATGATGAGTTCCTGACGCGGCACTGGCGTCGAGTATGATGAATATTCTTCCCGGATGATAGCTCGATGGGAAATGAAACGGATCGGTGACACACGAGCGGTGAAATTATAGATGTGCGCGCATCAAGTATTCCAGCAGCCAAAGGTGCATTTATACCTACTATGCGAATACGGGCGATCGAGCACGAGCAAACGAATGCAGTCGCTGTAATGGGGTCGGTCATCAAAAGCGAACGAACTCGACCATTCATGCCCGAAACCGGCATTTTGAAACTGTGTATTCGAGAGCGAATGAATCTCTCCGAACATAAATCTACACGTCGAATTTCAATGAGGATTGAATGGGGCTTCCAACTACCTTTCAACGCATAGATATTTAATTATAATTACTATAATTATTAGATTGTTTTATTGTATCAAATGTTATTATTGTTATTACTATAATTGCCTTCTTTCAATGGTAATGATTTTTGTATCACTTTTTATACCAATACAAAATGTGTGAAATACCTTTACATTATGAAATTCTACTTGTTGAAATTATAAATAAGAAAAATTGCTCATACAAATAAAAATTCTACTAAAGTAAAATTCTAAATTTTATAAACCACGATATAAAATAAAACAGTGTGAAATATATTGTATATTATATAGAGATAAGAAATAAAATAAAGGAAATTACCATATAGATGCATCGTAAACCTGCATCATCTGCGTGGTATATACGGTTACAATGCGCGTAGGGTAAATAAAATACAATAAAGCACAATGCCGATGTTCACACAGTGTGAACGAATCGTAACAACTACAATCAAAACACAACTACAGTCGTCTCGCATTTACGATCGGCATACCGGTTAGTCGGTGCATAGTCTCACGAAGGGACGAAGGTAATACGCAGTTGTGCCTGCAGAAAAACAAAGGTGGGACGGCAAGATATTCTGGTCACTCGACGAAGCAGGGAACTACCACACGAATTTGAAGTATCATAAGCGCGCCCGCGCCCGCGCTTGTGAAGAGAATGCTTTTAGAAACGGCCTTCAGATTTGTTTCGAGCCCGACAATACTATACATAAATAATGTGCAGCGAGAGTTATCCGTCGCTGATCTCTCGAATATTTGCTATATTTTTTCGGTTATATGACTAAATAAAAAAAATACCACCATCCGAAAAACATTAATGGACGTTGATGCACATTTGCAAAAAATCTCTCATTGAAACATATTCCAATATTACCCGTAAATCGAAATATTTACATTTGCAAAATGCAATGACCGATAATTCTATAATTATACGAAGGGTTGAACTAATTCTATTGGAAAGTAAAACAAATTGCATTGGATAATGGTTGCAAATTGTAAAAAAAATAATTTTTTTACAATTTTTAAACAATTTCTTCGATAATAAAGACAACCGAATTTTTTGATTAGTCTAATACTTAAGTAAGACCTATTTTCTTAATTGAAATATCGAGACATTAGTTAACTCTTAAGTTGATTGAAAATGAAGAGCTCTCTCTTCGCGAACTAAATTCTCCTTATTCTTTCTAAACTGTGATTAAATAACAATATTTTCCAGCGTTCACTTAAAGTTCAAATAGAAAGTATTCATGTAGATTATTAACTTTTCTAGAATTTTAACTTTATTTTTAATAAACTTAATACTTGCTGCGCGAGACGTTTATTCATTTCCTCCTCACCGAAGTCATATTTTTATCTATTTATCTCGTTTTGTTCATTTGTCTCTGTATCTAGTCGAAGATAAAAATATCCATTTATTTAAAGAAAAAAATTTGCCGATAGCAGATCGATATGAGAACATTCAACTTTGCAAGCTTAGCGTGCCGTTGTTTGTTGCGATAATATCAAAGCAAAATAATAGACAGTACATGGATTTTTTATAAAAATAAAATTAATAAAGGTTTGTAAAAAAAAAGATATCGGATTAGATTAATTTTTTCCATTATTGACTAAAAAAATAAATATTACAGTTATACACAACACAATAAGAAAGTATGATAATGTACAGTATATATATATATATACACACACAGTATAATACAGTAATAAAGTAAATAGAGAAATTTAAATATATATATGCTCAGATATTACAGCTTTTATTCAAATAATACTTTTATAGGAATTTTTCTACATTTATATATATCAAAAATATGTATGATGCAATTATTTAAATTATTTTCTATATTAATTATAACTGTATGAATCCTGGACATATTAATTTTATACAATGACTATAATTCCATATAATCACTATATTTTACTAAATACAGCAACTTTTTCACAGCATAAGATTGTCCTCTATCTACCTCTCCCTCTTTCAGGCGCTTAAAAATAACAATGCTCTCACAGAATGTCTCGAGACGTAGAAACAACAACAGGCGAGTTCGCTGCTCCGATGTTCGCGGACGCCCACGGAATACAGAGAGACCCGGTGCGATCACGGTCGAGATCGTTTGTTTGTATCGGCAAAGGATAAATATATCCCTCGGGATAGCACAGGCGGATACACTTACTCAGGTCGAAAATGGTTGGATCCGCGTGCCATCGCCAACAATCTGTTCCACGAGAGTTCTGCGGTATCACGCGTGCAACGTGCGTCCAGTCGTATCTACCGTCGCAGATTCGATATACACACTCGAGAAGAACACGCTACCCTACCTCGATCGAACCTCTGTAAATTAACCGCAAACGTCGGATGGTCGTAAATAAAGTAGCAGCGGTCGCCGAAAAACCGGTCCTTACTTTCGACGGCCGATTCGCGGAATCATAAATAAAGATAATCTTAGATTTTATTTTTATTCTCCTTCCGGAGTGCAATTATAATCAACCGATATACTTCGATGGCAAGAATGAAAATTGGCTCACTTTGCATAATGATACCATTGAGAAAGTCGTTAATTATTGGAGAAATTCCATCAATTTTCATCCAAACTTTTGACATTAAAAATACTTTGACAATATTAAAGCAAATAAAATCTTTTTCAATGTATTATAGAAATGATAAAAATTAACGCATATTTTTTTAATGCATATACATTCTAAATCTTTAACAATGAAATTTCACTGCGATTGAGATTTCATTCTAAGCATTTGTGGCAATTGAGCCAATGAGCTATTGGAATGAATTTTACAAGGTGGAAGTGAAAAATTCACTCAATAACTAAAATGAATTTGTCACTGCACTGAATTAACAAATTTACTTCAAAAAGGAGTGAATTTAGAGGTTACAACGAACCAAATAATGTCATTTCAAGAGAAAAGTAAATAATTTTATTCAATTATGATATTCATTTTCTCTCAAAAGAAAAAGAGATAGTTACATTTGAACTTGTACATAAGAAGTTCACGCCTTTCATGTAGTATATAATTATATATTCAATATACTACATTCTAACTATCCCTGCTTTATATGGATGAACGTTAAATCTCTTTCACGTCATCTGTTGAGAGCTTCGCAAAAGGATTCTAAATTAGAGTGACTGCATCTCGTCTGCTTAAATCGTCTACTATTTCGGTTGATCGAGTGAAATAGCCTATACTCATTACAAGAGTAGACGATTAACTGCAAAGGGATGAAAATTTACTTTTAAAATAGCAAAATCGCCATTCATTCTTGTTATAGTAGTGAAATTTTCAATGTTAAAAGTTTAGCTTTATCATAATCGTATTTTTTCTAAATATCTTCATATAATTCAATAAAAACTTTCTTGAAAATATTTACTAAGCTCGCTAGTATAATAGGACAATATCTACATATATAATTGTTGATAGTTAATTTCGTAAAATGATTTTATAATCATATTTATATATGTAAAGTGACTTGACATTGATATTTCCGGTTATCGAAAATAGCTTGTTATCACTATAGTTAACATGGAGAAGTTTTCAGGCCAGACTCTGATAGAGAAACGCAGCAGCCTAACGAAGGAATACAGGTGCATGGAGTACAACGCATTGCATATTTAATGACTACCATAGTACTAACAAGAAGCAAGCCTTAGATATGCAAATTATCAAAAGTCTTAAATAGATTTCCTATCATCAGCAAGAACGATAACGTATGACGGTGAAACTTCACGTTCACTATCATCGGGAGAAATAATAATAAATGGAAAAATAACTGTTAGATATAATTTGTTCACGTAAATATCACCGAATATAACCTGACTTAAAATATATCTGCAATTTCTGCGCTGCAGCGCGACTCTCCATCGAAACGAATTCCGCAGAGAGGGACCAACGCGGACAATACCAACTATTTGATCCCATTCTACGGAAGTAGATCCAATTTTTGTCCGCAATTTCGGAATCGGATAAAACACCGATATTCGAGGCACGCCGCATTATTGTCTATCCCGTTCCGGGCTCTCCTCCTCATCGACGTCCAAGAGGCGCATTTGGCAAGCGCCATTGTGGAGAACGAGTCGCGCGCGGCTGAAAATCCCCGTTGACGCCAGTCCACGTCCGCCAGGTAACGCGTATCTGCTCGATTATTCGAATCCCTCATGAATAATACAGGTCCCATGAACGCGCCAATCGTATCTGCAATTACTATCGAACGAATCGATTAACGTCCCACCGGTGATGCATCGCGGAAAATGGTCGCTGATTACGGCCTTTTACAGTGTGTTTACGAACTGTGTACTTGACTCAACTGGGTGGAATATGGTCGCGCGATCCCCAGATACGACGTACGTACACACGATAACTCGCTTTTTTTTTTCTCGACTCCACCTAGGCCGTTGGCGACGATGTCGTCGCGGGTAGACGTTCTGGGATTATACGTGGAGGGCGTCGTTACGTCGCCACGGCGAAATTGCGGTCGAGAGCAGCGGTCGGGGTGAACGGTCGCGATAGAGGCTCTCCTTAAAAGCGTGCCATGGCATCCGGTTAACCAAAGCGTTCCTGAGATATTCATTTCAAGTCTATGTATATTGTAACTTATTATAATGATGGGGTATGGGATATACAAAATCAGGTGAAATGATATACATTTGACTATTTGAATATCGAGTAATTAATTAATTAAAAATCAAATAATGATAAAAAAATTAAAGTTTATCAGTTATTTTATTAACTGAACGCTCGCTAATTCGCGTGTAATATGCTACATTCGGGATTGGAAATATTACTTTCTAAAATTAATTATATGTTATTGTTACTTTTTTAAAAAAAGTAAGAATTAGAAAGTAACAATTCATTATCTTTTTTATTTTTTTATAATGTTAAAATAAGATCTTAAATTAGATCTTAAAATTATATTATTTAATAATCAATAATAATGTAAAAATCAATATTAAAATTTAAAATTTTAAGTTAATCTCTATATATAACAAATTTTTCTTGATATATGTATATTAAATTTATATCTCTAATAAATCTTCAATAATTCTTTATATTAATATTTTTTGTTTTTAAATATATGCTTATTTTTAGGATCTCAGTAATTTAAACGCAGATTTTAAAAGTAACGAAGACTGAATTCGTTACCGTCAAAAATGTAACGGCGTATTATAGACAAAAAAATAATGATTCTTACTATAAAAAAAAAAAAAACCAAAACAACGACATTACAAGTAACGCATTACTTTCAAATTATTATACTATATCATTTCCAGCATTTCAGACACAGAAGTTCTGCGATATATTCAATTTCTACACATTTCTATCTCTATGTTTATAAATGTGCACATAGATATTGTGTCATTAATGATCATAATAATGCAGAAGTAATCTATTTATCGATTATTCTACCTAAGTACGTAATATCCTTTAAAAAGCGACTATCTTCACCAAGAAACCTCGTAAATGTTCAACCACGTTACCGAAGCGGAAATATAAAAGAAAATTAATCGAGTCGGGCGGCGCCACTAATAGTTGTTTATGAAGCGGAGGCCGCCTTCAATTTAAGTTTCAGAAAGTTCCCCTCTTGCGCGTATCAAGGTCGCTACAATTCTTAAAGGCAGTTAGTTGGTAAAAAGATAGATTGATGTACATTTCTAATGGTACTTTCTGCATCCGCACATACATCGTGGCATTCACAAAATCAATACGTTTAAATTAACAAACTCTGATTTAAATCAATAATTTGACTACTTTTATAAGAGAATAAAAATCTACTAATTATTTATAATAGTGTACAAAAACAAAAAAGATTTAAAGTTTTAACTTTTGCAGTCTTGAATGCTTTTCACATAAATTTGAAATTTTTTAAATTTCCGCGGTTAAATAATATACTTTATATAACTTTTCTCTACAAAATCGATACTCCATTAAAGTGTACATAATACCTATATAAAGAGAGTGCGAGTCTTTCTTGCATAGTAAGCCACAAATTTCCGATGTATGCCGTAAAAATGCAAAATAGCGCATTATATTTAGGTACTCATTTATAAAGATGTTCATGCTCGGCAAAATCAAAAGGATTAAGTTACATTAAATGCTCTTCAGGCGGTCGAATCTGATGCATGAAATTCGATCGACTATCATACTCCGATTCAAATTGTTCTTTCCGCAGATAGGATAGGTAATCGTCCACATCAGGTCGATCCACGGTAAGACGCAACACCCTCAAATTACCCCGTGAGCAACACGACCTGCTCTGTGCCGGACGCTGTCACTCAATCGGTCGCTTCGACGGATAATGTCCCGATGGATTTAACCACTCGTGTTTCTAGCTAGTCTTTCACAGCGGTGCGCAACACGAGGCCCGAGGCAGTAAATACTCATCGATGTTTCACCTGATAATGCGTCCGCCTTCTAATTTTCACTTACTTAAATTAGCAATTGCATTGGAATTAAATTGGTTGCACTTTAATATGTATTATATTGTGTTAATGTATCATATGAAATGTAACATATAAAACAAAAATACAATATGTAAAAGTTGAACCTTTTATTTATTCTACTTTCTATTGTTATTTTCCTAGCTTTATCAGAATTAAATAAAGAAACAAATAAAAAAAATAAAATCTTAATACTTGTCTTAAATCTTCTTAACAATTTTTATTATTAATTTTTAATTACCTAAAATTCATGGAGTCTTATGTCGTAAATAATCTACTTATCGTGAAACTGTTGGAGAAAAATGATATTACGAATAATGCGATTAAATTGAATTTAAACTGAATATAGCCTACTTCAATATTTGAATTGTGCACCTCTGAACTAGCCCAAAGCTCGCGAGATCACGAGAGTGAATCGATAGCGAGACCCAACGAGGAAGCGTGGCCGCGATGTAAATCCGCTAAGTGCAACGCCGCTGGCCATGTCACACTCGCTTAACTCCGACAGAACGAGCACGCTCGTTAAAGCCCAGCTTTACTAAAGAACCCTCTCTCGCGGATGATCGATATTTACCATCAATATCGCGATATACAATATCAGATTGGTACGTAGAGATCTAGACTAGATTATCAATACAGAAAAAATGACAAAGACGAGAACACTTTAGCACAATTTTTTAATGTAAAAGATTGTTTGCTTTTATATCGATTTTATATTAAATAGAAATAAGTTCAAATAAGCGACATTTATCATCAGTATAGTTATGTTAATTATATGCAAGTCTTAATTTTATAATAATATACTCTGTAAAAGAATGAATCATTGTATTATCACTGACTTCAGTGCTACATTTATAATTGTAATCATCAGCGAATATTTACTATTTTTCGATAATAATACACACACACTGATTCATTTTTAGAAGTTATGGTTTCTACAGATTGAATATGCAGAAATTACATCAGTTATAAGTGTAGCATTGAAGTAAGTAATAATAGTTAATACATTCCTTTTTACAGAGAATGTTAAAAAAATTACTAATAGAAAGATTATCCTACAAGAAGACGCAATATATAATAACTAATAAACAAACCATCAATGAATACAAAATAAATCAAAGTCTCGTAAATTAAGAATTATTGTTTCAGTTGCATCACACATACATACACAAGTTATTGAAATATCGATAGTCGAAGGGTCCATTAACACCCAGTCGGCGAATTGTTTTCGCTAGTTGTGACCGCAAATCATTTCGTGGTGACAGTTATCGAAAAGAAATGCGCCATTTTTCCCGCGGGGAACAGAATAAGGACGCCAATCTAGACGTAAGTCGTCGACATCGATGTCCACGAAAGCGCAGTCGAGATAGTCTCGCATGATAAAAATTAATGGGTCCGCGACTCACACACACGCACACATACACGCACATACACACGCGTGCACACACGAAGCTCAGGCCTGGAGTGTCGCTCTTGAGCTGCAGCAACGCAGAACAAACGCGATTCCCAACACATATAATGGTGCATAAAATTCAAAAGCATGCCGAGAGAAGCAAGCAGGCCGGGAGAAACGAAGAGAGAGGAACTCCTATTGAATTTATAGAAGTCATCGTTGTGCGCGGATCTTTAGAACGCAAAGTCCCTTCCTCCCCCTTTCTCTTTTCGCGATTCCCTCTTCCTTTTTCTTTTCCTGTCTTACACCCCTTACCCACTCGCGGCATCTCAAGAATTCATATAAATCTGAGAAGTTCTCCTCGAGAGTCTCGTCGGAAAGAAGCAACGATGCATGAATAATGCAGGTGACGTACGTGTTACTACTGTATTTTATTACGGCCTTGCCGATCACAAACGGGCTATTTCTCAATTAACGAGAATCGGTCGAGGTATCGGTCGAGTCTCGTCCTGTGCTAATTACAGTGAAAGCCAAAGGAACTTCGATGGTGTGACCGTACGCTTTAATTGAAGCAACGATTAAATTGGCGATTCCATCGTGGTTCGTTCCTATACCGCGAAAAATGGACCGATGCGCGTCTCCATGCGGTACGGTGCGATGCGATGCGATTCGATGCGATGCGATGTGATGCGATGCGATGCGATGCGATGCGATGCGATGCGACGCATACGATGGCTCTGATCAAACGGTGCCGTCGAGCGAAAAATTTGCGGGCGAAAGACTTCAAAGCGAGGTTTGGCCGACGCAGTCAAATCATTCCGGGCGGTACAAGGCGCGCGCGAGGGGGAAAACGTCAAACGTCCAAATTTCACATAGCGCCACGCTTGTGTTACGTCCTTTCATTTGACCCCAGAACCTATTCGTTAACACACCAACCTGCCTGTGTACACTCTATGCACGTGAAATTTTTGTTGGATTTATTGGCGCGCCGCGTGTTCGATTAGAATCTCTTTCAAAAGCCGCCATTTCGTCCAACCGCTTCGTTTGAGAGTCGGTCTTAAGCCTATGAGCGAGCTTTTTTAAAGCTGGAGACAACTGAAGAGTCGAAATGTCAAAAGAATTAAATGCTCCTCGCCTTTCGAATACTACTACACTGAAAGAAAAGATTAATTGCTGCAACAATTTAGATATAATAATAAAATATGGCATAGCATTTTTAATCGGCTACAGCAATCAGTTTTTAGTTGTAGCAACCAATTTTTAGTTGCGTTAGCCTATTCGCAATGTCAGTATATGATTTCGATAGTCTAACGCAATCAAAAACTGGTTGCTGTAACCGATTAAAAATGCTATGCCATATTTTACTATCTAAATTGCAGCAACCAATCTTTTCTGTCAGTATACCTTCAGTATCTGCGGAATTATGAAATAAAAAATGTATGAAAACTGAGTATTATTTCATTTAGTTTTTTATAATTAAAAAATTTCGAATTTTTTATTCAATCTTAATTAACGAGTGTATTGAGACTTTCACTACATAAGTAATTATAACATATTATTATTCAAAAATGAAAAAGGGAAGAATATATACATAAAAAAGAAACTATATATATATATATTATTTAAAAAATATTGACTACAAAAGTACATGATGTACATTCTACAAAAAAAAATATGATTAAATTAACAAAATATGTTTACTTTTAATATAAGTAAACTAAAATTCTAGTATTATAATTAAATATTTTGGTATGCAACCAAAATACTTAGATATGAAACCGGTTAGAGTTTATTTAATGTGTGTATATATATATATATATATATATATATATATATGTATATTAATATCTAAATATCTGATCATTATGATAACAAGCGAAAAAGAGCATGGATTAAGGTGACATGTATGGTTAAAGAAGTATTGGTAAAACTTCTGATTATCATAATTAAATAATTTGGTATTTTTTAAGTTTTGTTTTTTTCCGGAATTCGTGCAACCAAATGTGTCTGATTATCGTAAGTAGAATATATTGTATAACCCCAAACTCGTCTGGTTATTATGTGCGTATTTTAGGTTAATACAACCAATATTTTTCAGAGTAGATATACTCGTTTAATTTGGTATCTGTATATATGTACGTACAGATGATGTATAGAATCGATCCTATAAAAATATATAAAGTTTTTAAAACTACCAGTGCTTTTCCGTGATTTTGTTAGTAATTATTTAATCAATTATTTTGATAATTTCGATATCTTAAATAAATCATGATTTATATCTTAAAATATAATTTCTTAAATTTTATCCTACGCATATTTATAACCTGATGCTCTAACTATAGATTATATACATTCAATTATATTTCTGGCCACGCATATCAGAAATATTTTATCATTGTACTGTGGTTTTATTCGTAAAGAATTTTGCTGAAATAACCACATTTAATTACGAAAATAATAATTGCGCGTGCGTTTTATTTCATCCGCTAATTCCCAGGGATCAAGTATCCTCGCCTGCTTAATCTCGAATTAATTACCTCGAACGGGCATTCATCGTTAGCGAACTATCGCCACCGGCCAGCGTGCAAATAAATTTGACTTCCGACATTAAATGCGTATTGTCTGGTGCGAGCGCGGAGGAGGATGGTGGATATATCTGCATTTAAAACTGGAACGATCTCGAGATTGCCATGACGACGGAAGCACACAACCGGGAAGCCTTTCAACGGTGAATGTTTTGCAAGCACTTGAGAAACCAATCAGCTACCACCGCCGCCGCCGTCGCTCTCTCCCTCTGCTTCGCCGTTCTGGACGGGCACCAATCTTCTGATCTCGGTTAGCAAATTTACGACACAGCCGAGTTGGTGCGTTCCTCGTCGAGCGATGGTTTCTGCTCGCGCTAAAGTGAGCCGTACTTAATTAATCCAACATGCGCCCAGCTTCTCCAACTCTCCACCCCGTTTTCCTTACCCTTCTCTACCGCTCACTTCCTATCCCGTTGTTGAACCTTCATTACAAAATTATTCATTGATTTAGGATAGTTGACAGCAAGTATGCAGCGTTAAGAGGAACGCTGACGTAAGTCAATAAAGATAATATCTTAATGTAATATTAGAGTGTGTTTTTCCTAATTTTGAAACATCCAAAGAATTTGATTACTAATATTTTATGTAAATCATAGGTACTAACTGTAAAATATAATAATCATTTATATTTATTATATTATATTATTTATATTCATTCTATGTAAATACATATCATTATTTATGTACTGTATATCTAAAAAAACATTTATGATCGATACCAATAAAAAAAGCGAGGAAATGAATTTTTCTGTTCATTCATCAATCATTTATCAATTATTTCGTTCCCTTTTTTTTTACTCATCACATATTTGCCCACTTATTTCGTTTTTCAAAATCTTGCGATTGTCTCTCCTGTTTACTTAATATATAAAGCTTTTGTTTATTCATTATTGCAGTATGCAAACGCGTTCGAGCAATTGATTCGTGTACTAGAAACTCGTGAGCTCACCATTGAAAAATATATACATTCGATACACAAGGGAAATTTCTCATGAAACATGCACGTTCACAGGTGCATTTCTATTTTTCTACGTATCGACACGTGAAATAAAGATAAAGCATGTTCTCGCATTCAAGACAATTTTTCGCTCTTTTCTTCCTCCCAATGCTCCAGAGACGAATACCCATGTAATCGTCTAGTTAAAAAATGTGTCAATTAGATAAAGTCCATATAATAACAAAATCGAATGTGCGATAAAATCGAAAACTCGAAAACTTTAGTTTAAAATTTTATAAATAATTTTATAATTTATTCTAAACATGAATATTTAAATATTTCATTATTTCATAGAAAAAGGGATTAAAGAAAGAAATCTTATTTATATTATAGTGAGCCACAGCAGTTCAAATCTGTCTCTGGAGGGGGGGGGGGGTTTCAACAACGTTAATAAATATAAAATTCGCAAAACTACTCCGAAATTCTATTTGTGTTTTATTTTATTTCTTTCAACGTTTATTATCCTACTTAAATATTTCATTGCATTTCGCTTCTCGTAACACATTTGCCCTCAATCCACAAGCATTCGTTGAACTGGTAATCGCGCAGATTGGCGTTGATTCAATCAAAGATACGTATATATACGGAACAATGCTTACCAGTCGAATCATACTTGCCGGCGCTGAATCTAAATTTCTGTAATTCGATTAACCAATCCGAGAGAGCCGATTGTAATAGAAGCACCACGGTGCGATAATGTTTACGAACCGCGTTTCACGGTGAAGAGGAGCCCTATCGATTTCCGAGCAGATTCGTCCCCTTCTTATTAAGTATTCGTGATAAGCTATCGTTTCGCAAAATGGTTCACGGTCGCGCAGATTGACCTACCGAATTCGCCGATCTAGCACAGCCGGCGGAAAATTGACAATATAAATTCAATTATCGTTATAACGGACTTTAAGTGGAGTAAATCGATAAGCCGGCAGCCAGGCGGCCGGGACGTTCGCACGGAAAATCTTTTTATTTTCACGGTTTTATATCCGGTGCGCGCCCACGATGACGTAACCGAGGCCGTAACGATCGTTCCTATTTCTACTCGTTCCTACCCGACGAGTCGCTTTGGTGGCGATGGCTTTCTGAAAAAGAGTTATAACTCCAAACATTCAGATACATCAATAGCTTTTCAGCTACGGGCAAAAAGAGGATTACAATGCAATTTATTTTCCATGTACAATCAACAAAATGCAAATGTGCCGCATTCATACGAATTTTATTATCGTATTATATATGACTTTGGTGCGCAGTTACATGTAAACGTACTTTATCTCATCGATTTGTCAAATAAAGCGTTATTCGAAACCGTTCTTTAGCTAGGACGCAATGATAACTTAAAAATCATTCTTTTGAAGTTGCAATCCTATTGTATGAACTGCCAAACTGTCGGTCCTCTTTTCACTTTTTTCCTCTCCAATACGGCGAATTAAATTCGGAAACGAATTGCCCTATTGCAATACGAATGGAACGAGGGGGGAGAGAGAAAGAGGGGAGAAAGGGAGAGAGAGGAAGAGGAAGATGGGGGGTGAGGGGAGGGGAGGGATACAGGGGGAGGGAGAGGAAGGAAGGAGAGAGAAAGAGGGAGAGATAGAAGGAAGCAGGGAAGCATAATTTCGTTTGCACGGTGATGGTAAAGAATGGCAGAACCTGCTGCATGCAATTGCGTAGACTGGTTTATCGATTGGTCGAACGAAATTCACGTCGCCAGGCCGGAAGCCACGCATAAATCGGGTTTATACCGACAGTAAAATCCCACTTGCGTATATCAAAGTAACAGAGTAACACGATAAAATTGGGGCCGGTATAAACTGCCGCTGATATGGAATCGACGTCATTAAATCACCAGATTTGCTAGATTGGCAGTGAATTACTTTATTTTTAACCATTAAACGCCGAAACCGCAGGGATAAAACGAGGATTTTACCCGGGCGCGGTTTCACTCCACTAACTATACATCGCCCGCGGGTGTCTCGCATCGATAGTGATGAAAATAAATCGCATCGTCGTTATCTACTTCCGATACATCGCGTCGGTGATCCCAAAAACGTGTTTTGCGCGTGCCCTTTGGCAGTAATTTCGTCCGCGTACAAACGCGCGCACGCTGATATTTCCGCATCTAGTTTGATTAAGGTAATCGCAATAAATTGTCAAATAGCAAAACGCAATACGGGACCCCCTAATGCTGATACGTACGGCTTGTTAAACAGATTGCGGTGGTAGTCACTTTATTCGATCGTGTTATTCTGAATCAAGCATGATAATAAAGTCTCGTAAAGTAACGCTGTTACATCGCTATGTAACCATCGGATGTAACGGTAATAGTAAGTGCGATACACTTTGCATCTCAGCCAACGACAACTCTGCGTCGAGTAATTAAAGTAACTCTCGAAGCAAACTCGAAAAAAAAAATAAAATAAAAAAAAATAAATAAAAAATAAAAGTCTCAATAAATTAGAGACTTACCAGTAAGAGTATCCTACTTTTCGACGTTGTCACGTACTCTGCGATTGTGTACTCGGCCTAACTAGCCGAACTTTCTTGATTACCAGATACGCGACGGATTAAATATTCATGATGCTTTTACGAGTCACCCAGCGGTGAGTCCAAGTATTCTGTCAATTAAGCATTTAAATCAACTGCGCGCGCCAAAGTTTGCAGGAAATTTTTTAAACTAACTTCTCGCACACGCCGTATCTAAAATGTCGAGGATTCCTTTAAAAATCCTTGAAAAATTCAACTGCTGGATAGTTTAAACGTCATTTTAATCTAGCGAAGCCAGAAGATCGCTCGCGTTGCGAATAATTTACTCGCGAAACCACTCCAGGGGACCATTGCCACAGGTACGAGACGCAATTCCCTGCGGGACTCCAACCGGCCATTGTGTTAGAGCGGGCTGTAGATTATAGTGCGAGTTACCCCAAGTCAAAGCCCACATTCCAAACTCCGTCGTCGAAACGACGGAACTCGCCAGCCTTACTCGTGAACAATATGCCACTCGCGAATAACGTCTAGTCAGAAAAGCTCGTCGGTCCTGTCCGAATCCGAGTTTCTCTCACTTGTAGGGATGCATCCATATACATGCATGCGTGTGTGTGTGTGTGCGTGTGTGTGTGTGTGTGTGTGTGGTGCAATACTCTACCATCAAGACACTTTGACGAATTAATAACCAGCGATTACTTAGACTTATTGTTGGCGAAAATTTTATGGGATTCTATCTTTTATAAACTCGTGATATTAAAACTGTCGCTAAATAAGCCATAAAATTTATTAAATTCTATTAAAGTTGTTTTAAAATTAAATGAGAAATAAAGTTGCGTTACCCATTTATATATCATTAAAGCTTAAACTTTTAAGCGCCCAAGTTTTCCCTCCTTTTTTATTTGAGTGATCTAAATGTTTTTAAACTTAAAGTAAGTTTAAGAACATGAGAGAAAAATGGAAAGAAGCTTATTGTTGTAATTACCAATTAAAATTTAAACTGTAATATATTAATTGCGCATTTTTATTTAAGTACAATCAACAGTACAAGTGTACTGTACAGAAATATATATAATCAAATATTAAATATTTAAAAGTTTGCATAATTAAGCATTAGAAAATTAACAAAATTGGTAAAGCTATTTAATCAATACTTGTTAGTAAGCTTTCGACACTTATTATTATAGTTTCTAACATCGCATCGGTAGAATGGTAATACACCTTGTAAATCAATAAAAGCCGATTGCACCAACGGGTGCTCGCGATCATAATATCGCGAGCATAATTAACCAAAGTTTCTTTCTCCATCGATGTTACGTCTAGAGATATAATCTAGGAAGGGACTAGGGAATCGCTAACTATAATCTGATAACATAGCAGTACCATTCATTCGTGTTAATACTGTGCAGTGCATCTAGCACTCCCTTGGGGCTATGAAGCTTAACCAAGGCTGTCTCTGCAACTCATCCCAAGAAATAGACGTTGCAGCCGACCCAATAGTCCAACTAACGCGAGTTATCGGCAATCTCGACAAAGCGACGATACGACCGTGACGTTATCGATAACTAGCGACGATTATCGATAATTGTCAACTCTCTCCCTCTCCCCTTCCCCCTTTCCCCCCCCCCTGGGACTGTAAATTGAACTCTCAACCACTCTCGGCAACAAGTGCCAATTACAAAAGGCCGCACGAGACGCCGTTTACCCGGTTTACGTGTCGACCGGCGTGGTCGGTACCCTAATCTAGGATCGAAGATCGTCCTACCGAAGAGGAAGCGAGGGAGACAGAATGCCTTCGTGCCGACCTAACCCAATCTCGCAGAAGGCTGCGAAATTCGCTTATGGCAAGTCACGCGATTCGCCGATGGAAATCGCCCGAGGGGCTAATGCCATTAAGCGTCGTTTCCTCGACCGGCGCGATTAAACGCGGATTTTTCTACGCGAACGTGGATAACGCGCGAGCAACGTTCTCCGGGGGATTTTAATGGGACGACGAGGGTACGATCGTCGCGTCTCTCGTCCACGATCCTCTTTTGTAGAACCGTGATCCTAGCTGATATATCCTCTCTCGCCTTTCGTTGGATAGAGATGAAGAAAGAAAGAAAAAAAAAAGAGAGCGTACCGAGGGCGACTTAATCGCGCGGGGATAGAAGTTTTCACGATTCAGAGGCTCGATGATCAGCCGATGCCGGAATTTTCATCCACTATACCGGGTTTTGGTACCGTAAACCACAATAATGGAACGTGACGAATTTCACGACACAGTCTTGCACGCGTGAACGAGCGAACGACACGAAAAAAAAAAGAGGTGGAAAAAAAAGAGAGAAAAAGAGCGGTGGTTTTGTGCGAATTCACGCCCCGGCAACGTGAACACGAAGCACAAAAACTTCTGTGATTTTTGAGGAAACAAAGCACGCACCGTCCCTGTGGCGCGTTGTTTCGCGAACGAGAACACTGTTCGGTTCATAGAGAAACGTCGATGTCGCGAATAGAAGCTTTGAAGGGAGCTAATAGCGTCGTTTAGCTCGGGGTGAAATTTGAATCAGAGGGAGAGGAAGCGAAATTGCCCGGCGAAAGAACGCCGTTCATCGGCATTTCATGCACTGGATTGTTCCACTACAATGGGGAACAATGTTCAATTACGGGAGTTGGATAAGCTGTTCGGACCTGATATTACATTTTTACTAAAATCTGTACAAAAAATAATTCCTTCCAATACGCAATTTTAAATTAATAGCACTTTTAATAGTATTTCTCATTTTCTTATAAATGTTATCTTAAAATATGTGTATATGATTAACATTTGAGCGAATTCAATAAAATATAATCTTCGAATATCTATAAAATATCTATAAAAAAATTATTACATATTCCTTGTCTTACAACACTTCGTATATTGTTTTTATATGTATTTAGAAATCGGATAAAAATAATATTTGTTTCAAGTATAAAACGTTTCTTAACTTTTGTAGAACTATATAAATGCAGCAATCACAAGTCTTGGCCAAAAAATAGTTCTAATTTAACGAGAAACTAGTATCATTTTTCCATCTTTAATTTCTTTCTTCTATTACTTATTTCTGTCTTGTTTAAACACGGTTTCGGAAGAAACAACTTTTAACAATTGTAATTCTTCTTTTTACTAAGAGAACGATACAACAACACGAGCTGACTACCTTCAATTCAGGAGTCGTTTTACGCGTCGCGCAGCATTACCGACCATTTGAGAGTGCAAACTTCGAAATCATCCCGTTCGTTCGCACGGGATTTCGAACGAGTTCGCGAAACTTTCATCGCCGATTGAGAACGGAATTGGCGAATTGCGAACGTTCGCTCGCTCGCTCGCTCGCAGAATCAGCCTCACCATTCTCGTGCGCAACTTGTATCGCTGTTTAAAGGAAGAAAATCACAGTCCTCAAGACCCGACTGAACGACTTCACAAAACGATTGCGAAAGATTATGCGACAGCTCAATAAGAAAATCTGAGAAAGAGCCTACGTTTCACGAACGCATCACGAACACGCCGCATGCTTCGGTTGATTGCAAAACTTCTTAAGTGACGACGTAAACTGTACGGGAAACTTGCGATGGAAAACGAGCGAGTGAGTTTTTGAAAAATAATACAATCACGCGTTGGAAAGTATATTACAAAACTCTCACGCAAGAATAATAAAGTAATACGTGCTTCATCCAGAGTGACAGTAAAATAAAATGACATTTCAAGAAGTGGACAGCGAAAAGAGACAAAGTTTTTACATTTTGAAAACAGCATTGCTTGTATAAGTTAATTTTAATTGTTCAACCGCATTTAATTTATTTAAAAATAATCTAATTAAATCTCGCGAATTATTGTTAAATATAATAACGCGTTAAATATAACAACGAATTTCTTTAATGTGTCTAAAATTAATTTTTCTTTAACGAGCTGGCGTCAAAATAAAAATTTTAATTATAACATTAGTTAAAGAGTGAAATTCAATTAATTCCTCTACCGTACTGCAACAGTGAAATTCATTATTTACTCCATACGAAGAACGTATTTGTAAGATTAGCCACTGTTTAATCGAAAAGTGTCATCCTGTTCTGTGTAATTCCCTCCGACGAGACAGACCATTCTTTCGCCGCGATTCCGGCGCGTCTCGCGCAAATTCAATCTAGAGCTTGAATTACGCAGATAACGCGAAATTACGTTGTCTCGCCGGACCATCCCAGGCGAGCCTTCAGCGCGCAGGGCATAAAAGTCGAGTACGAAATTCCGCCACGCGTCTCGACTACGATCGTGAACGAAGAGAATGAGGGAACGAGTGAGCCACGAAACTGCCGTTTAAACGAACATCCGCGCGGTTTCTCTAACCGAGTGGCGTCGTCGAGAACGCGTAGAAAACGTTACGTAAATGCACACCGCGTACTCGGGCCCCTATCAGCTATAAATCTTATCGACATTAAAATCAGCGTGTACATCTCCGACGACGACAGCAGCTCACTCACTGGAACGCCTGTCAATTTCTGCGCCGTCGTTTTCCTGCCTATTTTTTTCTTATTCTCTCTCTTTCTCCTCCCCTCCCCTCCCCTCCCCTCCCCCCGTACCCTTATGCGAAAATTGTCATAAAGTCGCACCCTTCGAAGGCGAGTCGGGGTTTACGCATTACATAGGCACGTACCTTGGTACGTACGTGCGCGGATCGATAACTCGCACGTCGTAACTTATGCCGCGCCTCGTATCCCGTCATCCTCGTTTTCGTCGTCGTCGGCATCCTCCTCCTCCTCCTCCTCCTTCCCCTTCTCCTCCTTTCACCTCCTTCCGCCTCCTCGTCGCGATCGTGATCGCGTGAGAGCTTTTCAACGCGGGACACGGCATTATTGTGCTGCCGCAGCAGCCACTGTCGGTGGATGCACGCGTACATCAGATCGTGTGCGCACGGAATCCCACCGAATCAGAAAATAATCATCGCAGCCACGGCTCACGTGCGCGAGAGATAGTCTCACGTTCTCTCATCGGGATAGAGAGAGGTCCGGGCACAATTTTCACCGTGATATTAAAAGTCCGAGCACGTTGCATCCCCGAGCACCCCCGTCCCGGGGTTGTCGCGCCGTCTGCGAGAAGCTGGTTAGCGACTTTCTTTTCGCCATCCTACCCTTCCGATAGCTACGACACAACGAGAACCGTCTGCGCGAATACAAGAGACCCCGTATCTCTGCGACGGTGATTTGTGTATAATACCCCAACGTATAAGACGGAAGCCGATGAATCGCGCGCAAATCCTCACCCATTCACGCATCACTCAGAATTATTCTGAGGAATAATTTCTGAGGACAATTTCCTATATCTACCATTATTATGCAGGATTATTACGTCATTTAATTAGACTTTTATTCGACATTAAATGATGAATTTTAATTATCAAGGTATGCTGTTGTTTCCATATGGAAGGAATTATTTAATTACAATTATATCACATACATATATGCAGGATCTGTACAAAAGAGCACAGTAAAATGACGCAACACTTTATTGAGATATATAACAATGTTACGTAGCGTTATGTAATAGTCATGTCAACTACGTTACAATTTACAATTCTCGGAATTGAAAACAAAACGATGATACGGTATGATCCATTTTGATATGGCCAGAGTAAACGTTTTAATCGGCTTCCATCTATTTATTATTTGTAAAAGAGTATCAATGAAAATATTACATTTTAAAAATAATAAACAAACAAATAAGTGAATGAAAAGATTAATTCAGCAATCTAGATTCCTACATGTTTCTTAAAAAATTCGGAAAAAATAAGCAAATTGCTTATCTATATGTACATATACAATTTATACATACTGCATATGTGAGGTATCGAAGAAAAATAATATTTTACTATTGAAAATTTTTAAGTCACATTTTATCACCGTGAAGACATAAGGCGAGTAAACTGCACAGCAATTACAATCTGTCAATTTGTAGTTATCGACTCGATATAGACAGAATACCGGGAGTAGAAACAACAGCTCGCCGACGAAAAGGCACTCGAAATGATCGCGTCTTAAAATCGCCAGCAGACTTCGGGCGGCAGTTTCCCCTCTATTTTATACTTTTACGACGGAGGGCGCGACTATTCCAATAATCGTAAAAATGAGGCAACGTCTCGGAATAGCGCCGCGGGCCAAGATACGCGTCATTAGGCGTGCGGCATTCGCAAAGTTAGTAGGAAGAGTCGCGGGTGTAAGCCGTACCAACGTAACGACCGGTCGTAACGATAACCGTACCAATGCTAAACTCGAGTTCTCCAGGCGCGAGATGAAAACGTGAAAAGGCAAATCCGAAAAGAGTAACATCTGGATCGTCGCTGCATTATTACACATTAATTATGTGTACAAATTCTTAAATTGGGCAGAAAATCGCAAGAGATTTTTTTCTTTCTCCATATCGCAGATATTCCATATCAATGCAGCATCCTTTCTTAACTACATGGAAAACTGATTTCAATTTTTATTTGATACTCTGCTTTCGTACACTGTTATATTTATTTAATTTACGCGTGTTTAATTAAGGATGTTTAAATATAAAGGAACATGCAATATGCTTTTTATTATCAATACTGCTTTTTATTTATAATATATTAAGAGATACATTTGAAATTAATAATTTTTCAATAAAGCAGCACTTAAAAATTCTGAATTAACAACGCTTTAATTAGGCTAGTAATTTTAATTAAGTTAGTAGTTTTAATCGTTAGTAAATATGCGATTTCTATGCAACTTCATTTTCTTTATGTCACACTTTCAATTATAAATATTATAAAGAACTCTTTAAAATTATGTTATCGACGAATTTTCAAAATTCAAATTACAAGTATAGTGTAAATTTCATTCTTTATCAGAATTGTGATACATTTCCATGTAAGAAAATGAGCTATTTATTGTTTTTCTACAAAAATATATTAGTCTTTAGGATCAATTTTTCTTCATTATCTCCAAAATGTTAATTTTTTACTCGTCACTTTTCTATCAACACAGCGATATACTCTTAATTATATAAAAGCAATATCGACACCAAATAATTATTTTGAAAGGTACACAATCGAAACTAACGATGTATTGAGCCTTGCGAGATAGACATCGGTTGCAACACTCGATCAAGGTCCCGCGAGTATCCGTAATTATGTACGATCAGGGAAATGCAGCAAAGCGAGCACACACGTACAAGGAATATCGGGGATGAATTAAATTAATTGAAGCCGTGCTCAGTGTACAGAATGAGCCAACGGATGTTTTACTTCGGACGGGGTACGGGCCGGTTTTACTCTGACAGATTCTTAAATCTTTTGCGAATTACGTGACGCGAATCGTCGCGAAGGAAAACGCGACGATGATGGCAATGTGTGACGCGCCACACACCTGATTTCGCGATTTCGAGTGTCGCGCCGATTCGACCATTCGATCTCTTCTCCTCGCATCAGTCAACCTTTTTGCCGGCTCAGAGACGTAAAGTGGAGGAATTGCGCTTCCGGAATACTCTTTGATGTCCTATCGTCCGATCAGCTCGATTGGGCGAGCGTCTGTGAATTCTACTGGGAATTCGCTCGACGAGAGGGGCTGAAAATCGAGAGGCCGAGTCCTCGGTATTGGCAATGCGGCGCGTCACCTCGAGGGACGTTACCGAGATCGTGACGTTTTAATTCCAATGTTGAGAAACGAGGTATCGGGATTGCAACGAGCTATAGGAAGAATTAAACGTTAATGAATATAATCTCGTCGTGTTCAGGTGCCAAGAACGTCGGCAGCGCGTGGATATCGGGAAAAATGTTGACACCTGTAATCGAGCGTGATCGACAGCATCTTTCTTTACCTTTGCGAGATGTAATATTACGATCTTTACTGACACGGCTATAACATTATTAATACGTATTTTGAGTAGCTGAATATAAATCAGAGAGAGCGAATTATCATCCCGCGAGCGCTAAAACATCAGGTCCCAACTCGGGATAGATAATTATGCGGTCATTCGGTAGATAAACCGGTTAAATCATCCATGTCAAACTATCCTCGGACTGATTATCTCCGTTCCTCCCCCTCCCCTGTCTGCTTCTTGTTCCCCGTTCCGCTTTGCTATTATCAATCCGATCCTCCTCTCGGCTCGACCAGAACGCGGTCGCGGTGCAATTTAAATTCTCTCATTGAGGATCGTTAAAGTCTCTCTCTTTCCTTTTCTTCGTCTCTCCCGCTTTCTCCAGCCTAAGCCGATCGAACGACATAATAATCGTTTAAGGATTATCAATAAAATCCAAGTTCGTTATAGAATTTAACGATGCGGACGTATAAAACGTGAAACGACGACGTTGACCGCCTCGTCTTGCGATTTCTCGACAATTATCATCAATTTTTTACAATCTACTCTCATCGTATAGTTTGATAGTTTCACGTAATCCCCTTGTTTACGTACAAGCCAGATAATCCATAAACACATGAAGGAACAAAAAGAGATTGTGTATAACGGCGCGCTTGTTGAAGCAAAATGAAATTATAAATAAAATTTATGGCTCATATATGCCTGTCAATTAAAATTAAATGGAATTATTTCATTAAACTACGTTTATCTAACATAAATATCTTAAAACAAATTAATTAAGACAAAATTACTAAAGAAATAATTTCAAGTAAAATCGTCGTGTGTGTATGTATATATATATATATTTAATTTAATTGCTTTTAATTTTTCTAACGCACATTTATCACACAGAAGATTGGATGTGCAATGTTTTTGGATTAAGAATGTGGAGATGCAAATTAGCGTATGTTATAAACATGGTAATTGCAAATTACTATCACAGGACCGGAAAGGGTCAAGTCACGCGATTTCACGGACGCGATCTATTTTTACAAAGCTTAATGGATTAATGGGGCATTCTGTCAATTGGATAATCGAGCGAACGTAGGTAGGGTTTGCGAATTGACATCATTTCGAAGCAAATCGCTTGACGAAATAATCGTCGTAATGGACAACCCTGAGTTATCAAAAAGTTCCTACTGATTTCAAGTGCTACTAAAAACTTTGGAAAACGATTTCATCCCATTTCCTGAACACAGCCCCGTCACTCGACGAAATGCTGCAACAGCTGGAGCTCGTTAAATGTATTTTGAGCAGGCATGTAATAACAACGTGTTATTGTTCCACGCCGGTGTGAAAACGTCCGGTGCACGCGCCAAACTAAAATTACTGCATAACCTTGACAAAAGATTCCAATGTGCCCGATTTCACGCAGCGAATATAATATCGCAAATCTAATTAAATATTGAACTCGGTTAGATGTATTTATCTATTGTCTATACATCGATTTAATAATTACAAGATAAAACAACGGTTATTATGTTACCGTCAATCTAAATATACTACAAGAGAGAAAGAGAGAAAGAGAGTAAAGAGATAAAAGAAGAAATTAAAATTTATAACATAATATTCATAATTTGAAAACACATTATTTCAAAATAATTTTTTTTTCATTAATATTAATAAACATTAAATAAAGTCTTTTTCGATGAGAAGCTGAGAAAGGCCTTCTTCCAATTATTATTTTCTATAGAGAATATTTAAAAACTAGCATATGATACTTTAATAGGGCATTCTGGAAATTAATTAAAATCGAAAATCCTAAACAAAAGTGCCGTAATAGCTTTTAAATTATAAGCAATCAAAGTTAATCAATGCTATTGCAGAATCCACATTCACGTTACATACGAAGTGATTTGTTATTGTATATTGTTTAAAATGAACTATATGAAAATTCTTTTTCTCTTATTTTGCAACAAAATATTTATTAATTAAAATGTAATTCATTTCACAGGTAATATAAAGATTAGTTATTAATAAATTATAGACAGATTACAAAGATTCAGATTAAAATGCAAACATTTCAAGAATAAATAAAAATAATGATTTCTATTAAGTAAATTATTTCAAGTATGATTGTAAAATATTTTTCTTTAATTAATATTTGCGACATAGTATATATATGTGAACCTTTGTAATCTGTCCATTTATTAATAACTAATCTTTATATTACCTGTAAAATGAATTACATTTCAATCAATAAATATTTTGTTGCAAAATAAGAGAAAAAGAACTTTCTTTATCTATAAAACACGATAGGTAAACATTGTTAATAAAATATTTGCGTGTGTTTTATTTTCCCTCTTTTTTAAAACATTTTTAAATAGATCTTGAGATTCGCATCTGGTCTCTCAATATATAATCTTTTGAGGATTTTAATATATATATAATTATATAAATTGATGCGAGAGAAAATAAAATTAAATTCTGATTATTGTTTTCTCTCGCATCAATTTATACAATTATATATATATATTAAAATCCTCAAAAGATTATATACTGAGAGACCAGATGCGAATCTCAAGATCTATTTAAAAATGTTTTAAAAAAAGAGGGAAAATAAAACACACGCAAATATTTTAACAATGTTTATCTATCGTGTTTTATAGATATTAATCAATATTTATTTTACATAACTACATAAATTCCATCAATATGTGTATTCTGTTTTCTCTGGTATCATTCATATACATATAAATATCATGAAGAAATATTCTAAAGTCAGTATTTTTATCTGTATTTTGTATCGTTAGAATTTTATTCGTTCTTCACTATTTATTTACACAATACATTTAGGAATTTTAATTAACAATAACGTTCTTTTATTTGCATATTGTAAATTAATTTTCCAAATAATATCTTCATGATATTTTTCATTAAGGTTTTTTTTTAATCTTATAGTTAGTTCTCACACATATTATTATTATGATATGATTTCATAAATTCCGAGATTAAAGATTATAAACGATTTGTTTTAATTCATTTATTTTAAGATAATGGATCTGAGTTATATTTCTCAGTAATACTTTTATATTTCTCATTTTTTCATTATATATATATTTTATACAATACTATTTTCACAGATCCATTACCGCAAATTAAAAACAAAAAATAATATTGCTCACTGATATAATGCGCATCAGCAGAGTATAGTACAACTGCATTGATGTGTAAAACACAAATACATCCAAATTATTACAATGTTCAAAATAATTAATATTATATATTTCAAAAATAAAAATAGCATTAAATTCTTGATTTATCTTTTTTTCAAGTAAGAATATATAAGATATAATTAGGTATATAGTATCAAACAAAAACAATTTTTAAGAGTGAACAAATGACAAATAAATAATAAACTTATCCTATGGCTGCTCTGCTGACGCTCAATGCCTCCCAGGTCTCCACTTCCTCTCCGATTCCTTCATTACAGTTGCACAACATTCACTCGCGAAAACACGGTTAATTAGGATCGCGCGATGGTTAATTACTTTGCACAGCACTCCCGACGTTAATCAAATACGCGCTGCACGTTTCATTATATTGTGACAAAAGAATAACTCGAAGAAACAATTATACGGAACTATGATCTGTGACATCTTGCTAACTAGTATAAAAGACAAAGTTCAAACGACAAAATTGATAACAAATCAACAATGCATGACGAATTTACGCTACGCATAAATTGACAGGTGTTAAAATATGTTAATGAGTAATTAAATTTCCGAATCATCGTTCAATTTGTTCCATTCGTTCCATATTCGCGCTGTTCAGTTATTTTAATTAACAATTCAAATTACACGCGGTGTGAGAAACATTCGAATTCATTAAAGGAATAATTATAACCCGTGTAAATATACTTCGATTATTATTTCAATTTTAATTTTGAATAAATACATTATACGAAATATCTATTTTGAAACACAGTTGCTATCGCGATACGTTTATGGAAATTAAAAGAATACATAAACATAAATGGAAAATAATCCCTGTTTGTTCTCAATTTTGTTTGCTCGATCGTATTTCGAAGGCTAATAACGGACCAGTTGTTCTCGATACTACCTACTCGCTCGAATCTTACTACTTGAATGATAGCGTGACGACCTTGTATAAACAATATATATGCAGTATACAGTTCTGTTTATGAAAGCGAGCGCCGAAGGCCGAGTGACGTGGTGTTTATACTTCTCACGAAAACGTACAAAATAATTAAAATACTGCAAATATACCCCATGTATTCTATTCCTTACAAATTATCGATAAATATTTCATAAGTCTTAACAAGTTGCGAACCTTATAGATCCTGTTTAGAATTTTATTTAAATCTTGTTATTTAAATCTCTCCTTCGAAAAGCATCATTAATGCGATGTGACTAATTATATTTAAATTTTTTACCCAATACGTGAATTCACTTTTACGCACCAATTAGCTCGCTATCGTATTTGCCGTTTTCTCTTTCATGTTGTTTGCATCATTAAAATTCATTCGATATAAAATAAAGTACATTTACGATATGTCTCGACGTTATTCGAGAGCATGGTATCATTTCGAAGGGCGACTTCGGCAAATGTGGGTTTCCTTGAGCTCAAAAGGGACAACTAACTAGGATATCAGGAAAGACGATCTACCGAAACAGATTTTGATTTACGACAGATTACTAATGCAAAGCATTCATCTCGTAAGATATCGGTTAAAATTTTCGCCTCCACGATTCTGTTCAACGTGTCGGAAAAGATTAACATGATGGCAAGGTAAAGCGACTACTCTACTAACTGAAATCGATACAAGCCTTTAACATATTCCGCTTAATTTCATCTCGCGATAGACGATGCACGATATCGGATTACGATGTGTCGCAAAATGTTAAAGCGTGACGATCGCCATCCAACGAATTTCTAGGACGAACGGTTGTTAACAACGTTATCGCACGATATCAGTTACGTTTATCTCAAAATATATATTCGCTATTCACGTCGCTTGTGTCGTTTACGAGATTAGGAACGCAAAATAATACGCCTTCCTAATCAGACATCTGAGCCTTACGCTTTAAGTTACCGTGGATTGTTAGGGCCAACACAGAAAGTTTTCTCTGAACAAAGTGGCGGCTTGTTTTCGTTCAAGAAATATGTTACGTCTGATTTAGACGAAACGGTCTTGAGAATCGGCCAAGAATCGAAATACAGAACAAGAAACGATACGAGGAAGAGTAGAAATTTGAATACGAGAATTGCAAGAGATGGGGGATGTGATTCATGACGAGTATAGAGGTATTCAAAATCTGGTCAAAAAAATTCGCAGCAACAAATGAGCTGTCAACTTTGGCACTATCCCAAAATAAATGTTTTTCAATGAAATTTCAATTAAACATTTAGTACATAAATTGCGATAAAATTAATAAATATGTACAATATTTTGACTAATTTATTCTAATTGCGAAATGTAATTGATAATTTTATATTTCATCTAATTATTTTGATTAAATACAATCGATATTATATCTAGCTGAGTTCGAATGATGTATTGCATATTGTATGTGAATATATATTAAACGTATTATATTTAATTATTAAGAGATTATGGTAGCTGAACACTGAGTTACACTAAGCACGTAAAACTCCTCAGGCAAAAATAAATAAAAGCGCTCTTCGGCAACATCGTTAAACGAGTTTTACTTTCTTCCCGCAATTCCCCGCGCAGAAATCTACGAAGCCCTAAAATTCCATAGATACAAGCAGGACTGCAAATCGCGTTAACCTTCTTGGCCTCGCCATCCACTGCCCATCTTAAATTCAGAGCATGGAATGCCGCACTAGGGAAAAAGGCAGGCAACGTCCTTAAACCCGAGAGGAAAGGTAGATGGTAACTGGTAGGATTTCGCCAATTCTCTTGTCACGAAATATATATATATACACACACACACACACACACATATTTCCTAAATAGAAATACCGCTATGTTTACTCGAATATCCTAAATTGAATGAATAGTAATAAGGAACAAAAATATTTAACAACAAATCGCAATTATGAAATCATCAATCATAATTTTGTAAGATATAGTGAAATTGAATTAATATAAAATAGACTATATGCAGAACATAATTATTTATTATTTCATAAATTGTCAACATCGACATTATATCTTATATTATATAAGAAATGTAGATATATATTAGGTGTTGGAATTAATTCGTAGCGTTTTTTAATGAAAGAATGTTATTTATTTCACATGAGCATTAAAAAATACATTAATGAAAGTACTTCCCATCACTTGTAAAACGCTACGAATTAATTCCAACACCTAATATATTGTAGATAAAATATACACATTCACAAATATAAAATATTATATTCAAAATATTAATCGTCATTTTTTTCTCGATATTTTTAAACTCTCTAGTCCATTGATAACATTAAAGTAAATTAATAGCATGTACTTTACTATCGACAAATATTAAGACGTGAAAACATTGAGACATCAGACAAAGATGTGGATATATCAATTCCAAAAATTGTAAGAATACATAATGAAGGACACAATGATATCAAATCTTTGATAAATGCCTTCGCGAGCATATCTTTATATATTTTTTTGACAAACAGACACACTCGCCTTCGAGACATCTACGAGAAATAAATTACGTAACAATTCACGTGGATATCAAATGTCGTCCGACCCGAAGAAGAGAACCTGTCCCATCCTTACCCTTCCACTTTTTTCTTTCTTTTCTTTCTTCCCTTTTTAGGTCGCTCCTTTTTGCTTTTTATTTTATCACCGTTGCTGCCCCGCTTTCGTTTCGAAGACATACTACCAGTGCCGATCGTAAAGCACCCCCGTCGTAGATACGCCATTGTCACTTTCTGAGTCGCTTGGGAACCGGAACGTGCGGACTCAGGTATGCGTCCGGGTATTCTTACCTGTTGAACCTTCGTCGTTGAACTCCCAACGTCGCTTTGTCCGCGTTGCGTACACGTTCAGCGACGCGATCGCGCAACGAGTTTCGCCGAGCATAATCGCGTCGGAGGGCCGCTCGCATTCATGAATTTAAGCAGAACGTGAACTCCGATTTAAACAGAGTCTCGGGGGAGAAAGGGAGTCTAAGGACGAATCAAGGAGGCAAACCTCCTTGAATCTTAATTCGGACTGCGAATTTAACGGTATGCGCCACGACAGAGCGATCGGTAACGAGATCGCGAGATTGCGCGATCGTGTGCAAAGGGATTAATCAGACAACTATCTGCTCGGGAACTGAAATACACGAAATCTCATCGATCCTATAGGGACAAACCTAAATCACACTCTAACGAGTCCGCAAGGATTAATACACTCATTTGTGGTCTCGATAAGAAAAGTATGAAATAACATTCACCTATATTTAGTTATGACTCTTTAATATAGCAGATAAATTATTGATATGAAATATTAACTACATGTTATCAAATTTTAATAAATACTAAATTATTTGAAATTTAATTAAATAATTCAACTCGATAAAAAGCAAATAGTCAGTTCAAAATACGTAAATAATGAAACACCTGTCAATTTATTTAATCGGATCGATATTATTGCGCTTTATTTCTGATCCGATTATAAAAATAAAAAACAAAAACCAAATTTTGATCCCACACAGTTCTGTTCGCATTTAGTAGCAAAAATAAAAAGATTATATCTATATAAAATCGTTTAATCACAATTTATACTTTGCAAATTGTTTATCATTTTGTTTCTTACATAGTTATAAAATCATTTTGTATGTAAATGAATATCCTAAAATAATAATATATCAAAATGCAACACGAAAGAGACACATTCTTTATAGATTTGATTTAAATTCTAAAAATTAAACATTCCCTTCAAATATAATATATTTTAAGATAACAATTTTTAATAATGTATTAAATCTTATTAATAATTTATTTATTCTTTTATTAAGCTGCTCGTCCAAAATTTATGCTATACAGCTTGTTAGTGTTAATGTTATTGTTTTAAGATATTTATATGTTAATACTTTTATATTGCATACAACTGCAATTTATAAAGAATACTATCATACTATCATAAGACTAAAATGATTTAATTAGATAGTGGATAGAGTCTTTTTTTACTTGTAAATCAATTTCTACATATCTAATGAGAAAATATAATTACACTCCAAAAGAAAAAAACTATCGATAAACACTATATGAAAAAAAAGAATTGGTAAACATTCATACATTTTATATGTGTATAAATGAAAAAATATATACGTATACAATGCAGAGAATGTATCTAAATTGATAATCACCAATGTCTCACAATTTTTTCAAACAGTAGCGGATCGTTTTCCTCGTATTTATTAACCCCGTCGGTGTTTGCTCGTGTTCTTGCTCCTCGCATCCATATTCGGTTCGCAGTCGTGCGTGTGCACGTCGCACGTTAATGAGATCCGCGCGACGACGTGGTGCATAGCTCGGCAAACAGAGTTAGCAGTAGCAGCGGAACACACACACACACACACGCGCGCGCGCGCGCGCGTATGTATGTGCATCACATTGAAGAATCTCGACGGTTTTTGCACGAGTGCGCATAATGCGGAAGAAACTCGTCGCAAAAACTCGCGAGGATCGTGGAGTTATACGTGCCTACGCGAGAATACGAGCACGAGTTAAATCGGACATTTTTTGCGCGCGATTCCGCGCGCTTTATCTCACGATAATTGGCCTGACAGGTCGCTGAAAATTCAAAGAGATCATCAATCGCTATTAATCAAGCACGTCACGATCAATGATGTAAGTCAACAGTAATAATAATGAAACACAATTAGAATGAGAAAAATATTGAATTTTAAAATACCAACTGATTCTGTTCATCGTTATTTGATGATAATATAATGTTATTATAATAATGGAAAAATAATGTTCTCGATATGTATGAACTTCCCCCTAAAGTATCTAATTAATATACATATAGATATTTATGATGCAAAGTAATTACTTATTAAACTAGGTCTCATTAATCTGTTTAACAACTTCCGGTCATTATTAATTTAATGTAATATTCCATCGGCTATGGTCAAGCGCAATCGAAAATTTAAACTTTATTAAAATACTCAATTGCTTTCGAATAACCGAGCGTGTAACTATTGGAAAAGTGATGTTGTTCTACTTAAATTACTCTCTTACGCCGCAGGATATTATTTTCACGCGGTTTTAACGGAACTTTGTGAACGGAACGTCTGTATTATTATTTATCCTAAAACTCAATATATTTTTCCAATAAAGATTTTATAAGTTGGAATCTACTTTACTTGATGCGGCAAGAATTAAATTAGAAAATGAAAAATTAGAAAGAAAACTTTTTATAAAAAAAAACAATAACATTAATGATTCCATTAGCGCTTTAAAAATAAAAAAAGTACTAAAATACTTTTTGTTCTTATCGATTTTGTTAGATTTGTATGCTTTCCAAATTGTGTCTGCATTATTTACTATTTATTACTTACTGTGTGTGCGTGCGTGCTGGTGTGTGTGTGAAAACAATCTAAAAATTTTACTTAAATGAAAGAATGTAATACATTTTGATATTTGTTATTTAGTAATATAATAATACATATATTTTTATTCACACAGAAAAAGCAGCAAGTTCTCGTAAATTCATAACACTTTGTCAAGATAGATGACGAACGCAAATATGCAGCATTTATATCGAATTTTCTGACAATATTCACCATACTTCCATGTGCAATAAAAGCAACGTTATTTCGTCATTCGTTATTTCAACACAAAGTGAGGGTCGTATTAGCTTGGCGAATATCTGTGAAGTGAACGCGTGGTATAAAGCACGGCTAAGAAATATTTACACATATTGGTTGCGAATTCGCCGCGTTATACCTATGTATATGTACATGTGTGTGTGTGTGTGTGTGCGTGTACGTGTGTGTATATATATATATATATATATCACGCTTCAATGTTTTGCACGCGTATTTCGCAATTTGTACCGATTGGATTTTACCTGCAACGCAGGCGCCTTCTTTGTCGCTGTAATTCATACCGTCTCTCGTACAAACCGCGTGCAAAAGCAATCCGTACAAACGCGGTTGTCCGTTGAATAAAATAAATAGAACATCGTCAAGCCAAGCTGTATACGGGATGTGCCGTAAACCGATCGCGTCAGCGTGTCGATGGGCAATATTTACGATCCCCTGGACTAGTGGCTTTCCTATACCGAAGAGAAGCGAGAACCGCCTTGTCGCTCTTACCCTAGGGGCCCTCGTCACGTCTCTACCCGGGACTTTCTCCTCTCCTCTCCTCTCCTCTCTCCTATCCTCATCCGGATACGCGCGCACGTGCAAATAGCACGAGGAGTAACCTACAAATATTCGCCGGATAGCGTACACTGACGCGTGTACGCTAGTGTTCGTCGTTTAAATATCACCGCGCGCACTCCAATAAAGCCCAGCGGGGATTTTCGGACGGAAACGCTTAGAGCATCTCGCGCGCGCAAAACGCGATTCACCGCCATCACACCGCCGGGGAATCGGCCCTTTCATTCTGGATCTCGTTAGTACGATTGTAAACAAAATCTCGACCGTAAACAAACGCGTGGAATTACAAGCGCGTGGTGTCGGTAAACGCTAAACGTTGCCGTCGCCGCGGCGAGACCATTGGCGATTCCGTTTAATGTGTCGCACCGCGCGGTTTCCACGTTAAAAATAGCGAGGTGCACGGTAAACTGTGTTTGCCCGCTGCGCCGCGATCGCGGCTGTTCAGATCTAGGGGATAACCCGATAATCTATAGACCACCATAAATATTTCTCTGGTGTTGCGCGTATATTTGCGAAAGAACCTAACGCGCTAACGAGATCGTTGCACGGTCGTCTCGGACGAATTATTTCGGCGGTTAAATCTTTCGAGTACTCTTTCTCTCTCTCTTTCTCTCTCTTTACGTGGAACGTTCCCGGAAGAAATGTCTCGCGCCCTTACGAATTTATTCTACCATACATTTTCTTTCGTTGTGCGTCAACGTCAATATTGCGGTCGACTCCATGTTTATTAAACAAAAATATATATATCCTCGTATATATAAATGGTTTTATATCTGAAAATAAAACGCTGCAGTAATTGCGTTATAAAATTGATAGAAATATAGACTTTTATAAATATTGACACATGTTTTTGCAATTGTTTAGTTCAAACTTGAAGGACAATTATAAGCTTCAATAATAATATGTATTTTATAAAAAAATAATTTTTTATATGTTATATACCATATTGATTATAAATAATAAAACTTTAACTCTCTATTCATAGAAAAAAAGTAAATATTAAGTATCGCTATATTTAGATCCAAAATGAAATATTTTAAAAGTTGAGAATTACGTTGTAAACAATTACAAAATGTATATCCTGACGTTTAAGACAATAAAACGATTTTAAAATCACCACTTTTGCTTATCGCTTTCTCGTATCAAACCCCTCAGTCCTATGTATACGTACATCGCGCACGCTACAGTGAACGACGATTCGTGCACGTATGCAGATTTGAGTGCATCTATTGAAGGATTTGAGGCAGAGCATCAAAGCCGCGTGGCGATAATTTTGCGCGCCGCGTAGCGCAATTATCAGCGTCGGCGAAATACGTGACGCTAATGGTTATAATCCTGTTGTCGCTACGTTTGACAGTCACGTCAGTCACGCGTAACATAGCCCTAATTCCATGATGTGCACAGCCCGCTGTGTGACACGTACAAATGCCTCACACAAATGGCACAGATGCATATAGTGTTAGAAGGGTATTTAAACGCGCTGGTGAACGGCTTTCGGACTTTTCGATCAAACGGATTCTAGCGATACTTTTATAAAGCGTCGAATTTTTCATTAAATCGGACCCTGGCTTAATCAGCACCGTTTCAACTGTTCGTTTTTCTGTTAAACGTTATTTTGAAGAAAGTCACTAATTAACATTGTTTTTTTTTTATAATTAAACCTCTGCAACAGTTTAGGATTAATAGAAGATTGTACGTTGTGCGTGATTAATACATATTCGATGTTCGCGCCCGCATGTTAATTAATTATTATTCAATAATATCTGATTAATTGTATTATTATATTATTAGTGTAAAATATCAATTATAAAGATATCTCATTCAAGTAACGATCGAGGTAATTCTGTTTGAGTGTTACATTAATTATTATTGTACAATTGTAGAATAATAACTGTAGAATCAAAATTATGATTATTAATTATCAATAATACGTGTCATAAAATCATTAAAAATAATTTCCATCCCCATCTTCGTAATGCGCTCGGATGTTAAATGCGAGAGAGAGAGAGAGAGAGAGAGTCTTTTAATTATCAATGATCCATAAACTCACACCTGCTTCCTCGATGTATGGTGCACGCCCTTATTCGCGCTCGTGACAAAAAAAAAAGAATAATGCTTCACTAAATGACCATGGAATAAAAATATTTGTTCATCATCGTTACTTAAGAACGCGGCTTGAACGTCAATTTTTTCTGGGGTGGATTCCGAGATAAACACCTTACGCCCGAGATCGTATCTCATAATTAATTGAAGGAACTTTCGTATACTTTTTGCTTTTTCCTTATGCGTACATATATCCGATGATGTAGAGCGTCCGGATGACTTTGTGAAATATCGCGCTTTTAACGAATCGCGTGCACACCGGCCCGCCGCCGGTGGGATTACGGACGCCGTCCGTTAAATTAACCCGTCGTTACGGATTGTTAATGAACGCGATGGATCTCCGGGAAAGAGAACGCGCGAAACTCCAGAACGATTAACGAAAACATAAAATCCGTGCGACTGCTGCTGTCTCACCCACACGGCAGGCACAGGCACGGCCAGCACAATTACCGATATCGAACGTGCACCTACTGCGGCGCTAATCGCTTCGGTCCAACTGTCGCAACGTTTGACTGACAGGTGGTAGTTCCGCCGTTATTCCTTGGCACGTAGCCGGTGCAGCCACTGGCAGCAATTGCAATACATACGAGGTTAATCCGCAAAACGTGTTTAAGTTTTAAAATTACTTTTCAAGGTGTTGTCAATGAATAATAGATTAAATGAAATACAATTAAAGATGTATTAAAGTATAAAAAAGAATGAAAGAATGGCCGGTATGAAATAATCTGTTTATAATTTTGCAAGTTTTTTTCTAAAAGCAAAATTTTTAGCAGCAAAACCGTGTTTAATTGTTAATGTGTACAGTTAAAATTATAGAATGTATTAATATATTGTATTAATATATTGTATATACAAAGTTAAATTCATAATGTTTATGAATATTATACCTAATTTAAGTTATTTTTAATCATTTCTGTAAATCAGTACTATTCCTATTTACATCGTTAATTTAATTAAAACAGTAGAATAAAATAATTTAACTCACGAAAATGTATTAAAGACTCAAATTTGGTTTATTATTTATTAAATGCGTACGTTAATAGAATATTGTTTACTTTAAAACTAACCACAGAAATAGTTTGATTTATATTTTGCTACGGAAGTAAAAATAATAAAATATTATTTTTAACTCAAGGGATTGGGTTACCATTACTCCTATAATATCTAACAATGATTTATAGTTTGATTTTTATGTTTTTTAACGTGAAAAAATAATTAAATTAAAAACAAAATAGCTGAAAGAAACGAGAAGTAATTGGAAATAGTGTATACAAAATATAGAGTAAATGTGCTGTATGCGTTTTACCCTACTATTTTTATATCACCTAAAACCGCAAGTTGATTAGAGATAAGTTAAGTTAGACATGGTCGGAAAAGTTGCTCGCTTTATAAAGAGAGTTCTAAACTGACCCACCCTAACTTAATTAGTTTTAGAAGTTATAGAATGAGAGGTAGACCAACGAAGTTGAACACTTTCACGTAAAATAGTTTTCCATGTAACGACCACGTTCACGTTCTTTCATGCATTTAATTAATTAAAGCTCTATATTGAATATATGTACCTAAATATTATACATAAATAAGAGAGCGCATTTGATTATAATACTTCCAAAAAGCCATCGTCATATTTATTACTCAAGATGGTATATTTGTCGACACAACAATTTTTTGTAAAGCGTATTCGTGCGCACAACTTAAACTGCTGAATCATGAATATATACGCCACGTAGGAAAGAGCGAATTTATCGCATAAAATCGGCGAATTACCGTTAATCAAAGCGTTTGATTTTTGCTTTAAATGAACGAAACGAAATGAAAAAGGTACGCATTTTTCAGAATGGAAAAGCGAAGGGGAGAGATATATTCATGCGGTGGCAATAATCGCCTCGGCATTTTCCAACGAGCGTCGATGGCCGGCGCGAAATAAAATCAAAAAAAGAACGAAATACATAGAGGAAGAGAAAAGCGCGAAATTTCAATGCGCACAAAAGTCGCAAATTACTTTCCGGCCATTACCGGAGTCCATTCACGCTTTCTCTCGCAGTCGCTGCCATACGCATACATGTCTCTCGATGTGCGGATGATTCCTTCGGCCGATAGGGCCACGGTAATTACAAAGCCACTGCGGAGGCCGCAGCAGCGGAGGACGTTGCACGATGCCGCTGGCGATGGCAACGACTACGACTACGACGACGACGACGACGACGACGACGACGACGACGACGACGACGCCGGCGCCGGCGGGGCCACGGCGCATCGCTGTGATGCACAGGAGTCTTACGCGCGCGTATCTGGTATTGGTTTTCGATGTGATCGAAACGAGTCTAACAGGTAGATCTGTCTCTTTCTCTCTTTTTCTCTCTTTTCCTCTTTCTCTTTCTCTCATTCTCTCGGCGACGCATCCCCGCGATATGGGGAAGACGCGCCAGCAGTGAGGAGGGAAGCTGTATCGATTGGAGGCTTTGCGCCGGGAGAGAGCCCGTCGACCGATCCCCCTGCCTGGCCCCCGACGACCCTCTTCCACAACCCCGACGGGGGTTGCCCCGCGCGTGCGGTGCGACGCAGTGGATTTTACTCCACGTGTTCCATCGGTGATAAGCACGAAGCCGCGTTCCGTCGGCCTCTAACTCCGAATAGGCACTCCGGGGCAGTGCTCTAGCAGATTTGGAGATTGCGCTTGATTTGATCGTATTGCCGTGTGCGCACGATACCAGAGAGAGAAAGAGAGAGGGAGGGAGGGAGGGAGAAAGAGCGAGAGAGAGAGAGAGGCTCAGATCGGCGCGGCAATTTGCGATGGGATTTCGATGCACCGTACTCTGCAAATCCCATAGCGTCGGTCTGATGTGTTTTATGCGTGAGTGTTATTTACCCGCCGCGGCCTATAATGGAATTGATCTCGCGAACGCTGCGTTGTATGTACTACGTCGAGTGCGTCCACGCTGAAAAAATCTTGTTCCTATCGCACATGTTGTACACTCGGGGTGCATTCAGATATGAATGGCCTGTTTGAGAGAGACGGTTTGAATCGGTCTGGGATCAATTAAAATCAATTAAATCAATCTATTTTTCATGGACATTTAAATATTTGATTTAAATGTATCTGAACATAGGATTTTAATCCAGAATATTAATTCAAAATTTAGTTACGAAGATGTTTATATGGAAAGAACAATTTGCTAAAATATTTAAAAATTTAAATGAATATAAATCTGAAAATAATTTTTTATTATCAAAATAATTACGTAAATATCTCAAGTATGATTAGTAATGTTGCAAAAAGTTTTTACATTCTAGCAATCAAATTGATTGGATGATAATTATTTTGATGTAAGGATAAAATAAAAAAGTTGTGACAAATAATAATATTTTTTAAAGACGTTCCTTAAAAATAAAACAGTATCTATAATTACAAAAAATATATTTCTAGCAATAAACATCGGTGTTCCGAACATATAGTGTTGAAAAAAGTAATTGGCTAACATTTTTTCGCTTTATGTTTAACTTGCAGATTTTTATCTAAAATCCAATTGGATTGTACATATGTCTCGGAATGAATGTAAACTCATAAAAATGGGACTTATTCGCTTCGAGAGTAATCCAAAGCGTTTCGGTCAAAGACAGATTAAAAATCGGCATCGTGCAAATGCACGTCGCGTATTCCGGTATTAATGTCGTATTACCTCGTTACAGCGGCACGTTGATAACGATTATTTACGTTTACGGTACACCGGTGTACGTCGCGCGCTTGGCGCGCCCGAATTTACGGCCTTTAGTCCCCGCGTCGTATCAGCGGATTTGCACAGATTTACCGCCCGCCAAGATTTAGCCAAATTGAGTCCCTTTCCAGTACTTCCTACGGAATATAACGTTTTGCTTGGCGGAGCGAAAAGGATACATTGGCATGCTGTATGTACATATCAGACTATATTAATCATTTATCTAAATGGGCAATCTTTCAGCATATCATTCTTTCATATAAAATAATTTATTATTATTTACTTATTAGAAATTTATTTTATTTAAATAAGATAAATTTATATTAAAATATTAAATCTGTCATTTATGTCACATCAGTAAATATATAAATTATTTTATAACTTAAATCTGTGTACAAATGTGTATATATATATATATATATTATTAAACTGCACTAAAAAAAACGATTGGTTGCTGCAACAATATAGATAGTAAAATATGGTATAGCATTTTTATATGATTGCAGCAATCAGTTTTTGTTTGTAGCAGCAAATTTTTAGTTGCGTTAGCCTATCGAAATCATATACTGACATTACGTATAGGCTAACGGAATTAAAAATTTACTGCTACAAAATATTTTATATTGTATTTTTTATATTGTACATTTTACTAAATTGTTCTAAATTGTTGCAGCAACTAATCTTTTCTTTCAGTGTATATATTAATAAATAAATTATTTTAATCGTAAAATATACTGCTAATTTTCATTTAATTAAGATTTGGTTTGTAATTAATTGCTAATGTATTTATATATTAAATTCTTTATATGTATATATATATTTCAATACAAGATATACATATATACATGATATTACCCAGCTTGCGAATATACAAATATCTAAAGGCATCTCTAGTTTCATAGTATATCTGAAAATAACTGAGATTCAATATTGCGGATGGAATATCTGAAAACTGACATCTTCATGACTTTGCTCAAAGATAAATCAAAGGTTGCGTCTACCGTAGTAGAACGCTGTCCATCCCTATAATGCGGTATCGACATTCGATGGCGCAGCGAAACTTCTCACAGTAATACCATTAACGTAATGTCGTCGTATCTAATACGAATGCGCGTCACTCTCTGTCGAATTTCTCCTATCTGCTTGTCGGCGATCGCTTTATTTAAATACTGAAAGTAACCCAATTCTGTCAGATTAGAGAGACCCATTCCGATTTATTGCAAATTCCATCAACATTTATCGCACGTATGAATAAAATACATTCGTGACTCGCAAGTTCATAAACGTAATTCGAGAAAAATTTATTAAAAATTTATAGTTTGAAAAAAGATTAATTCTTTCATTTTTTTTTATATGTACAAATTATCATAAAAACTCTCAAAAATATTAAGAGCTTGTATTTATATTCTATTTAATGTTTAAAATGTTTATTCTATTTAGATATCTAATATGAGAGAGAAGAATCAACTCGACGTAATCATAGAATGAAAATCAGATAACCGCACCTAACGCGGATCAAACATGATTGTTTGATTTGATCAATATACAGAACGCATTCGTCTGTCATAGACTAGCAATTTGGCCACATTGAACGCCGAATGTGCGATATGAATACCCAACATTATCAAGAGGGATGCATATAACTCTCCATATCTATGTATCGTGAATATTATATTTAACTTATTATGAAAACATAATGATGAGAAAAATAACATAAAATAAGTATAATCTCTCGATAGTAAAGTAGCGATATTTTATTTTATAAACTTTTTATAAATTGTAAGTAAGTAATAATTTAATTTTTCACACAAATTTTAATTTTTTTAAATATATCTTTATAAATATGTTTTAAATATAAATTTCTTTTTAATATATCTTGTATAAATTTTTAAGATATTGTGAAATATGCATGTAAACAAGTAATAAACAAGAGAAATCGTAGCCATAAAGTTACTCGCGCATTTAGCGATACTATTAAGGATAGAAGTAACGACATCAGAAATCATCGGTTATCATGTTCCATTTCTAAACGATGAACAGAGCGACTGCTATTACTAGCACGAAATTATAGCCAATGCCTGTTCTGGCTGAAGCATTACGAGCTCACGCATATTTTAAGATTATCTCACGTTGCGCATAGTAACTGCAACTTTCCAAGTCTCGCCTAGATATACGCGGGACGATAGGCTTATCCGCTTGTGAATAAATTCAGCTATGAGGGGTATCGACGTGCGCTTCCCGTCGTAACGCACCACCGATGAAAGATTCATGAAAAACACCGTGCGACGTGTAATATAACTTATTTATCGCCCGCAAAACTGTACGCAGTAGGTAGCTACGCCACGATGCCTCAGGACTGAATTTCCGCGTGAGCTCCATACGCGACGCCGCACATCCATCAAGTGACGAAGCCGCTGGCAACGGCCTGATTTTCCAAGCTTCCACCGTTATATTAAACTGAGGAAACGTGGACTCTTTATTATCTCATGGAAAAATAAGGGGCTCGATAATGGTACTGTGAGATGCGAGCTGAGTCGACGCGCGTTTCATTCCGTTTGTTTAGAAACGAGAATGGCTTCACGGTTTCCTTAGTAGGAATATTTTACCAGCATGCTTCTATCACGCGAAGGAAAAAGGTTGGGAATACCTCGTACTGGGAAAATACACGTGAAATTTGTGAAACTTGCCTTTAAACGCTTCGAAGCTTCATGAATGTAATATTGTCTGTTTAACATGTAATACGTATAATTACGTGCATAAATTACAATCAGAAATTATAAAATATAATCTCTAAGTTTTGTGAAATGAAATCTCACTCGAAGAGACTGAAAATTTAGTTTATTTTGAAAAAAGAGTGAAAATATGGCTACTCTTGTTCAAGAGATTCACTCTTTTAAAATGAAATTCACTCCAAAAGAGTGAAATCTCAATCCTCTTTTTTGGAGAGTAATACGTAATACTAGGATAGATGGAACCTCACTCCAAAAAAGTCTTGAACAAAAGTGGCCATATTTTCACTCTTTTTTCAAGACAGGCTAAATTTTCAGTCTCTTCGGGATTTCACTCTACGAAATTTAAAGAGTATATTAAATATATCGAAATATATTACAAACAGTAGAGGCTAATTTTATTAACCACATATGTTGCAATTTGCATTTTAAATAATGTATTTTAAAAGGTAATGATGCTTGCATACATATATATGCGATTGAATAACAAAATTGGAAAAAGCTTCATAAAAACATCGCGAGAGATTCATCTAAGTGAGTTTACGCGTAAGAGAGACCCCCCAATTACTCTTCGCTTCTATACACGACTACTATCATCTATCATCTACACATTAATTAGCATATGTGCATCAGTAATTAGCCGTGGGTACCAATCAACTCAGCTAATTAACTGCAGCCATGCACGCACAGGGATTTATGGTGCAGAAATGCAAGGTGATGGTGGCGCATGAATGTTTCTGCGTGTCATCCGTGAAAATTCACGCGTTTCTGCGGGGAATATCAAAATGCGTTTATAATTCAGCGAAATTTTTTGCTTCACTCATAGTCCATCTTTTATTCATGACAATTTAATCAGATATCTTTAATAAAAATTTCAGTTTTTAAAATATTCAAGATTAAGTACTTTTATATTAGATTAAATCTAATTCTGTTTAAACAGAAGAGTTTACTTTGAATTAATTGAGATAAATAAAGTTTTAGAGATTATCTATTTATGAAAGATTAGCATTAAAGTTTAATTTGGCAAACAGTGGAAGTCAGTCGTTTACACTTAAAAATTGATAACTCTGTATAGGAAAAAAATTGTCTCGAAATTAGCCAAATTGCATCGAAATAAACGTACTAATTAGCGATTATTTTGTGCAGTACATACATAGATTCTGTGCACTCACGCACTGTCGCTCGTGTTAACGAGTGTTAAGCTCGAGCGAATATTCGACGAACCGCATGGCGAGCGCGAATTCATGGACGGTGGCGAGAGAAGGGCGCGCGATTATGCCTAAATATTTGCCAGGACAAATACAAATAGGACGCGATAATGGCGCCATCCGAATGTCTTTAACCGGCTCATAAACGCTAGCTAACGGGCCGCGTTAACTTTTACGTCATGACATTATGCTAATCCGCCCGTCGGCATTTTACCGTTATTACCTTAGAGAACGAAGTGCGTTCCCACGTAACGTAATTAACAGCGACCGGCTATTTATCCGACCGTTATGGCACTGGGCGATAAATAACGCGACGTTACCGGCCCTTGCGGATCGATATACATGTGTGTACGAGCGCATATGCTGCCGCCCCATATGCCGTCACGTTCGCAAAATTTCACGCTACGCCCGCCCGCATGCAGATTTTGATTTACGTGCGCGTATCATTTTGCTCTCTGGATTGTTGATAATAGACGGAACGCTTGGAAGCCTCTTAATTTATCGGTCGTTGAACGCCGGACCGACATGTGTATATGGACATGCATATATTCGGACGAGTGCGTATAATGTGTGTATCATTGTTATATATTTTTTTTTGGCAACGACGCCAAAAAATATCGTGGGGATAACGGGGAACAAACGATAATCTTTTTACGTGTTCCAATTCGATGGAAAAATACAAAATAACTACCGTTCAAAATTATGACATATAAATATAACAATGCTTGCATTGTTTCCTAAATGACGTAACGATATACGGTGCTGTTATATTTTTCATTGACATTGTTTGTTACAATTAAATGGAAATTCTTTACTATCTTACATTTTGCAAAATATAATAGACTAGTAAATAATATTGAGATCTATTATAAAAAGCTAATCATTGATCAAGGTGATAACTTTACGATTTCTTCGTTATAACTTGAGATTATATGTTCTCTCTTTGTAATTAAAAGAAGCGTCAATTACAGTTAGATATTAGAATAATAGATATTTCTATACTATGTATTTTAAATATGCATATTTACATTGGAAAATTTGTATTAAATTTAACACAAGATTAATATATTAGAAGATATAGAAAAATTATACTGACACAATCGTTTGTAAACAAACCAGCATAAAAGCATTGTTTTCAATAAAATTAACATTTATAATATATTAAATTAATATATATTTTGTTCATTTATTTTAGAATTTACATTTTAAAACTTATTATTTTTATGTTTCTATTTGTTCACAAATTGTGTTATTTTGACACTAAGAAGTGTTGAACATTAATTTAACACAAAACTATTTAAATAACGTAATCACATTTTGTTAAATTAACATTTGAATATTAAAAAATTTGACACTAAAATATTAATAAGGACTTAAGTGGACTGTTTCCAACACATATACGAAATGTTTTTTACTATGTATCAAATGTATGACGGCGCATAAATTATTTTCGGATGTGTACAACACAATAAAACCGAAATAATAATTTCACAAATTTTAAATTTGCTCATCAATTTTATGCTATGTAAAGAACTTAGGTACACGTCCAGCTTCGAATCCTGACTGAAGTCATACTTTTTGTAACTTAACTTCTTTACAAGTAAGATACCAATAGCCATCAAATTGACAATCAAATTTCATTTGTGAAATTATTTGACACGGTGATATATATCTGAAATAAATTTATTATTTGATGAAATAAATTTAAAATACATATAGAAATATTATTCCATTCTAACTTTGAGCGTAACTGGCGCTACTCTCACTTAGTTTTGATGTATTCATATAAAGCGATCCTGTCTTAAACTTAATATTCTCTCTTTGTGTTATGTATATTCACAACGTTACTTCTTCGCTGAATCACTGAAAATTTATCTTCTTAATCAAATTTAATAACCTAGCTGCTTGTAGTTTATCTACACATTCCGTATGTATAAATAACTGTATTACATTAATAATTAACTCTCTCGTTAATTAATACATACGTCAAATATTATAAAATTTAAAGATACTTCTTTATTAATTATATGAAGAGAAAATTTTAGAAACAACTAAACACTACATTTTTAAACCTATAACAATAGCATATGAAAAAAATTAAATTTCAATTAATATTATATACAAAATAAATTAAAGTATTGTATTATATTTTCGCGTTAAAGTCAGTTACTGATGCACATCTAAAATCCATTTAATTAATGAGATAAACAATAAAATATATAATAATATATTTTATAAACAATAAAATATAAATCAGAAAACTACGTAATATAAGAAAATGCATTAATTATGTAGATGTTATCGCTACAAGATCAACAGTCGAAACCTGTGAGTATCTCTATGTTACGTGTACGGATTCCGATGATCCATCAGGCTGTATTAATCCGCTTATACAGGGCTCGCGCGCAAGTGACTTTTATGTTCTCCGTGAACCATAACATCGACTGCTCGTTATCTATCGGCGCGGTGCACTGAACATCCGATTAATTAGCCCGTGACAAGCACGCATACGTGGACGCGTCATTGCACGGCCAGCCGAGTGGCCGGGGCGCTAACAGGTAGCCGTAGTTCCATCGCGTCGCAAACGCGGAGACAACAATGCTTGCGAGCTTGAGATCTGCATCTCAAACGAGCTCGAAACGATCGTTAGGCCGTTACACTCGCGAACGGAAGGATGATGCGAAGAGGTGGAGGAGAAGGAAGAAGAGGAGAGACGCAGAAAAGGGCCCGCAGGGCGAAGACGAGGACGAGGACGAGGACGAGGACGAGGGCGAGGGCGAGGACGAAAGCATCGAAAGCGATAAGGCTGCATGCGCCGCACCCGTGGCCTTTAACGAGCATTCGGCCTCAGCCGCTCTCGGCCGGTCCATTCGATGAGTACCTACTACTACGTACTCGTTACTCTATCCCCTTCCGCGTATCCCCTTTCGGTGATTCAGAATATTGACAAGGACCCCGAGAGAGCGAGAAGGAGAGAGACAGAGAGAAGAAGAGGGAGAGAGAGAGAGAGAGAAAGAGAGAGACAGAGAGAATAAGTCGATCCCTTGATGTACACTAATGGCGTCCCTGGCTTCGGGATATACGACGAGCAAGGGGACGGAATCGTATATATGTATTCGCTGGAACAAATGTCGGAGAAAACCGTCCTCTTTCGACGGACTTTCATCCTTTTTGACGGCTCGGTACCTCATGTTATATCTTGTGCTTGCTCTCAAAGCGAATCTGCACATCTACAACAAATCCATTCTCTTCTCTTATCTGTTTTCGCTACGTAAACGCGGTAAAACATTTATATAAATAATCTTTTTTTTTTAAATTATCAAAATTGTCTTCCAAAATATATATTAGAATAAATAATCTATTTTCTATATGCAACTACGATTACAAGTTATACAATTGCGTATATTATTTGATCAAGCATATTCCGCAAGGCAGTTACATTATAATGCAATATAGGATACTCTATCGTATCTTTTTTATGATTTTTTGCGATATCTCCGTGCACGGTTGTTTTGTATCAAATACAGATGTATTTATTTCCCGATATAACTTTGTAGAGATATGAATAGCAAACCAGTCGGAAATAAAGGTGTCTCTCGCAATACGGATCGATAGAGTCAGTAGAAAGATGTACGAAATATGTACAAGGTGTCCGAAATATCGTACGCTTTTTCGGAACATACTATTGCAAATGCTGAATTGCTTGAAACTGATAGATATTGCTATTAATCATTCTCGCAACACACATGTAGCAGATGTATATTTTTATTTATCGTAAATCTTACACTATTTATATAATAGATATGTATTTGAAATATTTTTATTAAAACATAGTATTTGCAAGTGTATTTTATATTTTGTATTTCAGCGGAGCCCCCAAAGTATTACATATTTTGTAATTAAAATCGGAAGATTGAAAGTTTCTTGTACTTTCAAATAATAAGGTTGATTGTCAATCTTAGTATTTAAAATACAAAATACAAAATATTTTTATGTGCTCTACTAAAATACAAAATACAAAATACAATTGTCTTACAAATTCTTTCAAATAAAAGTATTTCAAATATATGCCCAACCCTGATTCTCGTGTATAACAATGGATTAATAATGTAACTATTTTATGTAATTCCAAAAAGAAACTGAGCTCTCTTATAAATTATCTTCTGGTTACGCAGCATTTTAATTATTAGCATTGAGAGAATGAAAATATTTAATAAATTAAGCCACAGGCTTATATCAAATAATCTTCTGTGGATTATATACATCAAACATGAGAACATAGACACAAAGTGAATCATCATATTACGCAGATGTAATCTTTTATTCTTTGTAATTAACAAGACAATGGTTTTTATTATATATTATATAGTAGCAATTCACATCACCACTAAATGCTTTCTACATACATATGTATCAAGAAATATGCATACATATCAAGAAATTAAAATTTATGACACGTTGAAGATAAAGTGGACAAATTCAATTTTCTTGAGCTACAGTCTCCCGTCGTTCTGCATCTGTGCGTCCGCGCACGTGGACAGCTTTTTAATCTTATAAGTGGAAAAAAGCCCCCTCATCTTAACGGCTCATAAAATAACCTGAGATTCTTGAGAGAGCTTCGAGCCAATCCATAATCCGGAACGCACGCACGCCGAAGGCAAGGTATGGTGTATCACGTCAGAATGCGTGCAAGAAAATGAATCGCCGCACGCGAAGTCACCTAATGTCCGCAGCTTATATTGTCGTATATGGAGCACGCGAGCAGATAAACTAATGTAAAAGGTATCTTCAGAATTACATATTAACTTATCGCACGCAAAATTACGTACTATCATGGATTTATAACTGAAAGATTAATACTTTCATAAAAATGTCCTTTCAATCACAAAATCGAGAGATCTTAATATATATACGTACACATACTTTAATTTAATAAATTATAAACATGACAACGTATAATTATATTTTACGTATATTTTAAGTATAATTCAAAAAATGTTCAAGTATTATTAGCTATCAAAATAATTATTTTTTTTCATTTACATCTGTAATTAAGAGAATGTTTTCTGTAATTAGGGGGAAGCGACTTCCTCAATACATTTTCCTCTGTTAAATTAATAGAATAAAATTATTTTCTGGTACTCGCGCTATAATAAATGATAAATATAATAAATCGCAAAAGTAAAAAGTCTCATTAAATAGTTGACTTGGATGTATCGAAACAAATTTACGCCTAATCTAATACTACAATATACAAGCTACGGACATCATCACCCAAGCGACATGCATTCAAAGCAGTGAGGAAAAAAATGCATTTAATGCATTTCCATAATTCTGATCCCATTCACTTTGATGATCTCCTATCTTTTCCAGTTTATTCACTACTAATACTAATCCTCTTTATTACCAATTATTACCAGCCGGAAAATTTCCATGCGACCCGTTCCTCGCCTTTCTTTCTTTCACGCCAGCTTACAGCCACATTTACATTTTACGTTGAGGATTTTAAAGCGCAGCGGGAGGATTGCGCGCGCGTCGCGGGTTGCAAACACCAGCAGGGTGAGATGCGTCCAGGTCGCGCATTAAAAAATTCATTTTTGCCAACGAACGGCGTTAATCTGGTAAATTTCACGGTACCATGGACGGTTGACGAGAAATAGCGCTCGTTAGAAACACAATGGATTTTTGTGTCCTCTCGAGGGACTCGAGGGATGGGGCGAAAACGGGGGAATGGGAGGCAAGGGATGAGGGAAACGTATTCCTGTCGCACGTGTCGAGGGTTCGCGTAGGCGTGAGATGATGCATTTGACTTGAGTCGAGTACGCAACGCGGTCGATTGAACCCGCCGCTCGAACGAGGCAGGTAGTTTAAGTGCTGCATGTTAGCGCATGTTATACCTGTCACCTTACGTTTGTCATCGTTTCTTCACGTTAAAAGCCGGCACATTGTGCGCGCCGGATGTTATAATGGAAGGCGGGGCTCCTCGCAACGCGGAATGGAATCGACGCATATATTTGACAGAATTTTTACGTCGCGATAAAATTCGTGATGTCCAGATATTAAAGTAATACTCGACGTTAAATCCTGTGTTGTACTACGTTCTCGAGTCTAAAGATTCGTAATAAAAAAATCATTTACCAGCAAAAGCTGGATTTGAGACAAAGGGGGCGAAACTAGAATCTGCTTCATTCGCATAAACATCAAATGTTAACAAACAGATTTATAAGTACTGTTAATTAAAAATGATGTACGAAAAAAATTTTTTTTTAATTGGATACATCTATATATAAATTTATATCATTATCTGGTGAAAGTACAAAACACAGCTAGTATATAGGACGGGAAACAAACGTCCATCCGTGATAATCCGTTGTGTCTTGTCGACGTTTTTTCTCAGTGAGTAGATAGAAAATTATATCGCAAGTCGACGTAGCCGAACGCCGTGTTCACGCGATAAATAAACGTCAGAATAGTATTAGGGGCATTACAAAGACACATTGAAATATATGAAGTGAAAAGCACCTAGGATCATTAAACAAAAACCGAGTTGCCGAGCAGCTTTTTAAGTTTCAATATGAAACGTGGGATGGATCTATTTTTCACCGCGTAAATCAATCGCATGAAGGATACAGTAGCTTCTCGAATCGAAAAAAAGTCTCGAAGACTCTCTCCATAGCGGATGTAATAAATTCTCTATTGACGTTGGCGTTGGGCGGCAAGGAAACGCGCCTCTCGAAGAAACACGAATTTTGTACCGCACAGCCTATCCGTCGTCGAGCTGCCTCTCTCGCGGTAGAGTCGCTCAAAAGAGCCAGAGTCCGCTCAATACGGATCGTCGGGACGGAAGTTTCCACGTCGAGAGGTCGCGGTTGAACGACAACGCGTCAGTGGCTCTCTAGAAAGCAACGATAGCGGTAATAGCAGCTAGGTTCTCTCAGTGGGCGGGTAACCATGATACGGAAACGAACGATAATGCACTTTGACTCTAGGAAGGACGACATCCTTATTTTTATCCATCCACGGCGCGAGATAAGATCTTTAAAGGAACCACGCGCCGTCTCTATGTATACAGAGACAACCGTCGAAGTGAAACCTTCCACTGAAGCCTGAGACACACGGTCGACCGGGCGCCGCAGTCAAGGGGCTCTTTCGGCAGCCCTGGCGAATAGAAGCGGTAAATTGTAGTGTGCGCGCATAATAGGATGGCCCTTTCCCGGACACGTGGTCGGCAGAATACTTTCTGGACACCTAACGAATTCCAGTTTCCTGCCACTCGCACGGAAACTTGTAAATCATTTAGACTCTTTCTTTTCCCAAGAATAATATCGCACTGTTATTTGCCTTAACTGTACTTGGTACAGCCTAAAAATTCCAAAAAATTGCTACTAAAATAACCAGTTTTAATATTGTAATATTATCTGAGAATATATATTGAGAATACATTGCTACAAATTCCTCATCTTAAAATTCCATAACTTTTCCCTGTGAATTCCAGATAAAATTTAATGATTTTCCCTGACTTGCAATAATATTTTGAAATCTTTTGTACTTGCCTCCTGATTTGGAAACCATTAAATATTTTGTGAACAAAGAAATTTAACATAGCAATGTAAATTACTATTAATTATTAATGCTGCTGACACTGTTTGCATTTAATTGTAATATTCCAAAATCGCGTAGGTGTGACATATGTACACACATCAAACTTCTTTATATCAAAAAGAAGAAACTAAGAATTTTTATTTTTCAGAAAATTTTGCAAAATTCCCTAAGTTTTCGACGATTTCTCTGATATTTCCCTTTCTAATTTCGTAGCAATTCTGTATTCCATGGAAAAATCTCTTTAGAATAAATGCTTATTAGAAATAAAATACTTCTTATTATAATTATTTCATTATTAGATATGTCTAATTTGAAACGTTATTTGTGCTGACGAGCATGTTAGGTTAAACAATTAGAAGTAATTTAGACGCAGCATCTAGATGAAACTTCTGAAGATTCATATTGTGCACGTGTCACGCTGAATGAAATATTAAAGGAAACCGCTCATTACATATATAAAGCGTCTGGTACAAATGATTTCAGTGTTATGAGAAATATGAACACTTTGCCTATACTTCATTCAAAGACGAATGCACTCGTCATCCGCAAACAACGACGTGTTTCGTCGCGCGCTGGTGTATTAATTATGCTGGAGTACTGCAAACGTAACTATGCTCGCGTACAATTGTTTACTTTGATTCCCACGAAGCTTAATTGGCTCGACGCGCATACCGTCTACCGTCGTAACAAAGACCGACGAGATTACATAAGAAATATTCGTCTCTTATATGAGCGACTAGAAAAATTTAATAAACGTAAAAATGTTGTATTAAAATTTTTTAGATAAAATAAGATTTTATTATTATTTACATCTAGCAAATATTCGCGCTGTAACTTTTGCATTCGATTAAAAAATTATTTAAGGTATAGCATATCAATATAAATTTTTGTATAAAGGTACGAATGTATTAATTGCAAATGTATTTATTATATATACTGTAGTATACCTGCAATATTTTGCGCTGAGTGATTTAATTTCACATTTCGTATATAATAAAATTATAATTACGTTTTTATATCAGCTATGCAATCGGAAACCGATAAACTGAAAATATAATAACACGGTCTAGTACTACATATCCGATAATTAGATGCAAAATATTTTAGGGAAATTCATTATAAAAATCAATTGGTAAGGTAAGAATATAGCTTGGAATATAGTTAATCTTTGATACTTTCAAAGGAATTTCTTTACTTCCTTTATACCGAATTCCACCGATCGTCGCAGACGTAAGCATGATTTATAAGCGGCACAGCCGTTGCAGCGGTCATTAATCCATCGCCGAATGCACGCGAGTAGCGGGTGTGTTTATCGACTTGCTGCCATCGGGGCAGTACGCAAAGGGTGAACCGGAATGGGGTGCGGAAAGAAGGCGGACTCACCCTTGAACGATGTAATTAATCGGCAATCTGTCAACGTAGTTCTCTTCGCGTGTTGGTTTATTTGTGTACGCCCGATAAAATCGGACAACGGCCACGAACAATTGCATTTATCGCTAAATCGACAAGAACACGTGAGTAAACAATAAATTTGCAATGAAGAAATTAATTGTTTGTTGGATTGGGAATTTTAATCGTCGAAATTTTAATCGTTCTCAAACTGTGTCGCATATTGAAATTTTATAAATTATTATCACGTAATTTTTGGAAGAACTTTCCGATTATAACAAAATTTCCGTTAATTATATATATCAAATTATATGTATCAAAATAGATTTTTTTAATTAATTATCATTGTATATATGTTTTTGCAAAATGTTTCCTAAAAAATCTATATTAAAAATGAAAATTTTGAATCTTCTTAATTTTTTTCCTTTACTTTATATATTTATTGTAATTTCAAGTTCATTTTTTTCTTACTTTATAATACTTAATTTTTTGGAATTTAATTTTTTGTAGGTAATAATAAAATATCGGACTGTATATATAAATAATGGCATAGCAAATTATTGTGGTCTTGAAAAACACACGGTTTAATGGCAGTTTTCACCGCATTCTTATTATTTAATACGGATGATGAATTAATGCGGCTGCAGGTAAAAATATTTCAGCCAAGCAATCAAGCGCTGAAATGGAGGTAATTAATGATCACGGACAGAAGCCGCTAATTAGAAAGGTAAGACAAAGGATAAGACTGATTTTTATGATTTATCGTTGTTGACGTGCAGAAGATTGAACGATTGTTGATTTTCTTAAATTACCGAGATGTATACGAACAAAGTAAAATGAAGAAAACATGAAACAATTTCAAGCTCGTAGAAACAGAAAGATACTATATTTAAAATAAGTTATTATATTGGCAACCTCTTTCCTTATTGCTCGAATATTTTCATTGTTATACAGATATAACGTCAATTAATCAAAAAATGACATGAATAAGCAAATAAAACTGTTTATAAAATAGCTTTCAAAGTATTAATAAAATCAGATGTATAAGAAAATAATAAAAACAATTACAATAGTTTTTCTTTATATCGAGAATATTAATAAACAACGTAATAAAAATATAATAAATCAAAATATAAAATCAAAATAGTAACTAAATAAATAATGAGATTGAATGAGTTCTTTTTCATAAAGCGTGTTCTTTTTGCTCGTAGTTCTTCTGTATTCTCGCATAAATGCATATATGAAGTATATTTCCATATCGATTAAACTCTTTTTATTTAATTTTCATATAACGCGAACCATGTCATAATAAAATTCTGCATCGAGTGTTTCTGATATTTAAAAACAGCAGAATGAAGCGAAACACAGGAAACGTTTTTTACCTGTTTGTCCATTCCCGTCTATGCTAGAACCTACATTTCTACAAGTCATTCCGATTCAAATTTCATGCATATGCGACTTTCGCCTCTAGGTGTAAAACAAATCGTAATTTCCGCGACACGTTGGAGCATGTGAAATATATCCGATGTATAAACGTCAAGGATGAAAACTATTTTTACACAAGTTACACGAATTCTTAAAGATCTGTGCCAATAAATTAATGTACAAGTCAACAAATTAAGTATATATATATATATATATATATATATATATACATAAAATTAATAAATATTTAAGAAATAATATATTATATAATATATTGAAGAATGTATTCTCTTAAATTGAGAACAAAGTATATTAATTTGAAAATTTTTTTTCTAACTTCGACACTTCTATAATATCGGATTATCTTAAGCGCTCTTAAACACCGACGTTGCACAGCATTACGTGGCGATTTCCGCAAACGGCATTTGCGAAATTGAGTTCGGCAAAGCCAAGGGAAGAAGTCGACATGGTCTATAAGCAAAATTGGCCGTTAGGAATTAGATCGCCGTTCAGAGGACCGCCAAGTACGCTGCTTGCCTTCATTGCGGGCGAAGAACCGCAACTGTAGAAAATCGGGGATTATGGCGCAAGAATATAAAATGCAGCAATCTGCGAATGCGCACTCTCGTCCGAACTAACGGCGTCCGTTAAGCCGGTCGCAAATCTAATCCAAATGAAGAGATATGGTTCAGATAGCTTCTTGATTCGTTATGCCGTCGTTACGCGCGCCGTTCCGCTGCATTTTAAATTCTTACGCTACGGACGAGACATAAAGGGAGCCTTATCCCCTTCCTTAGCCTTAACAAACTAGCTCGGACATAAACGGGAGCAGCATCTAAAGTCTCCCCCCTCCCTCCTCCCCTCAACGAATTTATAGGCGACGTCCACCTGCCTCATCAAGGGGCCAGACATAACGCACGAAAGTCTTAACCGCATCAGTTAGCTGCACACACACACTGTGTATGTGTGTGTGTCCTGGTTGTACCGAATACGGACTGCATGAGAATACGGACCACGCGCGTTCATCTTCTAAAGATACTCGCGCGCGCGCGACCGTACATGAATGTATGCATGAGCGCCGCGATCGGGACGTTTTCTACATCCGCGAATTCGGATACCTTTGTGTCACGGCTGAAATATTTGCCGAACACGTGTGCGTTGCGCGAGCGAGAGAGAGAGAGAGAGAGAGAGAGAGAGAGAGAGAGAGAGGGAGAGACACCTAAGGATATGAATAAAATATCGCCAGCGAGCGTACGCACGCGGGAATACGCAAAATATCGCGTTACGTAATGCTTAAAGCTTCGTCACGCGCAATCAGTCTACCGGATACGGTACGACTCTTTTCTTCGCGACAAGTGCGTGAAAGGTTCCTGTGTTTGCGGAATATGATTGAGAAATATATTCGTTTGAACTAATATTCGAATAACATTCGGCATTTTAACGGAAAATATTGTTCGTTCTTTTTTTCCCTATAAATATATTTCCGATAAATACGTTTTGCCTTTGTTAAGTCAGTTGGGAAAGTAAATGTCGATTTTCTCTCCTGATATAAATAATATTCGTTTTACTTTTGACACACATAAATCGATTAAGATTAGAGAAATGAAATCCCATTAGCTTCGGGTGACCAGCTTAATATTTTAAAGCATTAAAATTACTGCTCTCTTTTCCGATAAATAAAGTTTCAATTTCTAACTGAATATGATAATTAAAAATACATTTGTGTGTACCTAAATACTAATAGCAATATATAATGTATAAAATATATAAAAAAAATATTTACTTCTAAATATTTACTATCTAAATAATAATTATAATACAAATATTTATGTAATATACTAATAATATTAAATACTTATACTTACATAAATGCTAATAGCAATCATAGTTTTATTTTTACAGACAACACGCATAAAGAAAAAGATATTCACGTCTGTATATAACAGCAAGATAATGAAAAATGTTGATTGCATAAAAAATAAGAACGATGCATATATGCCTCCATTTACTTGATTCGATCCTATCCTTCTATAATGTATAAAGTAGGTACACATCAAGTTCCAAATTACGAAGGAAATACATGATATCGAGTCTTTCCCTCAAACGATGACGATAACTTATAAATTCTTAATTTATGATCGTATTACTATATCGTCTATTATATCTTTCATTATATCGTACTATATCATCTATTATATATAAAAAAGAGAAGGATGACTGACTTTCTCTTGTCAAGTTTAATTCGGTCGCGTTTTTTAAGTGAAAGTAGAGTCCATAAGTGACCTTGATCGGCTGGGTTAAGACACGTATGTGGTGTTCGACACATGGCACCCTTTGACTCTTTTGTCAAAGTTTTGACTGGCATATGCAGACGACATTGTTCTGGAATACAGGAACGGTCCATATAACTCCGGGGGAAAAATGGCCAGGTGATACGTTTGCAAAAATGCATCTGAAGGGAAGGGCGTGGCGTACAAAAAACTCCCGCCGGTTAATGAGAGGTGGAAATTAGATAATGAGAATGTACGTTTTTATGAAATGAAGAACGTCCGAACCTTTTATACTGCCATTCCTCCAACGTCCACATTATGAGATATTTTTGCATGGTAAGTTTCGCGATGAATTTTTACGTCACGTAACACAGAACAGCGAATTATTCCCTTACGTAAATATCTAAATGAAGTAAAATACATCTCCGTGAATATATTTCAGTTTTTAATTTCGTAATTATCACCGATTGGAAGTCTAGGAATTTTCGCGAATTAAGGTTTAAAGATGCGGACAAATAAAAAAAAAAGAGACTTGACAGAATTTTAGTTTAATGAATATTTACGAAAGTATTTTGTAATTAAAAAGTTGCAAACAAATGACGGACGTCTCTAAAATTTCCCCTAACGAATAACGTCTAAATTCGTGAAAAAGTATGTCATTAAAACTTAATGTGGCGCGAATGGGACACCTCCAGTGCAAATGTCGAAGCAACACGCGATAAAACACAATATTCGTTCCCTATAAAAAATTAAGGCCGTATGTAACCGTATCGGAGAGTGCCAACAGCGCGCCATAATTGCCTCGTATGGATTTTTCGCAATTTCACCTTGCACCTTGTGATTTTTATTGTATCGTGCTTTGCGTACTTTACGTGCGGATTTCCAGAGGGGTGCACGCATAGAACGCAGGTGCGGGCGCGCACTACTTGCGCATATTAAAAATTTACCTAACGAAGTGGACGCATTTTAATTTCCGGGCAGTGCACTCCGGTCGGCGAGATTAAAAATTTTCGAGCTCTCGCGCAACGGCGTGCGAAACGTGTCGTAATCGTACGAAAAAGAGAAATAAAAATAAAGTTGCGAGAAGGAGGGAGGGGAGGGGAAAGGGAAAATATAGGAACAAGAGGGAGAGAAAACACTGGTGATTCCAATAATGTCGCGTCACCGCACCGTGCCCGGCCGCGTGTTTACCGATTCGGAATCGCGACTTGGATACGTGCATGAATGCATTAGCCGTGCGAAATCGCGATGCGTATAACAAGAGTCCTCTCCAATGCATGCGATGAAAACCAACGACGACTCGTTTGAATATGCATGCGTTGTCGGTTGTGCAATATCCGAACGATTCCGGGTACAAGTACGACGAATAGTCGTATAACGGGTGGCTCGCGTAAAGCCTGCGATACGACCATGACATCGCGCGACCCCGGCAGTATGAGTCAATGATTCGAGTAAGTATGTATGCGTTTCGCGTACGAGTTTTATCGACGTCGTGCAGGATACGTGCGTTGTGGTGATTTCAACCGGGACCCGATACGGATACATCGTGCACGCAATATCGAGAGAGCTGCTGGCGTCGTTGGAGAAACGGCTATAATACGATTCGTATGCGATGAGCGAGATTGTGTAGTGAGAGGGAGGGGAGAGAGAAACGCGGAGTTCTTTCAAACTAGCGAGCGGAGACTCTTCCCCCCCCCCCTCCTCTCCTCCTCCCTCGACAACGAGGAAGCGCTGCTGTGGAAGAATCTGAAACGCGTACTGCGTGCGTTCGCATGCGGGAGGAAAGCGAGGAAAGGAGGGAAGGAGGGAAGGAAGCAAGAGTTCGTCAAATCCGCCAAGAGTATACATGCCGCTTGCAAAGTTTTGCCGTTCGTCTTCGCGAAACGACTGTTTACAGTAGGATAAAATCCCATACACGCAGCTGGATATCCGCCAAATGTCTTTATTACCGCAATATTGCGCCGGTGAGTCATACTGGGTGTCACACGGTGAACTTTTCCCGAATCGTAATCGCGAAAACGGCCACGGCCACGGCCGCGCGTATCAATGCGGACTTAATATTTCGTTGTATTTATCCTTCGCGAGATAAGAGGTAGGTATATACCGGAAAGGAACCGCGACGACACACCGCGGAACTTATGATGATGAAATACGCGCGGAAGTGCGGTGAGAGGGAGGTGAGGGGGAGGGAGAGCTTTAGCACTCGCATGCAGTCTTGATGCATTTCGAGGGTTGCGCACGATGCCGCAAACGATCGTGCGGTACGATGGTTTATATTTCATAAGGGCCAAAACCCTAGTACCGGTCGTCTACGCCGTACTTCACGTGTAGAATAGCGAAATTATCTGGTAACCTAAGCGCGTAGATAATAAATAGCGACGACGGCCCTTCGCCATTCGTCTATTTTATGGGGGATGAAGTTCCGCAAGCGCAGATTACATACAAAAGAGGTGGTGAATATAAAGTAGATCGATATATTCAACATAAGTTATATTGCAAATACGAAAATAATTACTTTTCTATCGATTAGTAAAGTTAGCGAGATAAAACCTTATACGAAAATAATGACTGTTTTTAGTATATGTATTGCATAGCAATACATATTGCTATTAGTTATATACGTGTATGCGACATAATTTTGTCAAAGATTTAGTTCGGGATAAACCGAATGTACAGCATTATGGCGCAATAATATATATGCAGACTAAGTGGTTTAGACGTAGAGGTTGCAATTACGGCTTATCACCGTCGTGCCATTCTATAAAGGACTATCATCATCGTATATCGCAACGTTCCCCAATCTGAACTAGCCTGACGATATTGACTTCGATAACACGGGCTGTCTCCTATAATCTTAGCTTATGCTAAACCACGGAGCCAGCATTAATCGGGTATCTTCAAAGTTATCACTTCGGATGGTAATTACCATTTACGAGAAGCGTTCACGTGCACACGACAGTGCTGTCACGCGTGTAGCACGTCAACGTACACTAGCCCCGTTCATACGGTTATCGAACGTTCAAGGATTACCAACTAATTATCGCGATGTACTCCGATGGTATTGACGGCGATGAATCAGGTATCGGCAACTTATTACTCGTCGCGGTAATGTTCTGTATTGATCCATCAGCTGTGCAAACCGCACGGCCTGTATTCGATGCGCAAAATCATGTTTACGCACACGCACACCAGTGCATACACACACGGGCATTAAATATGTATTTCAACGTCGTCCAGTGTTTGTCGATAAAATTGCTGGTTCATGAATGCCGGCGAATCACGCGTCGAAGCCTGATCGTGCGCGTATGGAGTATGGAGATGAGTAAATTTTCGGCGCATCGCAAACAATCACCGTGCGCGCCGCTAACTAGCAGAGGCATTCCTCAATCTCGCCAATTTCGCCGAGTTAGATTATACATATTACGAGAGAGATACGTACGTCATCACGATAATTGCAGTCAGTAATCGAATGAATTTTTTTTAAAAAAAAAACCTTTCTCTTATAAACATTTTCATCGCGGATGTTAAAGTCAATCCTATGATTGCGAGATATATTTTAGTTTATATCGAATTTCAGAAACGTATATAAAATAGTCTTTTTCTTGGAAAAGCTTAAATCTAGCTATATATAATTTATACCAGCACTTTTGTTACTTTAAAGATCCTTCAAGCTCGAAAAGTGCAAGTAAATAACGAAATTATTTCTCGCTCAATTGCTAGCTTTTTCTTTATCGTAAGCTTTATTCACCAGGATATTTATCAAAAGTTTTTACATAATGCAATGAGATATGAATAGGATTTATCGTTAGAAAGATGAAATAGTTTTAAACTTTTTTTAGAAAAATACGTTTCAGTAAATATCTAAATATATAGTTCGCGCTTGTATAGCCGGCCATATTTGCTTTTGTTGTTAAACGTGTTTTAGCTGGATTCTCTACCCCATATAATACATAACCGCCACAAAACAAACAGCGTTCACGAATATTACACTCATGAAAATTCATATGCTAATATTACTGCGGGTGGACTTAAGGATATCCACATATGAGAAAACTTAATTATAAAAATAAGACACATGTGCAAAAGTGTCGAATCAAAATGTAATCACAGCTAGAGATAGCCAATAATTAACAACGTAGTTTACAAGTTTTAAAATACTTCACTGCTATTGCTCTAATAATTAGAATAAATCAGCTTTAATCTTAATTAAAGAAATATTTTGTATAAAATTTTTCCGCTCTTGATTTTTTTCTATTGTCAAAAAAAAGGGAGAAGCCATTAGTCAAATTAATCGTCGAATTCATCCGACTCGAAATACACGAAATTATACTTCAATTGCAACATACTATACAACGAGAATGTATGTACAAAAACTTGTTGTCTTAACAATCTACAATTACGGCACGATAATTGAGGACGGGACTCATTGCGCAACAAACTTCGATTACGCGATCGATCGTACTTGTACGCTATAAAAAGAAACACTCGAACAATAATGCGTGTATATACTATATAGGGTACGGGAGATGAGATTGAAAACGCGATTGCAATAAAACTTTACGCCTGAAATCGTTATCGAGAACCTCATCGTTCGATCTCTCCATCTCTCTTGTAGGAAGCCAATTAAGAACAGGTGCCGACAGGTGCAAGCATTCCAAGAACTCGGAATACTCTCTCCCTTTCGGTCTTTCGGCGATATTATCTCTTTTTTTTTCTTTATACTAGACTTTTGTCTTCGGGACAATTAACAACTCAGCGGCTTTTATGATGCGTTTTATCGTCCGACTGACATTCAATGATCCATTCTACGAATGGTACGTACAAGATTCCATAATCCATGGATTAAGATACTTTTTCGACTGGGACACCGTTACCGCCACAAAACCGATCCATTCGCGCGTGCCAAATTCTAAATCCTTTAACTCCATTACGCGGCAAAGTGAATGGCTCTTACTATTTTTCTTGGCAACAATTTCCGCTGAACTCTCTTCTCCGGTCTGATAGGGAAGTTCATTCGGTACATACCTATATGTATCAACGGTAAATTGAGTTCGTCCTGCCTGCCGTATATTTTAAACGTCTGAGCGCATAACGAAATTCGCTTCAGTAAAATTATTAAATATGAATTCTCGACCACGATGGGAACAACGATGGTTGGAAAATCGTAACGATCTTTACGTCATTATCGCGTGCGTGGCGCGCTCGATGTATATCTTTCAATATAATTGAATAATAGTTGTTGCACCTGAACTAAATATAAATTTTAGATTAAAGTTACATAAGTCACATGGATAAAAATCACAAAGGGGTGCAAGTGTTTCTCCTAACACGGAATAAATTACTGAATTATAGATTAGCCGAGTATTATGCAAAATTTCGAAATTAAAATGCAAAATGGGTGAAGAAAGTATTTTTATGAATCATCAAGGATCACGTATAATGAGAGGTAATTTTACTTGCGCTACACCACCGATTTGTGTACGGCGAAAGACGAGCATTAGCCGTATATTTACTGGAACATTTACACTGCAATCGTATATGGTGCACCGGCAATGATTATTTAAGCACTTGCGCCACGTGCGGATACACAATAACCCATTTCGCAAGGTTTAATCTCACTCGTGCATTCTACGTGCAATACGCGGAATTATGCATGCCGTCGACGACGATACGACGATAACTGGGGGGAAGCCGTCTATTGCGAGGCGCGTAGACAAAGTCCGTGTCGAACAATGCGCTTTTGAAATATCGAACGACGCGGCGGTATCTATCAATCGTCGGGACGCCACGAGGCGTGTATGCAGCGTGTATTTGCTATAACGCAGCCGCGATGTACACACGTCGCCGTGATTTAATAACGGAGCGCACTCAACGAACGTCGCACCACGCACGCGGTATCACGCTCGCCCGATCTCGTCAGCGAAATACATTTCTCGAGCCGTCGTACGTCGCGTCGTCGCCGTTGGCTCAATTAAAAATGCGATTGCATTCTCGGATACTCATCGGACGATAAGACGGAATATGATAATTTTGTAGTTTTATCGGACGAATAAAAATAAAATTCAAAAATAAACTCGAGCTCGAAATAACTTTTGTGATTACCCCCCTTTACATATAGAATCGATCAATCATCTCTCTTTCTTTTCTCGAGTGGGAAAAGTACATTAAACAAAAAGAGAGCTACTATAAAGAAATAATTAATTTGTAAAACGCAGAAAAAAAATTTATTCATTCATCGTTATATACATGTATATTCGGATATCTGTACAAATTTTGTACGATTATTCGTTCAAAAAATTCATATTTATTAACTGGAACATAGAGAGAGAGAGAGAGAGAGAGAGAGAGAGAGAGAGACATTTTCCTAATTTTTAAATAATGTAATAGTTTAGAATAATTTTATATGTCTTACACTGAGAGAAAAATGATTGGTAACTATAATTATGGTTACTACTGCTATAATAAGAGTAACTATGTGTATAGCAACAAATGTATATAGGTGGCAACCTAAAATGATTGCAATTATATTATTATATGTTATTATAACTACAAAATAGTTGAAATTACCATAAAAATTATAGTCACCTGAATCATTCTCATAATAATTTCAACAATTTTATGGTTATAACTATTGCAGTCATTTTAAAGGTTGCCAACTATATACATTTGTTGCTAAAACTATACACATAGTTACTGTTATTATTATTATTATAGCAGTAATAATTATAATTATAATATATATATATATAGTTATAGTTACAAGTACCAAACATTTTTCTCTCAGGATACAATCTTAATTTTTACAATTTTATTCTATTCTTATTTTTTACAATTTTTATTCTATTCTATAATAAACTAATCTACTATAGTTAAGTTCAAGTATTGCAATTTTTTATATAGCTGAAAATTTTGAAACTTCTCTTAAAACTAATAACGAGAAACTTTAGTGGGTACCAATACTGTTAAATTCATAATGTCAAATTATATCTAATTTGAGTTTCAATCATTTCTAGGTCACCACCCAATATATTTCTATCCAATGTCATTAATTTGAAACAATGGAGTTAAATAATTAAACTCAGGAAAATATATTAAATTTGATTTAAATTTAGTTTAGTATGTACTAAATGTCATGCATACGTTAATATAAACGATGTTTACTTAAAAACTAATCGGAAATGGATTGTATATTGACACAGATGGAAGATAAGAATAACAAAACGTTATTTTTAACTCAAAGGATTGGATTACAATTGCTCTTTTCATCTAAGAGTGAAAACCCCATATGTTCTTTTAGCGTTACAAAAAATATATTTTTATTACAGGTTAAATATATCATGAGACAAAATGTGCCAATAACGCAACAATAAAAATTCTATCTTATAAACGTTATATATGTATATGTACCGCAAACATAGGTGACTTGGGACAGTGCAGGCAACTTGAGATAGCATACTTTTGTTAAATCCAGTCGTGATATCCATCCATGAGTCATTAAAGAAAATTTAAAATTTAAACTTTCTTTAACTACGATTGAATTTAATAAAAGTACATGCTGTCCCAAGTTACCTCACTGTAAGTCACTTTCCCAAGTCACTTACATTTACGGTAATTTATATACATACATGTTTTCATTGTTATATGCAATAATTAATTGTCAGATGATTGTACAATTAAATTCTAATCCTTTTGTTTGAAAAAAAACAATGGATCCGTGAAACTACAATATATTAATCAGTGAATCTGTGATGTTTCCATACTTTTTACATAATTCTTTGATCATATTAAACAAATATATATTTTTACATGGCTAAGTTTTTTCATAAATCCATTGCTTTCAGATTAAAAGATATCTTGACTCACCCACACGATGCGCAGCAGCAGAGTTATAATGTGATCTGTAAAATAAAAATATATTCAAAATATTATAAGCGTCCAAAATAATTACTATTTTAAAGAATAAATATTATATACTGCAAAGTTGCATACATCCAAGTATGCAAATACTAATAAAAAGTTACTTAAATATATGTACATATGTGGTTAGTTTTCATATAAAAATAGCACATTATATATTGCACACAAATATGAATTTATATATTTAAACGTATAGTACTGCCATTTTTGGAAACATGGAAAATTAAATACACATATTTTGAAGTCACTTTTTATGTATTTGGATTTACAATTTACGACTGAATCTTTTATTCATCCTTTTTTAGACATTTATTATTTGTTAGACATTTAGTAAATAAATTATTATATATATATTTATTAAATACAATTATACAATTTTCGTCAATATTCCGCAAATATCAAGATAATAACTAAAAAAATATAATGATTGGAATGAACTCTCTATATTTAAAATAACAATAATCAGTAAATGTTAAATGTAAGGCTAATGAGAGTCGGCGCGAAAGGAGTTGCGCACAATTACTGATTCGAAAAAATTATTTCTTCATAAAAATTGATGTCTTTATTTCATAATCTTGAACGTTTCAATTCCCTTTGAAATCATCCTCAATATTACAATTAAAATTCTTCGAAAATTCAGTCAAAAACGTTCACATGTCTCGAATATTTAAAATATTAGACGTACCTGACACACAGAACCATACAGACGTATAGAAATTATCTTTGTTACAAATATTCGAGACATGACATTATTTTATCAATAAAAATTATCACACAGTGAAATCAAAATTTCGAAACTTCGTGTTGTGTTCGAGAATCTACTACAGTTCTAAGAATCTAAGAGTGGAGAGACTCATCCTGGACGGATGACGTTCTTAAATGAATTTCGAAGAATTTTAATTGTAGTTAATATTGCTGAAACGTTCAAGATTACGAAATTAAGATAGTTTTTAATTAAGAAGTCATTTTTTCGAAACAATAATTGCTTCATTAACCTTGAAATAATAATTAAATTATAAACACACCTATGGTTGCTCTGCCGTCGCCCGATGCCACCCCGGGCCTCCTCCTCCTCTCAGCTTCCTTCGTCGCCATTCCTTCATGGCACTCACTCACAATTACCACATAATTATCAGACACGAAGACACTTTGCACTCCCGGAGCTAAACATATTCATTCGCTACGATTCCTCAATTTCAAAATACGACACTCGCGCCATATCTCTAATGATATACTTGAAGCATTAAATATATTTACTCTCACGGGAAGAATCTCTCTCTCTCTCTCTCTCTCTCTCTCTCTCTCTCTCTCACTCATTCACTCACTCACTCACTCACTCTCACACGCGCATTCGTTAACCCATTCAAATAAGTGACTCGATACTCGCATGCGACACTTTTCACGGCACTCCTCGACACGATACGGTTGGGATTATATTTCGCGAACGAAATAAACTCGCAATAATGAGGAAAACGCGCGCGAATGACACGATACGACACGACACGACACGACACGACACGACACGCTCAACGCCCGACTAGACTTGAACTCGCCTAGACTCGCGAAGTAATGCGACGATTACTGCCTAAAATGGCGGAGCGAAATTAATCGTGCCGCGTGCGGCCAACTTCACGCGTCACGGCGAGTTGCGCTTCTACCTACACTTTCGCGCAGCTTTTGCATTTTATATGATAAATATTATTTTCACCGATTGTTTTACCTTTAGAAATATCACCGTTTCGTATTACAGCGCAAATAAACGAACGTTGCTAAAAGAAAATTAGGAATAAATGTCGACGAAATGTATAATTGGCAAACCGATCGCTTTGTCGGTCGTCAGCGTCGAGGTCAACGCGAAACGAGATGGATTTTGAAACGAACATTTCGCGAAATACGCATTTATAATCTCCGCACGTTCGATCAATATATCCCGATACGACGTTACTTACGTTTATGGAAGCGTTTCACTTGGCGTTCACATGCTCGCGCACATTGTCCTTGTCTAACTTGTAAACAAGGTCAACCGTTGATTTCAAGCGTTGCGAGCGTCAAGCATTAAAACGCAGCCTATACATATCAATCAAATACGTCACGACATTCCTTGACTCGAAATCAATTTACTGTTTCGCATGAACGTTCCGTTGAATGGCTGAAAACTTTCGAGATTACGCCAGCAACTTTAGTCTGATACCACGCGAAATCAATGACTGCACGGAAAGAACGATTTTGCTGAAGCATCTAGAAATTTAGCAAGTACAAATCTAAAAATGATTTTGTTAAACCGTTAAAATAATTACATGAAAATCTCAAACGTGACGAGCAACGCTGCAAAAAATTTTCTAACAACCAGCTTGAGCGGTGTATATAATTATTTTGATAATCCAGTAAAATTATTTTCAGATCTGTATTTAACTTTTAGAGATTGTATGTGATTATTATGCCATTTTATCTATAAAATAATACAACTCAAAACGTATTGCCTTTGTCGAAGGTATTATTTGTGGGTTATTACCTATCAGGAACTGCAGAGTTCTTTTATTCGCTGAGATATACGATCCCGATCGATTTCTATTAGAAACTGCTTTGCGCTCCCGTTCGCGATCCAGGGGAGCTTCGCTCCCCCTCGCGAACCGACCAATAACGTGCGACCACGAGACCGCGGGGAGGGGAGACGATTACGGAAAAACCCAATTTCGAGTTTGGGAATTTTCCATTCGCGTCCCCTCCTAATATTACCATATTTGGGCACGCGGATCGCGGAATGTTCGAGATCGAGCAGGCACGATCAATCCCGTAACTATGGCAACGCAAACTAAGTTTATATATATATTACACTCCAGCGAAACTTTCCGTTCTTTCTGTGTATAATTTTGATTAAGTGAAGATCACGCGTTTCGATTTTATAAATGCAAATATTCTTAACAGTATCACGTATCAGTAAATGTCACACCAAAACGGTAATTCACAACCTTTATTTCCTATACAATTTCAAACAAATGAATACTTGCTTCGAGAAACAACCGCTGCCGCGATGCGTTTATGGAACAGTTAATCATAGGAATTAAACGAGTGTGCCGATAGTTGCTAATAGGAAACAATTGCGTTTACTCTTCGTTTTGTTTCAGTTACGCTTCGAAGGATAATAACGGAGCAGTTGTTTTCTCGCCGCTACCTGTTGACAATTGTTGGAAGGAAATAATCGTTACTAATACTTGTCTCTCTTAGTGGAACTTGTCACGATCGCGTCTCGAGAAGTAATAAGTAAGTAATAATGGGATGATACACGGAACGACTCACCCTTGCTCAGCTACGCTGTACGAATGACGCGGCGACTTTGTACACAACAAAAGCCGCGCAGTACCTACCTCGGCTTGTTTACAAATGCGAGCGCCGAACTTCGAGCATTCACAAACAATTCCGCTCTACGAAACACTCGATCTACGTAAAAGACGCAGAACGCTACGTAAGTCACAGGTCGCAAGCTTATTACCAACTTCATATTTAAAATTGACGCGGATTGGCTGACGTAACAAACTCTCGAGTCTGCGACTCGCGTTCTGCGTTTTACATAGGGCTCATTCTATATATAGAAGTTATAAACGGGTCGTAAGGTCTCAAATAGGAAATTGACCGATCCTAATCGAGTATTCTCCTTATATTTTACTGTAATTGTTGGTAGTTTCATACGACTTAAGACTCCACGACTGTCTACGACTTCTGTGTAGATGAGCTTTAAGAATATTAAAATAAACGCCACAATTAGTACTTTGAACCAGTTAGATGAAGAATATTATCGTTTAGCACTTTGTTCTTTCATCATCGTCACTTAAAATAAATTTAATTTCTCTCGAATGAAAATTTTGAGGTATTTAGAAATTTAATAGAAGTATCATTGCTCAAATCGCAATAAATATGCTACGATTTGTGAAACATACAATATATGTTGTAGTTTAATTACATCGTTAAATTATTAAAAAATAAATTTTTGTTTTAATCAAAATGATATATATATTAGGTGTTGGAATTAATTCGTAGCGTTTTACAAGTGATGGGACATGATTCATTAAAATCATTTCTTTTAGAAAAAAAATATATATAAAATAGTTGAATTAGAAAATTCAAATTAAATCATCACAAAATATGGCGATGTAATTTCACACATTTCTTTTTCTTGGCTTATTAAAGTCAAACAATCACTAATTTCGAAATGTAAAATACAGAAAAAAAGATAAAAAATTAATTTTAATAAAGCAAAGATTTATAAAAGGAGATAAAATTCATTGCTCAATGAAAAATTAGATTTCACATTATGTTTTATGTTGCTAACGCTACTGAGTTTGAAAAGATTAATTTCTCAAGTAAAAAAAAAAAACGCTTATCACTTAATCAACATGCGATACAAAAAAATTATTGTCCGTCATTATGTAAACTACAAAAGTGGATAAGTATATAGGTAATTTCTAGTTTTTAACTCTGTAAATCTCAAGGTTTCTCAAGCAATTACGTTCCGTTTCACGAATTTGAAATTACTATTTAAATTATTAGAACTATTTAAAAGCAATTTCTTCTCGAACTTCATACAAAACACACATTGAAGGATACTTAATTGTTCCCGAAAATAATATTCGGTTAATAAATTCAGAAGCTATATATAAATATTTTATTATTATTAAAAATCGTAAAAAATAAAATTTTATTCTAAAAAACAAGTATGTATATGTGTGTTTTGTATGTATAGTTTCTTACTTTACTTTCAAGTAAGGAACCAGACAGATGAAAACTAATCAGCGTGCCCAAGATTTAAAATGTATCTATAAAACTGAACACGCCAGTGCCCCAAGTCTAACTTTTAACGAGTTCAGTAACATTAAAAAAAAAGTCCTAAATTTTATTAAATATTTGTTTGAACTTGTAGTAAAAAATATTTATTTAAAATACAAAATTATACTTAATTTAAATAAATATGTATATTTTTACATTATTTAGTGAATTTTCGTTAGTATTATTCAAATAAATATTTAATAAAATTCAGTAAATTTTTTTTCAGTGTACATATACATATGCACACTGCATATATTTTTTATCATGTATGACAAATAAATACCAACACTGTCATTAGCTGTGTTCAGCAGAAGAAGTGGCTTTGCATCTGTTGGAAAATTTCTTTTAATATGATTAATTTATATATTTAGATTCATTGAAAGAGAGAGAGAGAGAGAGAGAGAGAGAGAGAGAGAGAGAAACTATAAGGACAAGATCATATTAAAGAGTCTTATAATAGTTGCAAAGTTGCTTTCTCTGCTCAAGGTAATCAAGAGTTATAGAGTCAAGATATAGAAAACGATTAGATTTCAAGATATTACTGAAACGTCTTTCGAACACATGTAATCATCCTAAGATCAAAGTAGAATCGTAGTCTCATCAACGAATGACATCCTTCATCAGTTAAATAACACGTGAACTATGGATCGCGCGAAACAGAGTGTAAAATGTGATTTTCTGAAAAATGACTCCGACATCAGATAGGATTCTTTCAGTTAGTTGAGCAGCATTGTTCCCTGAGAACGAGCCGAAGTCGGTAACTAAACGGCGAAGAGGCTAAATGGGACCTGACAGGCAACTGTCGCGGAACAGAGCGGAACCGCAAGAGGGTTAACCCGTCTCGTTTCGCACTGGAACGGTTTCCTCAGCGAGAATGACCCCGTCGAGAGAGAAACGAGAGAGAGAGAGAGAGAGAGAGAGAGAGAGAGAGAGACAGATAAAGGGGGAACTGGCCTCAGAGGCGAAAACATGTGCGGTGAACCCGGCCGAAGCTTCCGCCGCACCGCGCCGCCTCGCCTCTGCCACCGTCCTCACGCACGGTATATTCGTCTCGGGCGAAAATTGCGGCAGTACCCATGGTATTCAGAAACTGTTACCAATAGCAATATTCGTTGCCGCGTTGGTGAAATTCGTTGCTGAGTCAGCCGTAAAATGGACCCGAGGCGGATGGGCGGCAGTGTGGCAATGGCAGTGTGCCCGCGAGAGAACGACGTGAGCGCAATTTCACCAAAATTCCTCGGAATTACACGCGTGTGTTTCTGCCCCCTTTTTTTTTCTTTCCGCGAACGCGCGCGCGAAAGATATGAGCGTGCAATTTTGCGAGCGGCACGAGCACGCTACTCGCGAGCTCGCGCAAACAATGCGAAAAAGAACCGACGTGACGGCGACGTGACGGCGACGCGATAGCGAGGAACACCGAGAGTACATTTTGCCAATTCGATTCGCAACACGCGCGTATGTTTTGTTTTCTCCGTTTGCATATTATGGATTCTCTGCATCGGTTATCAATATTTTAAAGGCGAGCGCGAATCTATATTGTTGTACCTTTACAGGTGTATGTTAAAGGTATCCTGTGCGGAAAATTTCTAATTTATATTTGTTAATTAATATAATTAATAAATTATCATGATAAATATAAATCGTAATTGTATCCACTATTGACAGCGTGATTACATTTACAATTTGTTGCAAGTAGAATTCCGTCCCGAATCATAAGTCTAAAATCGTCAAACGACGATGAAACCGGTACGTGACATGAAAACTAAATGCGAGCGCAGGATTATTAAAGATATTCGAGTATCTAGGTAGCATTTAACTGATCCATTTGAACTCGAAAACCTTCTGAAGCTCTTTATGAATTAATGTATAAGTGTAATCCGATCGAAATTAATTTAAAAAGAATTAAAAAATATATTCAAATTTATATATTTATATTGTTATCTTTAACAAAAGTATATATAATATTTAATTTGCACAAAAATCAAAATTTAATTTATTATTATCTAAGGTATTCCAAGGTATTCTTTTTCCAGTTTTTTAATCAAATTAGAAAATAAAAAAAAGATGAGAAAAAGAATACCTTTTGGATCTAAAAATCTGCAGATAAAATAATATATACTTTTGGAATTTAAAATGAAATAAGTATATTTTGATATTGTATTTAACGAAAGCGAGAAAGAGAATTCTAGTGTAGTCTAAGATAGGAATAAAAAACAGATTTTAAAAAAAGCTTACAATTGGTGACATAAAAGTGAAATCTGGAACTCTCAGGAATGAGTTTTATAGATACTTTACTTTTAAAACAGAAATGAGACAAAGCAGAAATTCATTTGTCGGGAATCAAAAAAGAATTCTTTTCAAACTTTCTGTGCTATCTAGGTAAGCTCATTAATCGAGCAAGCACAAATCATTGTGGATATGTTTCTCCTCGCGTCTTTTCTCTAGCACCTTATACATTATGTACTTGTACGATCCTTACAAATGTTACGAAGCTTTGATTTACCAATCAGAAATAAGAATTTTACTAATTGACCAATCAAAAAATGCTTCATAGCATTAGTAGCGTTGTCACGTCGACCGTATCTGCAGTCACGCTCGGCAGTCAGTCAAAAATGGCGATCGAGTCGCTGCGATTCGTGATGATCTGGCCTCGAAATTCTCGGAAACCGACAATTACTAAAACAGTAAACGCAGACAAAGGTCCGTGGTCGTGCGCACGAATTCTCGTCGCGAGTGTCTCTCCGCGAAATTATCCGTCGTCTTTTCCAATCTGGTCTTTTCGATGAACTACGTCGAGCTCGCTGCTCGCGTACTTACTCGTCAAGTCGACACGCAAAAGAGAAAGAGATCCACGGATCAATGATGACGCATTCGTATCTCCTTGCCTTGCGTCCATCGGCGAACCTAACCTCTCCGCGGATGAGAAAGCGTTGATTGCGGTTGGGCAAATTGTCGATATGCGGCGGTTCTTTCTACGCTTGGGACGCATCCAGGTTCGCATGTCTTTTTTTTTTAAATCTGGTGAGGTCGAGGTGAGAAACGTGCCCGTGCTAGCGATCGGGCCTTGTTGAACCAGGTGGGTCTGGATCCTTTCTTGGGTGCGCGGGTGGATAATTGCGCGAAGACCGCTGTGACTATCACGAATTCCTTTGTTCGTTTTTATGCATCAAACGGGGAGGGACTCACGCGCCATCGGCGTCTTATCGCAGTTTCTCGTGTCTGGCCAGCGTTTATCTGCTAGCTCTTTGTTTTTTTTTACTCGCCATATTTGAGCATATAAATGACGCTTAAGGAGCTATTCGCTGCAAAATAAAATCAGTAAAACCTTACGCCTGTTTATCTACGTCGCGACCACCGAGGAATTATTACTCGCGATTATAATTAGTTCAGTATTCTCCTAGGTCTCTTCGAGAGTCGTATCCATCTACTCTTATCCGTATTTATTTGTTCGTATTTTTCCGTTTCGTACTTTTTGTTACATTTTTGCATTCGGATGTAACGTCCTTAATTAAGAATACACAGAAAGAAACGCGAGAGAGAGAGAGAACGATGCGTCACAGTCGAGCGCATAAGAGACGCATTCATTAGCCATTGTCATTTCCCCTTTAAGTAGCGTCTGTCGATTAACATGCCGTTTTAAGAATGGATCCCTCCCTTCTTTTCCCGACTTCGTGCTTCGATCCGACGACGCTCGTTCGTCCCGAGAATGACTCGACTCGAGTTGCTCGAGTGCCCGCTGCGAGGCAAATCCGATCGGCGGGATAGAGCACACTCGTGGTTCCCTTTCTATACGAGCACGTCTACCGATAATGCCACCGATTGTACGTTTCGCTCTAGGAGCAGTCCGGCCCGGCCGTGTAATAAAGTCGGCCGTAATCGCGGACTAATGGCCGCTCGACGACGTTGATTGTCCCGATTGTATGGACCACGGCGACGTCGCACCTCGCCGCGTTGCAGTTCCGCGTTATTAAATTCGGTGTCGTGCCAGCACTACGTCGAGCCGCCGTATATCAGCAGCCACGTGTACCAGAACACGCGCGTATATACAGAGTGTCCCAGAATCCGACGGCTTTAATTTCCGTCGTTAATAAAGCGGACTCTCTCGGAGCCGATCGAAATATCTCCGAAAGAGATATCGTCAGATATGCGAGATCGATAAGAGGACGCGTTTCGCGCGCGTCGCGGAATGAATATTAATATGAAACACGATTAAGACGACAGAACCTCCGACCATTAATTTTAATGGCAAATTCATTACACCAAATGCATTTTTTCCGTGACTAAAATGTCGATCGAGAAAAGGCTCTCTCTTCATGAGATGAAATCTCTGTCGTGTAATCAAGTCTCATTGTTCGTTTTTGAAAGAAGTAAATTCGCGTTTATTTTATCCGAAAATTCAAGATGTTGGGGATGCTGGAATGGTCGCATACTTGATCAAAGTATATAAAATAGACTAGTAATTCCAAAGTAAAAAATTAATTATTATTTATATTTTTTGCTTCTATATTACATGAATGCTAGGTTATGTACACTTATTTTCTCTTACTTTTTTATTTACTTCTCTTGTAAGCTTTAAAATCATAATTTGAAGATCCCATTATATTCTTATACATTATTCAAATGTGGGGAAACGACTTTTTGTTTGAATACATACTTGGAATTACTTATATCATGTGAAGAAATAACCTCTGTGATAACAGGAAACTGTTATTTACAGTATTTTTTGTTTTTTCATACAGATTTGTTGTTTCCTACAGCTATTTGTATTTTTTTTCCGGAGAAGGATTTTTTATTCAGTACAAGGAAGACGAAGAAAATGGAAAAGCACGAAATGCGCGTTTCGTCGGTATTACAAACGACGCCAGCATTTCCTTAAGAATGTTTTAATAATTCCAGACGTAATTCCAGATTGTTAATACATGTTAATGAATAGATAACGATGCTTCTCGAATCTTTTCTACAGAAGGATCATTCCCAAAGTTCCAAGAACTCGTTATAAGAATTATGCCCGCTTCCACCAATGTTGATTAATATTAATCTCGATTCTCTCTCTCTCTCTCTCTCTCTCTCTCTCTCTCTCTCAACTTCTTTTATTTCTTCAAATTAGAAAAAGATGAGAAGTCAGTTGAAACCGAGATTAAAATTAATCTACACTCTGACTAAATGGACATTAAACATGCGAATTGTGGAACACCCTGTATGCGGAGAGCCGTATCGTGGTACGCGGACGTTTGGCATAAATTTTCACCTCAACGAATTTCGCGAATTTATAGTCGCTCTCGTGACAATGTATCGCGAATTCCTCCACGCGCGTGACGCAATTTTTTTTCGTAACTGCTACAATTACGTAGACTGCGGTGGTGGGCCCCCGTCGCACTATTACATGACTACCGTTAATTAGCGTTACAGTACGCCACTTGATATTATGTAAAATAATGGAAATGAGTAAATACGCGCGCTGATTAAATTACAAGCGATTGTCGCGTAACTGAGTTAACCTTAATTGCGGAATCAACGGCTATTTAACGAGATTTCGTCTCGTCGAGTTGCGGTGATGCGACGACATTGCGAAAGTAATAAACGATGATGATTCACAAGGTTGAATTTCACGTCGCGCATTTCCCCTCTTAATATCATTGTATCTATCCTGTTGACAACTAACCAGCAGTTGACTAATTAACTCGTGTTAATAACTAGCAATCGCGGAAAGCAGATTATTGCTTAACGAAGTTAATAATTAGTTGCAATCCCTCGTCCCGTGACAAGTGGTGTTTAATTAGTTAGATACGAAGCTCATGTCTCAGAGCGTAAATATTTTCATCGCTGCCCCCTCATTAGTAATAATCGCAATTTGTTCATCGAATCGAATCGTCAATCGACGATGAATCGACGATGAATTTCTCGGCAGCATTTGTTTTTCTCGCGCTCTTTGGTGTAAATTCGAATCAGCAAGCATGGACGCCTTTGTTCAAAAAGAATTTTATGCAGTGCCTGTACCGTTTGACAATTAACAGGAAGAGAAGAGCCGTTACGAATCGATATTCGAACAACCCACGAGGCAACAGATGACGATGAAATTATGGGCGTGCGTTGGTGAATGTTCAAAGAATGGACTGTCGCAAGGATCTTGAAAGGTTCGTTCGGTCGTTTCCTGAGACGGTGATGACGTCCATGAGTCGATGCATCGGAACGCAGTTGGCCACGACGCATTGCAGCACGTGCTATATCGAATGCTTGCACGGAACATCGGACTCGGTAAGTAATTTTCTCGTGATTGTTAACTTTTCAACCGATCATGAAAAAGATTTTGCCGTACACAAGGTCTATTTTTTTATTGCTGCATTAGACTGCATTAGAACTCTTTTTCGCTTTCGCTAAATATCAAATATATCTATATATTTCATTTTAAAAGTCATGGCACACAGAAAAATGCAGTATAAGACGTAAGCAGTAAGAAAATCATGTTGGATTTCCTACTGTTTACGTTATGGCCTTGCGGGCTCCACTGTGATTGGGCATTTCGCTTGCTACATACATTTTACTGCCTCACGTTTTTGTACGTGCCATTGGCTTCAATTCCCAAAATGTACACTAGTTCAACTGTAGAAAATAGACTTATAAACTCGATCTTTTAAAATGAAAATTTAAAACGGTTTGAAAACAAACTGTTCTTAAGCGTCAGAAATACTAGCTCAGAATATATTTGCCGACATTTCGGGCGCTTTAAATTTAGTTCAAGAAAAATGGAACTAATTATATCTTTCTTTAAAAAAACCTGTTGATATTCGATATCATGTATTATTATATCTGTTGAAAGAATTAAGATAAGCTAGGCAAGAAATAGAATATTCTGAAAATAAAAGCTCCATTGTTAAGTTTATTTGCAACTTTAGCATAAATTCTAATAAATGCTTTTAAGTTTCAAATATCAACAATTTTTTTGATAAAAAATAATTCGATTTATAGCTTTACATTTATGTCTATATTTAAATTAACTGATTTATCACTTGTCTTTGTTTCATTCCTAAAAGGCACGTAGAAAAACATAAGCAAATCAACATTTTTAATTTGTTATATTATCGCTGCATGTTTCTACTGTAATTGGCCAATTCGCTCAAGTCTTTTATTGCTATGATTAGATAATGCAATATTAAAGTTATTGTTTATGGCACACAAAAAACTTACGGTCAATTCTAAAATATTGATATTGATATGAGATAATTCTAAGCAGAATCGTAACTTGTCTTCGTAAGTCCTTGTAAAAACTTTAACTTACAATTTCAGTCGTAAGTTCTTACGAGTCTTACGAGAACAATTTAGACAAACCTTACAATTCTGCTTAGAACTATCTCATATCAATATCAATATTTATGTATGCCATGACGGTGGCCTTTCACAGTTCAATGCATTATCTAATCATTCGGAAACATTACGAGTTCGAAATGTCAAGAGATTATGAGCAAACGTGGGACGGGAATCGCGTAAGAATCACGACAAAAGAAAAAACATTGATATGATAAAGAACGTAACCGCATTTTGACGTGTCCCTCGCAGTGTTTTTGCATATAATCACGAAAAGAAATTCCTCTCGCACGGGCTAAAAAAAAATTTGCGTGTCAATCGCTTATGTAAAAATATTTAATCGATCGTGAAGCTCTTCTCTCTTATGCGACGCATCCAATTGGAACGTGTAACACGTTATACGTAATGTGCGAATCGGAATGCGATCGTTCGCAATTCGACAAAGGGCGAGGGTCAACTTGACTCTCCCCAGTAGTTTCATCGCCGGTATACACTGGGCGACTCCACTACGAAATAAAGCTACAATGCGCAGGGATCGATATGTTTACACGACCGGGGTTACGTAAACGCAAGGAGAAGTTCGTTGACTCCGCTCGCTCATCGTTCGAGTCCGCGTTCGAGTTCGCTCGAAAGCCTCGATTCACGAGCCTACATCTATCTGCTCTTTGTGAATCGTCTTATTCGCTCATCTAAGTTTTGCGCGTATTGAAATCGGCTCAATAATTTCAGTGAGTTCAATCACCTACAGATACAGAAAAGACGCTGGTCGTCGGTGTCTCCTTTGTCGCGAAAAAGTGAAGTTTCGATCTTGATAGCGTTCGAGATCTAATTTCATCGAAATCGCATCGGTTTCAATTCCTGAGAAATAATAGGGATTAGAACGGGCGTTTGAAGTAAAACGTTTCATATTACCGTTACGTATTGTCGATTGATAGCTAGGTGAAAATAGAGAATCGCGAATCTACTGCATGAGGATGAAATTTTGGGAACATTATGTAGCAATGAATTTGATTCTTTATGTATAATTCAGACATTGCACAGAAAGGACAGTTTAGTCGTTGAAGTATTTAAAAATTTAATTAAATGGACATCTAAAAATTATTTTGTTGGACCATTAAAATAATTATGTAGGGCACTCAAACTGATTGCTGCAAAGCCAACAATTTTTTTTGCAGCACTACTTTATGTGATTTGATCTTTCTACGTAATTATTTTGATAGTCCAACAAAATTATTTTCAGATCTTTATCTAAATTTTTAAATTCTTCCGGAAATCTATCCTTTCTGTGTGTGATTAATCAAGTTGCTAATTATTTCACGAATATTTACATAATGTTGAAACTGTTGGAAGATGATTACATTAGGCAACGTTGCTGTCATCAAAATAAAAAGAGATTTTTTAATTGTTGAACTGTTTCTCGTTTACGCTGCACCACAGAAGGTTAAAGTCGATTCGCGTGCAAATTCGTTACATCGATAATCGAATGACGGTGCGGGCCACTGGAAAATTACGACAATTACAGAAATTACGGGAATTAAATGAACCATTTATTTCGAAAATGGCAGAAGGCGTACGTTAAATTACAATGGAATTAAATAATCTACAAATTAGTGAAACATAGACTGAGATGATACATTACAGAATGATTGTCGAAAATGATGCATTGTATAAAGTTACTAACACAAAATACTACAAATATGCTGTTTTAATATGTGGAATGTAGAAATGTTAGAGAATTGAAATAAGAAAGATAAGAGATAAAATAGTTATTATATAAGGTATTTTAGATAAGAGAAAAATAGGAGATAAAGACTGTTTATCTTTACATACATTTTATCTCGAATGTTTTTCGTAGATTGTGTCCTCAAAAATGCCTTAATGAGATGAGATTTCAACAATCCATATTCAATCCAATCTCTTGCGTTACTTTCAAGACAATTTAAAATAAAAATATAAAGATTCGGCACTTTTCATTTTCATTACATTTCTTCGGTTCCACCGCACTTGGTCGATTCGCTTTAATTTTGTAGATCCAAGAAGATCAACGTCGCGTTTATTACAAAGATTGAAATAAGCCCGTCAAGCCCGATGTTAGTCGTATCGCCGATATGCGGTGTGCCCGCGGAATCTCCGCGGAAAGAAGATATATTCAAATGTATGCAGGCTTTGTGCGCGGAGTTCCAAGATGCAAATATTTATACTAGAGTGAATTTACAATCCGACGGCGTTAATTATGCTTTCTCGCAGTTCCCGCTCGGAATTGAATACCGGTAGCAAAATGACAAGTATATACCTCGTCTCGCCTAACAATGATTCGAGATAGCTTTTTACGAGGTAGGTTGGTAAGAAATGCTATTTCGCTATTTGTATTCTGTAACATTTGCGGCTTCTTTTAGCGCTTGTTATATTACATTGTTACCTGACGATCGTAACGATTGCGACGATATTCGGGGTAGTTCCGTGCCATGAAAATATCAAGAGACGGTTTACGATCCGCGGTACTCGGAATACCAAGAATCGACGCTCTCGTGAGCGCGAGCAATATTGGCCTTTCGCTTATTCTCCGTCTGCAATCAGCCGCCGATCGAACGCGTTGGCTCATAAGTCAATTAGGCCGTATTCTTGCCAAGGACCGAGAATTACTTTGAATATTGCCTCGCAATTAACCGTGGCCGACCATTGAGGAGTAATAGCGCGGGCACGCCGGCAGTTACGACTTCCACTGACATGAGGCGGATATTGCGGTGTCCCTTCATTCATTGCATTCTGTCGTCAAGATATACGCAACACGGAGCCGTGCTTAAGCGCGCATTACATTCGGCCATTCGGCATTGTACTGATGTTTCATGTAAGCCGCGGTATATCGAATCGCCACTGCGGCGATTCGTTCCGATCGAAGATCGTATCGAAACGTTTCGGCCCTTCGATCGATAAGAATAACATTCACTTTTTCGTATGAGAAAATAAGCTTCTCTGCGATGAACGAATAAAACGTTGAATGTTGTTGGAAACGGAAATGACTTTCACGATCTCGCCGCGATAAAATTTATACGGAATAACGTCGAAAGACTGAGCTTATCAGCATGATTTCATTTTATTATTCCAACCATTCACACATGACGAAAATGTCATCAGCATACTTATAATATAATAAATGGTGCATATTTGGTGCATATTTGGTTGTATATTATACGTATAGAATAGTATATCTTTCGAATTTTTCTCTTCATGCGCGTATTATTTATATATTTTTATTATACTTTAGGAAAGAAAAGTTATCTTGATAACGTGGGATAAAAACTTATATATGTTATTTTATACTGAATAATTCATAAGAGAGTAAAAGTTTCAAACGAATGAATGAAAAAGTTTTACCCTCGATAACATCTTTTACTTGAAGAGTAGGGTGGAATCAGGGATATATGTTCGAAAGCATCGTTTTAGTTGCAAGTTAGATAAAAAAAAATGAATCTTTTGGATATAAAAAAATTATAACAGCAAATTAATTCATTTTATATCCGTATTCCATCCAACTTTTCTTAATATGATCATTGATTCTGTTTACTAAAATATGAAATATATAGCATCGTCTGCATAGCTTTAAAAGCACGAGGCACTGAGATAACATTTAGGCAATTGACTTTCTTGAACAAATAGACAAAACTAACTTAACTAATTTATATCCAAGATTTGTAATCCTCGGCACCGGCATTCACGTCTATTGCCTTCTTTTTTCTATTTCCATTAAAAAAGAAGAAGGCAATGAACACGAACTTCGATGTACATCAAATCAATGCCTACAATTACAAATTTTGGATAGCACTAATTTACAAAGTGATGATTGTTCATTAAACAAAAGTAAATAAAATCGTTCCGATTTTGTTTTGTGAGAGATGCATCAGAGAGGCTCCCGCATCCTTCGCGACCTCCAGAAGTGCCAGTCGATTTGCCCACAACTAGGCAGACAACGCCATTGACAAAGGGCACTTGATAATGAAGCAGTACTCACCGGCCACTGGAGAATGACTTGTTCCTCGAAGGATGCTTTTGTGCTTGTACACGTGGATCCAAGCGATCAGTCTAGTCGATGCGCGATCACAGACGCGTTTCGCACACGTGTTTCATCAACGTCGCGATAAGAACGCGCTCACTTATCGTGATTATCAAGCTGTGCACTACCACCATCGGGATTATTCAATGTGACGTGAATCGATTCGAATTTTCCGGTTAATAACACCGCGTGATTTCATCTCGTCGACTCACAGCGCGCCGAATGAATTACGTACTCTCCCTCAGATCGTTCATTCATCTTGCAGTGCGGACGACAATGCAGGTACGATGATGGATCGGCGATGGTCAGACCGAGGACGAGCACGTAGGACGATTACGTTGCAGTCGACAGTGGCCTGCGGGATGTAGAACGAGCCCTGCGAAAGATCACGCCTTTCACACAATGCATGTCGGGGCGGTATAAAGATATCGATCGCCACGTCACATCACGTGCCGCCGATCGTTTCGTCGAGAGGCCCGAAGGTCAACGCGACGGTGTGATTCAAAAAGCGAACCGCAAAGCTCTCGCGATGACGTAATTAGGCGAGCTTGGAACTAGAGAATACGATGCGCGCTTTCTCTCGACTCGTTTTATTGCTGGAAGAAATATTTGATATAAATTTATTTATTTTGTAAATAACCACTAATTTTAGTTATTCTAATCGAATTTTGATTGGAACAATACAACTTTTTAATTAGAGTAAGAAAGTTTTTGTGTCACATATCAATAAAATAAATGGTTATTCTTATACCAAATATTTCTCTCAATGATACAAGACACAAATAGTATATAAACTCGTATTAAGCTTTATTTTTGTGATTCATCGAATTACAACCGAAAGCACTCTCTACTGCCCAATGTATCTCTTTCAAGCCGCACCCAGGTTTTAGTATCGTTTCATTTCCTTTTCCCATTTCCCTTCGATCGTCTCGGGCATCATAAAATGTTCAAGTTACACAAATCTTGTCTTCAAAGCGTGAACGAGTTCATTCCTAGCAAGGGTTTATATTCGTAGCTTTAATGAATTGTTAAATCTATTAAAACAAGTTATGTATTTGTGTTTAATTTTAATAAATTTGGCATTTCTCAATGTGTTCGCGTTCCTAATTACGTCTCGCACTTTTCATTAATAAACGTCTTTAAAAGAAACCTTTCGGTATCGAAATCGCGCAAATTAGCAGATCGTTCATGGACGACGAAATATAGCTTGAATATAGCTCTCTTCGGCTTGGAAAGGTCTCTGTAAGGGTGAGTTTATAATGAGTTTCGTCGAAGTCTTAACAAATCGAAGCAATTTCAACCGGACGATCTCGAAATTCCAACAATTTTATTAACAAGCCAAGCGCGACGAACATTTGAGAAGAAACAACACTCCATATTTGTTGCAATTATTTATAGCGCCCGTAAATTTTATCGCGCGGTAACGAGCGGTCGCGAAAATGCGCCGTTTACTTTTATTGCCCACGCCGTGCACGTTCCACGCCCGTGGGCTTCGCGTACATACGTGCGTGCGTCGGTGCGTCTGGTCAAGTCTGGTGCATGTGATACGACACACAACACACGCACGAGTGAACCGACGAACGAATTCGCGCTGGTGAACGGTACGGCTATGAAAGCGTAAGGAACTCGTCGTTCGTATACGACGTACCCGCGTCCGTACTCCGTTCGCCGTCGCTATATCGTCCGCGATCCACCGCCGACCTGTGTATGCCATTGTCAAGAGTGACGAGCGACGACACCGACGCGGACGCCGGGCGAGACAGAGAGCACACCACCTGTTACACGCACCCCGCTATTTACAAGCGACAACGTGCCCCGTGCATCCCCTCGAATATTTACATATTCATTATATTTCACGCGCGCTTTCGAACGCCATAACTGGATTGAGATCGATCGAGACCGATCGCAGGAGAGATCCACGCAGTATTCGCGTTCGTCCATGCTTGCGTCAACGGAATTTTCGCGTTCGCCGTAATTCATTACGATAATTTAAACGCTGCGCCCGCGCGAGCGAGCGAGCGCGCAATTAACGCGAGTCCCCGCAATTGAAATATTTCATTTTGCGTGCGAGCTATATTATTCGCTTTATGGTCCGCGGAGAGCGAGAACCGAGTGCATATGGCTATACATTACAACGGGGCGACTTGGTAATATTACACCGTCGCCGCCGCCGCCACCGCCGCCGTCGCCGCCATCACCACCACCACCACCACCACCACCACCACCACCACCATCACCACCACCATTACCATTGTCGGCCGTAATAGAAAGGCATTGTCATATAAATTCATATTATACGATAACGGTGATACGTCGGTATCAGCTTCCTATTTTAATGCCGTAAGAGCCATTAAAAGCGTCCCGTTCCGTAACGAGTGCTATCCAAATCCGCGCCGAAAATAGACGCCTTTCCTCGCCCGACGTCGTGTAAACGCCGAATGAATCATACGCATGCAATGAGTTCGTGTGAAATTATATCTGGTTACATCGCGCGCTCCATTTGAGAGTGCCATTTTGCAGATATACGTTATGCTTGGTCTCACGTTTTATTAAAGGCATCAAGCAATTTTCATGACCACCTCACATTCATCTCATATTGTATTTCAGATTAGATCTCTCCACAGTATTATCTTATAATTTCTATTTGTCACACCACTTTTGTTGTTGTTTTATTTTCATATCTGCATTTTGGCTCTCAACACTTCCTCTCCCGCTATATATATATATAAAACTTCTGTGTGGAATTGAAAATTGTAAGAAGCTGTCATTTCCTGAACACGAGACCTTTAAAATATTTTGTGAGCTCTCATTCGTATTTACTTTTGTACCCTCTTATTTTTCTACGTTATACATTTGTTCATAAAAGTGTTTATTTTTCTACGTTCTTATTTTTCTGTACTAGATGTTTTATCGGAATAAACTGTTCCGTTATTATTTAAAGCTATTATTAGCTTCTTATAATTTGCCACACTCCGTTTACAAAAGTTTACATGCACACGAATGGTTTTGTACAAATTTACAAACAGTTATTCTTTTCTGACTAACACGAAGCATCGTAAGTCATGAATGAAATGTGTATTCAGATATTATCAGCCTTTTAGCGTTAATAAATTATATATAGAGCATTGTTGAAATTTATCATCTTTCTAAATTTTGAATACGTATAAATAATAAAGTTTTCTGCTTTCTAAAAAGAGTTGTGATAAATTGATCGTGTGATATATCATTTCAACATTTTATTTTTATTGTTCGTTTATTTGTATGTATATGTACATTTAGAAAATGAACAATCATTTTGTGCTGTATTAACGCTAAAAAAGCCAGATTTATTTCAATAGGACATCCCAATATGACTGAAATAAAAATAGGAAAGATTAAAAAGAATGGAAAATAAGAACATAGTAAGTTTTAAATTCTATTAAAATACTAGTTATTAAATTGTAGTAAATAAGGTTGCAATTAAGCCAATAGGGAGGCGAGTTAAGTACCAATTATTTGTTTATCTTCTCCATGGCCTCTTATTGTGAAAAAGATAAACAAGTAAATTGTTACTAGACTTGTCGTTTCTGCATATTTATACAATGAATGACATTTAATTATTAAAATCGATATCGTCATTTTCTGTTTATTTTTTGTGCTGAATTTATATGCATATTTTTTTATGTCTGTGTATTTCATTATGATTCTCCGATCATATTATTGATGAAAAACATGAACTTTTCTGGAGTTATTTAACGAGGAACTTTTTGTGGCATTCAACAGGTCGTGGCAAATTTTTATTACATGTTTCAATGAAATCGAATAAACGACATAATATTAAGGGTAACGAAAATCTTTATTATTTATCATTCGCGAACAGATGAGAAAGTGTTCAGCTTACAAAATGTGTGACACTTATTTCTACTTGAGAGTTTAAATTGTGGCCGACTTGTATAAACGCAAATATATTTTTGTAGATATACATTATTATTCTATGGATTAATTGACTAGATAATTAAAGCGTGCACTGCTATATAAATTGTTCTTACAGTACATCGTTTTCTCTAGAGACAAGTCTAGGAGGCAATTTCTCGGTTTTAACATATAAAGGTACTTGATTCCTTTCATATGACAGCTAACCATACAGACACATGCATTCATATTGCAAGAATACATCGGGGAATACCAGAATTACATCATCAGGTCGTATTCATACGTCACATTTAACGTTAAATCTATTTGATGCTCATCCCACGACGTTACACATCGAATGCGATCTTCGTATTATACATAAAACTTGGAATTGAACGGCAACATTCAGTAATAAACGTGGCGTTAAATGAATACTGTAAATTAAAAAAGATTCAAGTACTATAAAAATAGAAACGATAGGAATAAATATCTAGAGACGAGATTTAACTTATTTATATCTAAAAAAAAATATAATTTAACACGAGAGGCTAACCCTTTCGAATTCTCATACGCACTTGAATCCTTTTAAATTTACAGCGATCAATCGGCAACGCGAGCCAATCATCATTGCGTATGAAGAAATATCAAATCGACGTCGGACAATAACACCATCAACGTGCATACATCGATCATCTCAAATAGCAAATATACAACAGTAAATTGCGTGCAAGCGTGTGACGAGTAGGATTATGCAGAACATCGAACAAGACTAGTCGCAACAAGTATGGGTGAGCGAGCGAGCGAGCGAGCGAGCGAGCCACGCTGAGCCGAGACGGGACGGGAGCAACGTGTCAGCTTGACATACCCTCGGCCTCGTCTCGGAACTCTCAGGGTTGCTGTTACGCCGCCGACGCCGTTGATCACCGTCGCGGAAAGTCCGTGAGGCGCGCTCGCAGCGACACGCACCGCGGGACGTGGCATGGCACCGCGCATTATACGTATATCACGTAATTCAAAAGAAATCAAATGATCATTCGGTTTACCGTCGTCGTTCAGAACAACCCTCGCGGACGTGCATAGCACCACGTTCGAGCATCATTATCTTCTCTGTCGTACGTTTCCCTCCCAGCCACCTCTCTCTCTCTCTCTCTCTCTCTCTCTCTCGCTCTTTCTTTCTCTCTCCCCCGTTTTCCCGCTCTCGCTCTAACACCCTCCCTGCCGATAACAGGCGCTCCAGCTTCTCTCCCTCTCTCTCATTCGTACCCTCTCTATACACGAGAATGCACGCCCGAGGCGAGATTTAAGGACCGTCACGCGAGTACATTTTCTTACACGAATGTCCACCTCGGAGGTCCCGCGAGCACGACAGACACGACGCCACGGCGTCTACACCATCCTTTGTCCTCTTATCCCGGTCTTCCCCTCTTTCTCTCTCTCTGTCTCTCTCTCGCTCCTTCAGACTCACTCCTCTCTACCCCTCTCGCTCGCTGTTGCACTCGCCCTTACTACGCGGTCGTCGTCTCTCGATGTCGAGAGATATCGAGAGAGAGAAAGAGAGAGATGGACGACGAGAGAACTCGCGGGATCTGTTTCGTAGGTGCCGGATGTCCGTGTAGCGTAGCGTAACACGTGAGCCGAAAGCGGAGCTGAGGAGACGACGGCGACGATATACGGTGCACGATATACGAGCGGCGTAGCGTCGTTGTGCGAAGAGCGAGCGTGATCGTGGGAACGAGAGAGAACGATGAGATCGACGACGATGACAACTGCAGCGGTCGGCGGCAGGAGGTATAGCAGAGGGCGAGAGCGTGCATATACAGAGAATGAGAGAGAGAGGGAGGAGAAAGAGCGAAGGTGCAGAAGAGACAGATAGAGCAAGGGTGGAAAAGGAGGGGAGGTACAAGGTGGTAGTACTGCACTCGTCCGTCTCTCTCTTCCCGCGGCGACTGCGACTCGCGCACGGAAACTGCTTGGGGTAGTCGCGTGCCTCCCGGATAACGCCAGCACCACCAGAGCAGCGAAGATGATGAGGATGACGATGATGACGGTGACAATGTCGAGAACGACGATGGGAACGATGATCTATCTCGAAGCTGACGGCGAGAACGAGGACAGACGGCGCTCGATCGAGAACGACGACGATGACGACGACGACGATGACGACGAGGGCGACGGAGAAGACGCACACGACCACGACGACGCACACGGCCAACC